>LPNX011168019.1:241885-264415 GCA_001517045.1 Pseudotsuga menziesii
TGTTTGAATGATTTTAAGAACACTTGATGTGCATTTTGTGGACCTGCGTGGCCAAGACATATGTAGACAAGATCTCGGTTGACCTTTAAATTGATTTCAATTCTCTCAAAAAAATGTTATTACCACATTATTGTAGGACTCCCCTAATTCTTGTAGCTTGACTTGTTTAACTTGCTTGTTTAGTCATTGTGTGTAGGAGGGGACTTTGATGGAGGGATATATTCAAAGATTTCTACATGTGTCTCATGATGGAAACTTGAGAGAGATCTAATGCTGGTACTTGTACATTTCATGATGGAGCTTTAGAGCCTTCTCCATTTCACCTTGTTTCAAATATCCATTAATAGAATATGTAACAACATCAGGCAATACACCTCTTCCCGCAATGTTGTTGTAAAGATATTTGACCTTGTTAATATCCCTTACTCACAGGATCAACATAGAGCTTGAAATCCTCTTTTATACTTCCATACTTGCATTGTCCATAAATCAAGTTGACATAAATAAAACGATCTAGAACAAGACTCTTGGTTTCTTCTTCAAACCACTTTGATATTTTTTGTCAACGTTTCTTCAGGATCTTCATAACACTCCAACATTTCTTTTCTTCAAACAAATTCTTCTTCATGACACTTCGTTATTGCATTAAGGTTTTTGCTAAGTTGGCATCATGATACTTTATTTTCCAACACTTCAATATTCTTCATATATTCCTTAATCAATTCACTTCATTAAGTCAATGATACTTTCACATTGTCTCTGCATTCTGCTTATAACCATTTTTTCAGCTACCATCGACATACTATTAAGCAACTATGACACAACAAGCTACACAATTTTTAAACAACTTTCCACGGCTTCTTAACATCAATGAAAATAGGAATCCTTTCAGAAATCCTTTATGTTAACATCAATGAAAACTTTACTCAACAACTAATACAATGAAGAAATAGGTTGACGTAAGTAGCCACCATCCCAAAGAAGAGAAGGAGATTATCATAAACTCTTACATATCAATATCTAGGTTAAGAAGAAAAATGTGGATGTTGTATCTAACTCAATTTCACAATCCAGCCTCTTAGAAAAGGATCTGGTTAGAAAACTTGGATTGGAAGTTCATAACAATCCTCACAGATACCCATTGGGATGGGTAAATAAGGATGTAGAGATAAGGATCACTAAATAATGTAAGATGAAGTAAAGGTAGGCGTTGTGCCATTTGATCTATGTGGTGTAGTCTTTGGAAGTCATTGTGTGCACATGAGGGATGAAACATTCACGAGGAGAGAAAACCAGTACCACCTAATTAATAATGGGAATTATTTCATTATAAATTCATAGTTAAATCTAATGTCTCTCTGATAAGTGTTAACCAAGCCAAGAAACTAGTTGACTCTAGTAATAAGTCTATATTTCTCTTATTAATAGAGAATTAGTAAGGAAATCAAATTGTACATGCATTTTTGGAGGGGTGTACTAAAGAGAAGAAACACTAATTTGAAGATATTTTGTAGGAATATAGAGAGTTGTTCCAATATCCTAAAGGGTTATCACTTAAGACAAAAGTGGATCACAAGATGAAAATGTTTCTTGAATTCCCATTGCCAACATTTTCACTATAGAGATAGTCCATCTTGGGACTAGATGAAGTTAAGAAATTATTGCAACAACTATTAGAGGAGGAAGTATGTTACTGGTAGAGTGAAATATAATATAGATATTTTGAAGATGAAGCCCATTATCAACTGAAAAACTCTTATTAATTTCATTGAATTTAGGATATTTGTGGGTCTAACACAGTAAATTCAAAATTTTATAGTCATTTTTTGTTGTGGTATACCACTCCATGAAATAATAACCAATGACAAGAGTTTCTAGTGGGGAATGTAATAGTAGAAGGACTTTGAAGCTATGGAACAAATGATTAACAAAGCACCAATTCTTGCACTTCCCAATTTGTTGAAACCCTTAGAGACAAATGCAAGTGGATATGTTGTAGGAGTAATATTGAAGCAAAAAGGCAAGCTAGTATGCTATCATTTTGAAATATTCAATGTTGGAACTAACCTATATATGATCAAGAAATCTCTTCTCTAGTCCAAGTTGGTAAGAAATGGAATCATTGTCAAATCGGTATGGAGACCATCATGCACAATAATAGTTATCAAACTATAGTATTTGGGCACCCGAAGTGAGCTTAAACAAACCAAACACTAGAAATGTATGGGGTTTTTACAAAAAAATTATCTTATCATCAATTACAAGAAATTCGACAGTAGTAAGATGGTAGATATGCTCTCAAGGCCACCCACATCCAAGATGGAAACTTTGCGTACTCTTATCGACATGGATCCTTTTCACCCATGATGCATACAAAGAGGAATAAACATAATCTAAAGAGTTCAAGGAGGTATTTCAACATCTGCAATGCCATATTTGTGTAGAAGAAGGTGATAGCAAGGCTAACTATCATCTCCAAAATATTCTCTACAAGTTGAACAAGATATATGTTCCAAAAGGTGCGATATTCTAGCCTATTAAAGAGGCTCACTGATGCAAGAACATCATTTCCTTTTATCTTATTTAGTTTCTAGAAGTGTAGTTTGGTGAATTTGTATAGAACTATAGTCGGTTCCTAATAGTGCATGAATGTAATAATAGCATCTATTCCAAGTATGATTTCGAATCTATGCAAGTTAGCTTAGTGTTTGAGTTAAGTTTGATTTTATGTTTCTATTTTGAGAAAGTGATCCTATTTGTGTGGATCTTATTAAGATTGAATAGTTATGATAAATGTAATGATTGTAATGAAAGTTGGTTGTTGATAGAATAAGAAGAAATTAGTGTATTCATGATCTTTGAGTTTTCGGGAAATTTTTTGTTCTAATTGACCATCAATATGTTGTAATAGTCCTTTCTATATGTTTATTCATAATTTGATAATTATGTTAGCATGAGTGGAATCTGGTGTAATTGAACTTGGTAGTGATCAATTGGTCGCGATATCCTCTATTTAAACCATGGTTAACTAGTTCATTCTTGAATAAAATACCATATTCATCGTGACACAATCATAAGAGTTGGAACCTTGCCATTTTGCTGAGATCAAAGGACATTGATCGTGGATAGAGGTTGTAGGATCCAAATTGTCGTAGAGGATATCAATTTAATTCCTACCCAGTGGGTGTAATTGCTACCCGGTAGGCATAATTCTTAACCAGCAAGCATAATTCCTACCCAGCGGGCATAATTCCTACCCTATAGGGTATAATTCCCATCCTGGTGGGAATAATTCCTATACTGGAAGCCATAATTGACTTTAGAGTAATAATTTTTAATTTTGGTGAATATGTTTTATGTTGAATCCTTAACAAGAATACCACCTTCATAGTTTTCATTGATATCCCTAGACGTCCTGCATTAAGTGATATCATAGCAAGTTGCACAACAAAATTGAGGTCATATAGGTAAGTGGATCTATATTGCATGTGGAAAAAGGTTCATTTGTCTCATGTTCCATTAGAAAAATCAAAACAAGAGCATGATTTCAAGCAAAGAAATTATTATTTATGTCAAATCATGGCACTTAGAGTTGGTGGAGGTCAAAGAGGAAGAATACATGTAGCAAATGCTGAGATGGTAAGGGTTATGCAACATCTGGAGGGAATATGTGATTTCTTGGAAGGTGATAGAAGAAGGGATCTTGGTGACATCAGTGAATATGAATATCCTCAGGGAGAAGCAGCAGTTACATATTGGGAGCAAGCTGAGATGAGGATGTTGAGACAAGTTTTAGGTTCCACCTAAATACCCAAGCCAAATATACCAAATTATAGTGGCAACTTGAATCCTGAAGATCTCATTGGCTGGATCAATGACATGGAAAATTTCTTTGAATATGATATGTATAAAATTGAGCACATATATATATGGATCAACACACAACTCACAAAATAGATCAGACAATTTTACTCAGAATTAAAGAATGAAACAGTGCAAAAAAAGGCTTGCAACTGTCTAATGCTTTCATTAATCAAAAGTAATTGGATCATTAATTACAATGTAATACGCTGGTATTAATAACCAATCAATTCGAATGCATGGGAGAGGAATTCAAATTGATTGGCTCTACCTAACTACATGGATAAGTAGACATCTCTAAATCACTATAGGAGCCTAACTAGTTAGCTCTAGTTGTCTAAATCAGTGACTCGGTCAGTTAGAATCAGTTGACTAGTCTAACTGAATGTGGTAGGTGAGGAAAAGTTCCTTCCCACATGAAATCAATCAATGGCTGGCACTAACTAAATGTAACTGACACCTAACTAGGCTTAGCTAGTCACTAACTGAACTCAACTAAAGGAGGTTGGTTCCGGCACTCCCAGTGGCTCCTAAACTGTAGGTATTGGTCTAGGAGGCGCCTAAACTGATGCATGCAAGTGCAGTTAGTGGAAGTTATCCTCAACTAGTGTTCCCCGCACTCTAGTAACTGGTGCATGTGGCCCAATTAGGCCATGTGGACCCGATTATGCTATTGACTAAATATAAACTAAAAAGACTCCTAATTTAGACACAATTGACCAAATTGGACAAGGGAGGATTATAATCCTAACACCCCCCTTGAATGCTAACTTGGACAATTTTTGGGCCCTGGTAACTACTACCATAGGTCACCCATTACAGCTAAAGAAAAGTAACTATTTAATACAAGGAAACAGGGAAAAACCACATGGGAAAAAAGGCCCCCCTCAAACTAAGCAGGTAGAATCATGATCAATCTTATTCTTCTATGCACAAGTATCCTGGGGCCTAGCATGTGAACTTCTCCATCCAAAATAAATGATTATGTCTGGAGGAATCTTCCTTTTTGGAAGAAGAATAATGTGCTCAACCGAATCAGGAATATAGACAGCTACTGGATGAAAACTGGACCCATGTAGAGAAACTGAAATCAACTGATAAAAGAGAAAAGGTGCTTGATAATTCGAACCATATGAGGAACACCCAAGAAAATGATATATTTCAGCCTTGAATATAAAACCATGTGAGGCAATATCAGCTCCAAGTGTTAGGAGAAAGTGTCTAGGAGAATGCAGAATTTCTCCCTCTTTACTAGTTCTGTGAGGAGATGAGCATGTGATCAAAGGTAGAGAAGCCCTGGGACTGTGGAGAGCAAATGCTTAAGCTCCATAATCTGATATAGATTCAGAAATAACTAATGAATCACAAAATAAAATATCAGAAACCTCATAAGAGGAAACTAACATCAAATCCCCATGTGAGGTAATATCAGCTCTCAAGTGTTAGGAGAAAGTGTCCAGGAGGATGCAGAATGTCTCCCTCTTTACTAGTTCTGTGAGGATATGAGCATGTGATCAAAGTTAGAGAAGCCCTGGGACTGTGGAGAGAGAATGCTTGAGCTCCATAATCTGATATAGATTCAAAAATAACTAATGAATCACAAAATAAAATATCAGAAACCTCATAAGAGGAAACTAACATCAAATCCCCAATAGCAAATTTGAAGAAGACTTGCGGTACTTGATTTTTCAAACCGAAATTGGTGAGGGAAGATACAAGCATGGCTTAAAGCTCTTGGAATATAAAATTTGAACCAAATAATATCATATCATATCCAAATAAGATCATATCAGATCCAAATAATTTCATATCAGATCCAAAATTATGGTCCACCGAGACGGTAGATGCACAATTTTCTCTTTCTTCAAAATTATGAATATTGGTGCATGCAATCCTGTAGGAATTTGCTAGAAGATCTAGATCAAGGAGAGAGAATGGATCACTCCTACAATCTGATATTTTTTCCAAAATATCCAATTTATTACTTATTTGCACACCAGCAACAACATTAGAGGGAGAGAAATCAAATTCCTCTTCACTTTCAGAAGCAATCACTGGCAAATTTTGCACATAATTTAAAGGAGAATCACTGGAGAATGTTTTCATAGAAGTGCAGAAGTGTTTTTCTTCAATATCAGAGATTCGAATGTCTTCTTCTATATCCACCATATGAGAATATGAGATATCAGAGATATCATAAACTTTCGGAGCATCAGGAGAAGGAGTCACTACAAGGATACTTTCTTCAATTTGAATTGATTGTGTAGAATATTATGCTTCTTCTTCATCTTGAACAACTTCATCAGAGAGAGTAGAGGCCGAGAATTTTGTATAAAGAACTATTATGGTGTTAGGTGTGCTCTCCAAAATTCTATTATGATCCTCATTATTCTTTCCAAAGGTTCTATCCAATTTTGTCCATAGATCCTTTGGGTATTCAACAGATTTAGTGAGGTAGCGCAAGCTAGGATAAAGGGCCAAACCTATTGCTCCAAAAGCTCCATCATGGTCATTTAGCCAGTCATTTTCATTCTCATAAGACTCTTTACCAAGTCCAATAGAAACCTCTTAGAGATCTTGTATCTTCATAGATGAAATCATCTTCAACTTCCATTCTGAATAGCTTGTGAATGGGGTGAGAAGAGGAACTGATGAATCCATTCGAAGTTGTACCTACAATCACAAAAAAAAAGTAAGGCCGAATGCCTGCACATTTCAAGTTTTCATCACACCCATCTTATTCAATCAAGCTATCTTGATCAACAATTCCTTTGAATAGGATTTATGTGGTAAGCTTTCGACTTCCAGTGAAGAGTAGGAAGGAGCAATTTTGCTCAAAAAAAATTGATCCAGTAGGAGATCTATAGAAGGAGAAGTGCCTTTATCTGCCAAGGATCTAATACCATATAAAATTGAGCACATAGATCTATGGATCAACACACAACTCACAAAATAGATCAGACAATTTTACTCAGGATTGAAGAAAGAAACAATGCAAAAAATGGCTTGCGACTGTGTAATGCTTTCATTAATCAAAAGTAATTGCATAATTAATTACAATGTAATACACTGGTATCAATAACCAGTCAATTCGAATGCATGGGAGAGGAATTCGAATTGATTGAATCTACCTAACTGCATGGATAACTTAAAATGTCTAAATCACTATCGGAGCCTAACTAGTTAGCTCCAGTTGTCTAAATCAGTGCCTCAGTCAATTAGAATCAGTTAACTAGTCTAACTGAATGTGGTAGGTGAGGAAAAGTTCCTTCCCACATGCAATCAATCAATGACTGGCACTAACTGAATGTAATTGACTCCTAACTAGTCTTAACTAGTCATTAACTGAACTCAACTGGAGGAGGTTGGTTCTAACACTCCTAGTGGCTCCTAAACTGTAGGGATTGGTCTAGGAGGTACGCACCTAAACTGATGCATGCAAGTGCAATCAGTGGTAGTTAGCCTCAACTAGTGTTACCCACACTCTAGTAACTGGTACATGTGTCCCAATTAGTCCATGTGGAACCAATGATGCTAGTGACTAAATATAGACTGAAAAAACTCCTAATTTAGACATAATTGACCAAATTGGACAAGGGAGGATTATAATCCTAACAAGATGGATATGAGAAAAAGGTGAATTTTGTTGTGGACAAGTTAAAAGTGCATGATGATTTATGGTGGGATGGTGTGCAAGAATAAAGGAGGAAGCAGAATAAGCAGAAGATCAAGAATTGGACCAGAATGGTTGCAAAATTAAAAAGTAAATTCTTGCCCCAAGACTATCAGCTTTCATTATTTAAGCAAATGCAAAACCTTAGGAAGAGGTTAACGTCTATAAAGGAATATACTGAAGAATTTTATAAAGTGAACATAAGAGTAGTATATGTGGAAGACACCGTAGATAAGGTATCCATATACATAAATGGCTTGATATTAGATATTCAAGATGAAAATAGCATGTTGACCCCAACCCCAGTAGAGGAATATTATGAACTTGCATTGAAAGCAGAGGAGAATATTGCAAGGATGCAGTCTAATACAGGAAAGGGGTTTGTTAAAGGAACAGGACAACCATTAAGGCATAGGAAAAGGAAAACAAATAGCACAAAAGTAAGACAATAGTGGCTCAAGTCATCAAGGACAGCTAGAAGGTGACCACAAAGGAGGAAGATTCTCTCCTAGAGGAAGAGGCATAAGAAGAGGAAAACAATTCAAATGTTACAAGTGTGGAAAACTTGTACATAGATCCTTTGAATGTCTAGAGAACATGGATAGAGGTCATAGAAGTGTTGTGTTTTCACCAACAGATGAAGGGGAAATAAAGTTACAAGATATTGAGAATGTGCCTAAGACATGTGAGTCTTTATTGTTGAAGAAAGTCTTGTTGAAGACTGAAAAAGAAGTTGTTGAACCAAACCAAATGAAGGATTTGTTTAGAACCATGTGTAAGGTCAAAGGAAAGTGTTGTAAGGTATTCATTGAAAGTGGAAGTAAAGACAACTTAGTGTCTACAAAAATGATGGAGAAATTGAATCTAAAAACAACAAAACGTCCAACACCTTATAAGGTGTCATGGCTTCAAAATGGTTATCAACTATTGGTAAACAGGAAATGTGAAGTAGATTTGAAGTTGGGAATCTATAGAGGAAACATTATTTGTGATTTCATGTCAATGGATGTATGCCACGTATTTTTGGGCATACCGTGGCAATATGATAGGAATGATACACATGAGGGAAAGAAGAACATATACAAGTTTCAGAAAGTTGGATAAATCACACTTTGGTGCCATTACAAGAAGAAGGAACAAATGAAAGTAGTGATCCAAAATCCTTGTCGTTGAGTGGTAAGGAATTTCAACAACAAGTGTAGGTTAATGAGGTAAAATTTGCTTTGATTTGTAATCCTAAGGTAGTGTTTACATCCAGTAAAATTTCTTATTTACCCATTGAAATTCAAGATATTTCAAATGAATACCATGAAATTGTTGTGGATTCCTTTCCAAATGAGTTTCCACCCAAAAGAAGTATCAAACATCACATTGATCTAATACCTACAGCAAGCCTACCTAATAAGGTTTCATTTAGGATGACCCCTCTAATGAAGAAATAAGGAAACAAGTGCAGGAGTTGTTACACAAAGGATTGATTAGAGAAAGTATCATTCCTTGTGTTGTGCCAACAGTGCTTCCTCCAAAGAAATATGGTGGTTCTAGGATGTGTACAGATTCAAGGGCTATAAACAAGATCACAATCAGATATAGATTTTGTTTACCTCGTATTAATGATCTAATGGATTTTCTTAGTGGTGCTAAATTCTTTTCCAAATTGGATTTCAAGAGTGGATATCATCAAATTGGAATTAGAAAGGGAGATGAATGGAAGACAACATTCAATACCAATGATGGCTTGTATGAAGGAAAGTAATGACATCTATACTATAAAATGCACCCAGTACTTTTATGAGGTTGATGAACGAAGTGTTAAAGGACTTCATTGGAAAATTTGTGATATTATATTTAGATCATATCTTAATATACAATCGGTCTAGGGAAGAGCACCTGAGACATTTAAAGTATGTCATGGAGAAACTGTAGCAGGAAAATTTGTTAACTTGAAGAAATGTTCATTTTTGAAATATGAACCAGTTTACTTAGATTTTGTTATCTATGGAGATGGATTGAAAATGGATCCTAAGAAGGTAAAAGCAATCCAAGAGTAGCATTCTCCGAGGAACATATTTCAAAGGTAAGAAGTTTCCATGGTTTGTCAAGTTTTTACAGGAAATTTATTAGAAACTTTAGCAAGATAAGTGCTCCAATCATTGAGAATTAAAAAGGATAAACAACCATTTAAATGGATTGTTAAAGCTGAAAGGAATTTTCAGCTACTTAAAAAACAATTATAGAGAAGCCATCCTTAATCTTTCCAAACATTCAAAAACCTTTTCAAGTAAAGTGTGATGCTAGTGGAGAAGCTATAGGAGCAGTCTTGAGTCAAGAGGAGAAACCCATATCTTATTTAACTGAAAAATTAAATGAAGCAAGGAAGAAACATTCAACCTATGACAAGGAATTTTATGTTTTAGTTCAGGAACTCAAAAAGTGGATGCATTATTTGTTGTCTAGGGAGTTTATTTTGTATTCAGATAACCATTCCTTACAGTATATAATGCAACAACCAAAATTAAATCAAAAATATGCTAACTGGGTTGTATTTACATAATTTTACTTTTTTGTTAAAGCATATCAGTGGTCAAGCCAACAAGATTGTAGATGCTTTGGGAAGAAGGGATTTGATAATGCAAGAGATTCAGATCCAAGTGTTGGGATTTGAATTCATGAAAGAATTGTATGAAAATGATGCAGATTTCAAACAAGATTTTGAAGCTTGCAATAATCCAGCAATAAGAAACAGAAGTCCATGGTTGGCATATATCTTGTAGGATGGATTCTTGTTTAGAAATAGTTGGATACATATACCCATATGTTCAATGAGAGAGATCTTAGTCAAAGAAAAACATAGTGGAGGACTAAGTGGACATTTTGAACATGATAAAACGTATGAACAATTGAATTATTTTTAGTTTTGGCCAAATATGAGGACTGATGTTCAAAAGTATGTGAACAATTGTAGAATTTTCCAATTTGCAAAAGGAAAGAGCCAAAACACAGGGCTGTATACTTCCCCATCAGGCCTTGGGATGCAGTGAGTATGGTTTTGTATTTGGTTTTCCAATTAGAGGAAATTTGGGGTCTAAAATGGGCCTTATAAGAAAACGTGCCAACAATAAATTTTGTGAGCTGGAATTCAAGAACCAATAGAATTTCAATAAAATGAGTCAACCATAATGCTTGAATTGACATATTTGTCATAATAGAAAACTACTTTTTTGTTCGTATTTTCGACATATCTCCTTGTGTTTTTACTCAAATTTCAGGCGGGAGAGCTCGTTGGATGCAAAATTTAATTCCGCATCCAATGAGTACCCACATTGCATACTTTTGATGGACCCTCTACCCCAAAAATAAGAAATATCTGAAAAAATGTGATAATGATGTCATCATCACGTTTTTTCAGGCATTTCTTGTTTTTGGGGTAGAGGGGTCCATCAAAAGTATGCAGTGTGGGTACTCGTTGGATGTGGAAATAAATTATGCATCCAATGAGCTCTCCCTCTCAAAATTTGAGTAAAACCACAGGGGATATATGTCGAAAATACGAACAAAAAAGTAGTTTTTTTCATTCTTCCTCCAAAATTAATAACTATTATTTTATCATTTTTCTTAGGAGGCCCATTTTAGACCTCAAATTTCCTCTAATTTGAAAGACAAAAAGAGGTAATGATTCAGTTTTTGTATTGGTTGATATATTTTCCAAAATGGATCATTTTATTCCTTGTTTTAAGACTAGTGATGCTACTCGCATAGCTAATATGTTATTTAAAGAAGTTGTAAGACTACATGGGATATCCAAAAGTATTGTCTCAAATAGAGATACCAAATTCTTGGGACATTTTTGGAATACCTTATGGAAGAATCTTGGAACATACTTGAACTTTATCTCATAAGCTCACCCTTAGACTGATGGACTAACTCAGGTGGTTAATAGGAGTTTCGGTAACATTTTGAGGAGCTTTGTTGGAGAACATCCTAAGCAATGGGATCAAGTACTTGATAAGGCATAGTTTGCATATAATAATTCTACAAATAGAAGCACGGGCCAGAGTCCATTTTAAATTGTGTATGGAATGCATCCAAGAGGAATCTATGAACTCAAAAGTTTAGGAAAAGTTGAACAAAGGAGTGCAGATGGGGAAACGTTTTCTACATCCATGCATGAAATTCATGAACATGTGAAACAAAAGCTACAAGAAAGAAGCCTCAAATATAAAAAGAGATCATATTTGAAGAGAAGGGAGCAGAATTTTGAGGTTGGAGAATTGGTATTGGTACATCCGAGGAAAGAGAGGTTTCCAAAATGAGAATATAACAAATTGAAATTTTAAAAAAATGGACCTTGTAAAATCCTCAGAAAATATTCAAATAATGCTTATGAAATCGAGTTGCCAGTAGGGATAGGAATCTCTCCAATTTCTATTGTAAAAAAATTGTATAAATTCCATACAAGTGAAACTGAAGGAGCAGTTCAAGATAGTGAATGTGGTAGAGGAAAACAACAGGTTTCATGGCAACATCAAATGCCAGCAGCAAAGCCTCTACAACCATAGAATAATTTGGACAAAGGGGTAATGGTAAATACCAGGGGAAAAGAGTATTTTGAGTATTTGGTGAAATGGAAAGGCCAACCATATGAGGATTCAACATGGATGATTTCCACGTTATTATAGAAAAGTGGCCATATTGTTGAATACCTCATGGACAAGAGTTCATGATAAGTTTCAAGTGTGGAAGTATGATGCAAAAGCATCATTTTCGTTTATCTTATTTAGTTTCTAGAAGTATAGTTTAGTGAAGTTGTATAGAACTAGTGCCAGTTCCTAAATAATAGTGACAAGTCTGAATGTAATAATGGTAGTTATTCCAAGTATGCTTTCGAGTATCTGCAAGTTAGCTTAGTGTTTGAGTTAAGTTTGATTTTAAATTTCTAATTTGAGAAAGAGATCTTATTTGTGTGGATCTGATAAAATTGAATAGTTATGATAAATGTGATGATTGTAATCAAAGTTGGTTGTTGATGGAATAAGAAGAAAAGTAGAGTATTCATGCTCCGTGAGTTTTCAGGAAAATGTTTGTTCCTAATGACCACTAATATGTTGTAATAGTCCTTTATGTATGTTGATTCATAATTTGATAATTCTATTAGCATAAGTGGAATCTGGTGTAATTGATCTTGGTAGTGATTCTTTGGTCACGATAAATTTTGTTTAAACCCTTATCGACTGGTTTATTCCTGAAGAAAATACCATATTCATCGTTACAAAGTCATAAGAGTTGAAACCTGGCCATTATATTGAGATCAAATGAAATTAATCATGGATAGAGGTCGCAGGATCGATATTGTAGCAGAGGAGATTGAGTTAATTATTTCCCACCAAGCATAATTCTTACCCAACGAACATAATTCCTACCCTGGCGGGCATAATTCCAACCCGATGGGCATAATTCCCATCTTGGCAGGCATAATTAACTTCAGAGTGGCCATTTTTAATTTTTTGGAATATATTTTTATGCTGAATCATGAACAAGAAGACCACCTTTAGAGTTTTAATTGATATCCCCATACTTCCTGCATTACTCACTCCTCCAAGTTGTATGAAATTTAGGTGTTGTGAAGGTAGTTGTCGACTTATAGGGTATGCGTGTTGGCCTAGAATGCAAGAAGACATAGATTGTTTTATTAGAGGATGCATACTTTATTGTACCATCAATCCCAATAATAGGAAGAAAGGTTTATTCCATATCTACATGTACCTACAGTACTATGGGAGAGAATATCCACAGATTTTGTAGGTTGTTTTCCAAGAATTGGGAAGGGACATGATTATCTATTCATGATAGTTGACAATTTTAGTAATATGTGCATTCAAATGCCTTGTAAAAGGACCATCAAGGGATAAGATGCATAAAACATGTTCTTTGAAAAATGTTGGTTGCAATTTGGGATACTAAGAAGCATAATCTCATATAGAGGTACTAGATTTCTCAATTCCTTTTGGACTACACTTTGGGAAAACATGGACACCAAGTTAAGGATTGTTATACCAAAATCCTGTCACCATCATGTAATAAGACATTTGACATACCTACTTGCCCTGAATCCCAGCTTCTGGAGTGGAAACTAAATGTTTTTTCATCAATCTTTCATACAAATTCCCAACACTGCGCATGCCCCTTTATCCAGGAGCGATACCCCTGTTCGCACCGCCCATCATTTGTTTCCCATAAGCGGTGCCACCGCTTATTGTCCTTGGTCCATAAGCAGTTATTACCAGAACCGCTCTATCATAGAATGAGAAACGCAATACCCTAGGTAAAAAGGGAAAAAGAGAAGTTTCTCGAGGATTCTAGATGATAAGCCTTGTGTCCTGCCTTATCCCTACTATTGTGGGTTGGTTGAGCTTGAGATCCCTCATCCTAGGATCTTAGAGGCCACCTCACCCACTAATTTCTCAACCTAATCTATCCATTAAAGCCTTATAAATAAGAGCTCATAGCCATGGTTGAGGGGAGAACACTTGAGGTATCGTTATGCTGTTGGATTGACCATTGGCCCAAGATCATTTGGAGAGAGCATAGAGAGCTAGAGTCGGAGCTTTTGGAGATGAGAAGGTCTGGTTTCATGGAGATGCATGTCAACACTAAGGCTTGGTTGTAAACTTCTTCATATTCTTTAATGCAAGTTGATTGATGTCCCACATATGTTGTTGTTGTTGTGATTTCGCATATATGTTGCTAGATTCCTTAGTCACTAGCATAGAATAGTAGATCATATTCTAGTTTCTTTGATCTGTTTCATGTTGAGCTTGATTGCAGGTACACAAGTGGACTATCAAAGCCTTGTATTCCAGATATCTACAGCATCTAGGGAGAGTCTTCAACCTCTGTCCTCTATTTGTTCTCGATCTAAACCATTCAGACCAGTGGAACACCTTGCTGTCCGTAGGAGGTGAAATATTCCAACTAACAAATATGGCGACTCCACTGGGGAAAAGGAAGGCTAAATATCCCTGTCTATTATGCAATGGTGACCATTTTTCAAAGGAGTGTCCCCATCGGGACGAAATATCCCAGTTTCTGAAGTCTAATCCCACACCCACAGTACTTACAGATCCCTTTCCCTCTCAACAACAACTGGTAGACCACATGTCTAACCAAGGTAACTCTAGTTCATCGGAGGAAATTCATATGATGTCCTCAGATACCATCCATCTACAAACTCGAAGTAAAAATTATGATAAACCCGCAGATAAGAAAGAAGATCAATCTTCTTCAGGGAAAGCTCCCTCTACTAGTTCTCCAGAATCCTCGTCTACTGTCCCTTTATCTATCGAGAAGCCTACTCTCGACATGATTTTGCACCCACCTAAGAATACTCTTCAAAAGGTTGTCTTTAATCCCAATGCCTGAGATAATCAATTTTATAATGTGGTTGAAGATCTCGCTCAGGAACCTTGTGCCATGTCTACCCTAGAAGTACTCCAAATTTGCCCCACACAGCGTAAGAACTTGTTGACCGCTTTAGGAGCTTTAAACCCAGATAACACTAACTTGATTCATTTCAACATTGAGAATTATAAACCTAGATTACTGCATAAGCTTGCTTTTCGGATCATTACGAAAGTAGTGGGAAAGAAAGTCTTTCAAACGGTACTAGATGAAGGAGCTTCGACCTCGGTGTTATCTCTGACTTGTTGGAAAGCTCTTGGCTCTCCCAAGCTTGTTACATCACCTACGACCCTTAAAGCCTTTGATGGATGGGGTTTCCAACCCCATGGTCTCATTTCAGCCCTCGCGGTCAAGCTGGGGGGCAAAACCATTTCCATCCAAGTAGAAGTGGTAGATGCCCCTTTAGATTACAACCTCCTTCTAGGAAGGAATTGGTTCTATGACATGACTGCTGTTGCTTCAACAGTATTTCAAACGGTCCAATTCCCACATCTAAGTAGAATTGTTATGATTGATCAGCTTGATTTATATACATCGGATGTTACTACCTCCATGGCTAATAACATCCCCATGTTAGGTTAGTCCCCTCCTCCTTACCAGTCAATTGGGGTAGGCATGTTGAAGGATTCATCCCTTATGGGGATTTTCCCATCTACTCCTCCTAACACAGATACCGCGATAGTGCATATGATCACCTCATTTGATTATGAGCCTAAGGGCAAAAGTGTTGTTGATTCCACCTCGTTGAGTCCTCATGAAGCTATGTATGACACCATTCAAACCTTTTTCGATGATCACACTGATTACCTTCATCTAGTGGCTTCGTATCCTTACCATTTACCATACTGGTTAGAACCTTATCTTCTAGTTCTAGACTATCTCTCCGAGACTTTTCCCTCCGATGAGTTCATTATAGAGATCATGAACACGGATGAGCCCATTTGGGAGGATCACCACCATAGATCCATGTTCCTCCCCAACACCAGTTCGGGCAGCCATGATTTTGCATCCTTGTTTCCTACTGATACTGTCAACGTTCCACAAAGTCCTATATTGTTGCAAGATACAGATTCTAAAGGAAACCTTTGCAACATTACTCAGACAAACCCAATTGACATATCAGCCAAGCCTGATGTTATCGAGCATGTTCATGTTGGGTAGAACTACTCCGCAGATGAATCTGAAGCATATAAGGAACTTTTCAAGGAATTCTGTGATATTTTTGTCTGGTCCTATGAAGAGATGTCGGGGATTGACCCTTCCATTGTGGTCCATGAGATTAAAACTTATCCCACGGCTAAACCTAACAGGCAGAAACTTAGGCAAGTCCATCCTCGGAAGGCCATAGCTATTAAAGCTGAGATTGAGAAACTTCTAAAAGCTGGTTTTATTTATCCTGTACCTCTGATGGAATGGGTATCGAACGTTGTCCCTGTCAATAAAAAGCAGGGCACCATTAGAGTCTACATCAACTTTAGGGATTTGAATAAAGCTTGTACCAAGGACAACTTTCCTACCCCGCATATCGATCAGATTATCGACAACTGTGCTAGAAGTGTCATATTTTCATTCATGGATGGCTTCTCTGGCTACAATCAGATTGAGATATTGCCCTTCGATCAGCATAAGACGGCATTCATTTTCCCATGGGGAACCTTTGCATATAAGAAGTTACCTTTCGGCTTGAAAAATGCTAGAGCCACGTTCCAGCATGCGATGTCCTATGCGTTTCATGACATTAAACATGTTGTTGAACCGTACCTTGATGACCTCCCTGCTCATTCGCAGGGATGGGAGGACCACCCTGGTCATCTTAGAGACATATTCCTGAGATGTCGTCATTATAATATACGGCTCAATCCGCATAAATGTGTTTTTTGCGTTGAGACGGGATGTCTGCTTGGCTTTGTGGTATCCAAAGATGGCATCCAAATCGATCCTTTGAAGATTTCCACTATCATTAATCTACCAACCCCAACCAACCTCCTTGAACTCCAAAGTTTGCAAGGGAAGGCAAACTTTCTCCACTGTTTCGTGTGCAATTTCGCAGAGAAAATGCACGGTTATATGTGTCTCCTCAAGAAGAACACTCCATTCTTCTAGGATGACCAGGCCCAACGCGCCTTTGATAATCTTAAGAACGCTCTGACTCATTCACCCGTGATACACCCCCCGGATTATTCAAAGGACTTTCTCTTGTATATTGCCGCCTCCGCTACTACCATCGCCATGGTTTTAGTGCAGGACAATCTCCATGGTCAGGAGCATGTGATTTATTATGCCAGTAAGAATCTTATTGATTCTGAAACCCGTTATTCACATGTGGATAAGTTAGCATTGGCCACGGTCATTACTGTGCAAAAGTTTCGTCACTACATTCTGCTCTGCACTACCACCGTATTGGCAGACCAAAAATTGATGTATTACATTCTGACTCGTCAGGTACTCAGGGACAAGTACTCCCGTTGGATCGTCATCCTTCAGGAGTTCGATCTGGAGTTTTCCAAGGCCACATCAAAGAAATCCTTGGTTTTTGCAGAGCTTATGTGTGATCTTCCCTGTGCTACAATGGAATCTGAGCCCAGTGATTCATTTCTGGATGAATTCTTGTTCCTGATTAGCACTACTGATCCTTGGTATGGAGATTTGTTGATTTATCTCTAGACCCAGCGTTTTCAGACACATTTATCTCACGATGATCATCGTCGTATCCATCACCACGCAAAGTACTATCTTATCTTGAATGATACCTTGTATAGACATGGGATTGACTCCATTCTTCGGCGATGCCTCACCCATGAGGAGGTTGAACAGTGTTGAATGATTGCCACTATAGAGCATGTGGCGGTCATTTATCTGGGATGGATATAGCCCAGAAAATCCTTCATGCTGGCTATTTCTGGCCTTTTGTCTTTAAAGACTATCATGAGGCTGTTAAGAAATGCCCACCTTGTCAACTGTTTTATCCTAAAAAGCGCACCCATCCTGCTCCGCTTCACCCCGTCATTTCCATTGGCCCATTCTCCAAATGGGGGATTGACTTCATGCATTGTAATCCTACCTCAGCTGGGGGGCATGGTTACATCATCGTAGCCGTGGATTATTTCACAAAATGGGCTGAGGCCATGCCTACATATGTAGAAGATGGTAAGACGGTCACTCTCTTCTTGCTCAATCATATCATAGCTAGATTTGGAGTTCCATAGTCCATCGTCACTGATCACGGATCTCATTTCTGTAATCAAATGATGGAGGAACTGAGTGCCAAGCTAGGTTTTCGCCATGAAAACTCTACGCCGTATTATCCGCAAGCTAATGGTCAGGTAGAGGCCATTAACAAAGTTTTGAAAACTATGCTTCGTCAAATGGTTGGAGATCATAAATCCAATTGCCACCTCATTCTTTTTTTCACTCTTTGGGCTTATCGGAATTAGATGAAAATAGCTACTAGTTTCATGCCATTCCAGCATGTCTATGGACTTGAAGCTGTCTTGTGGATCCAATGTCAGATTCCATCTTTACAACTTGATGTCGAACTTCTCCCGGACACTTCCGCAAAGGAAGAGAGATTTTTGTATTTGAATATCCTTGATGAGACTCATAGAGATGTTGCCTTGGCTAATGAGGTGCATAAGAAATGCGTCAAGGTGCAATACGATAAATCTATCCAGCCTCGTGTTTTCAACGAGGGTGACCTAGTATTGACTTATGACCAGAGATATGACAAACTAGGGAAGGGTAAGTTCGAGTCCATGTGGTATGGACCTTTCATTATTTCTAAGGTGTTAGAGAAAGGAGCTTACGAGCTCGTTGATTATGATGGAATCCCTTTGGGGCAACCTTGCAATGGGTTGTACCTGAAAAGGTACTATGCCTAGTTGTTCTTGGATAGTATCTTGTATATATGTATATTGATTGACTTTCAATGTGCTTTTAGTATTTTCAAGATGGTTTTGAGTTTTAGTGTCCGCATCTATTTATACCATGTTTTGGTCATGCAGATGGCTTTCTACGGCTTCGCTAATGGTGCTTGCCACCACACCTTGAATCTCGCCTCGGCTGCTTGGGTTCTGTATTCCCCAGCTGAAGATTTGGTCAGTTCAGGAGCGGTTTGCATAGGTCCCGCTACTAATAACATCGTCGAGTATGAAGTAGTCATCGATCTCTTGACTGAAGCTGCCTCCCAGGATGTCCGTGATCTAGTAGTCTTGATGGACTCACAGCTCATGGTTTGTCATTTGAACCATGTCTACACCATTAGGAACCTTGTGCTCCTCCGCCTCTTCCAGAGGATACGTTTGTTGGAAAGATCATTTGGAACAATTACCTATAGGCATATCCCTAGTGAACATAATTTAGTTGCTGACTCATTGGCTAATTACATCCTTGATTGGCATATTCCCATTCATGATGTTAAATCAAACATGGTACATTGTAAATAAACATTTGAAGACACATAGAACTAATAGAAAATGCATTGGTCCATTTGAAACGTATAACACCGTGTAAAATTCTGTATATATATATGAAAAGTTTTACAAAAAATAGGTCCCGAGACCTCATCTGACGCATGTAATCTTTCAGGAAAAATCATCAGACAAAATCCTGAAGCTATCAACTTTCAGTATACGTGTCTCATACACTAATGGTGCTCGTGATAGCACATCACTGCTCGAGTCACCCTATGTAGCAGCCTGTTAAATCTGCACGGTACTCCCGCTGTAGATCTCTAATATCTAGTCGGGAGGTCATCTATGTCAGCATGTGGGATGTCCAGAGTCAACCTCTCCAGGTTCTCCTCCAGCTCCCCAATGATATCTTCACCTTGTGGTACGAAGCGAGCTCCAGCTCACCTATCCAATGGAGATGCTCCTCCAGGCCTCACTGCTCCAACATCTGCATGAGAACAAACAGGTCTCGTCACTTATCATAAAAAATATAAAACTTTAAAAAACATAAAAACATTGTCCATTTTAGGGTTTCTTGCTTCTTACCGATGTCACCCCACTGCCCTCCAGGTGGGAGTGGTAGGTAGGGATCTCCTGTAAAGTTTGTGCCTGCATAGGCATAGTCCTCGACCATGAGTATCTAATTCTACAACCATCTGAAGAACGGATCACTGAACTTCACTCTGCCCCTACCTACTCCTATGCGAGCCATGACCTGGACCCACCTCAGCATACAGGGATCCCATGCTCTCAAACTCCGGAAAGTCACCTGGGCCCTCATCTGTGGGACCCACTCGAAGAAAAAGCAAGCTAAGATGGAATCAAAGCCGAACTGCTTCAGCTCTCCCTACCGACATTTAGTCAGCTGATCCTTGAATATTGGAAGCCTTGCTTCCGCCCAGTTGAACATCGTAGGTGCCATAGTGTCAATAAACCTAAATTTTCAAAAAAAATTAAAATTTTGAAATAACATGAAATGATAAGACTGCAGTTTATTAACAGTTAACGGTTAGCAAAAAGAGAAACAGTTCATAGATTAATTTGCATAAACTCAATTATGTTAACTTAGCAGTTTTCTTATTAACACAATCTTAAATTTATATTGCGCATTAATTCTATATTTGGTTTACTGATGAGTTCTATTTATGATAGTAGGTGAAATCTGACTTTGAATTCTGGGGCTTACTTAGCATTTATGCTAACGCAGATGGATTATTTGTTCTTACAGGTTTACAGGTATAAATGATCGAGTATCGTCTTTAAATTCATAAAGCATCATGCAATATTTCTATTTTCAATTAATAATCTTAGATTATAAGCTGATGTAATTCAACCTACTTCCGTAAGGTAACACAGTTTGTTTTCTTCTGTTGCTATTGTAAACGAAGTTCAAATGATTGTATTTCTTCCTGTAGAGTATGTAGTGACAGTATTGCTTCCTTTAGTTCTAAACGGTTTATATATCTGCTTGATATTCTTTATTTTCAAAAATGCATACCCTAGCAATTCTTTATTATATTTATTGTATTAGGTTCTAACTAAGAACAACTTCCAGGGTTGGTGTTTTTCTTATCGATCCAATCTTTTCATCTTATGTTAACCTTAGTAATTTGGTAAGAATGTAAAATTATACTCCACGTAATGAGAAACTGCCACAACATCTAAGATGAGATCTCATGGATCTGTTTTAAGTAAAAGAGTTCATAGGGAAATGATCTTATATTTCACTTTGCCATTACATAGTTTGTTATCAAACTTGGCTAGTTTCTAAGATTTAAAATGTGCATAAACTATTTGCTTATCGACATAAAATATTTTATTAGTGTTACATTTGCATAATACTTACGATCCTAACCCAAAAAACACTATGCAAATTACACAAGTTAAAAGCTGTGTAATTATTTACACCACCATGAAAGGAACTGGAACTAATAGATAGTTATTCTTACATTATCCATTTAACTATTTATAAGTCAATGATTTCATAATTAAAAATACTATTGAAAACAACTTAGTTATTACACAACCTATATCCCAATGATGATATTATTATATAAACCTTGATGAGTTGTAACCAAATAAAAAGGGGTTAATACCTATATAGGGATTATGCTTATTACTACTACGAATGTTTATATACAGTCTTTTAATATCTCCATAAGTCAAATATTAGTGCAAACTTTCAATAGAGAGACACGAATCTCAAGACATTACTAATAGCATCTCGTATCATTGCTTACCAATAAAATATGTAAGATTTCTTTTGGGTCACGAGGATATAAGGTTATGATTTGTGTTAAGTCAACGTTATGATAACATTGCAAACCCACGCCAATGACAAGCTATGTACCAAACGTTTAAACTATTATCATGATATGTGAATCCCATGCAAAACTATAGAGATTATATGTTATTTGATGAAATCATTGGGTGATTGAATGATTGTTATGAAACGCAGGTGACTATGGAAAATCGACCCACTGCATGATTTTATTGATGTGGCCATGTGGAGATTTCTTGGCCATGTACTGGTTGCATAAATAGTTTTAAACCTAACCCTTGGCTCATTCGGTCTCCGACATTTGTGTTGGCTCTGTGGGCTGCTCTGCAAGCTCCCATGGTGGCCGTGAGTTGCAGATAGCTACATAGGCTCCAACGCTGGTTTTTATCGTGGCTTACTTCCTTGAGCTAGATTCTATTGCTCGCCTCCTCTGTGATTTCTTTACTTCACTCAGATATTACAGCCTTCCTTGTATATGGCTTTACGGCCGCTTGAAAACTCCTTTTTGCTGCTCCTCTGTCGTGGTCTGTCATGGGTGAAAGCTTGAGCTTAATGTATGTTATTGCGAAGCTCCTTCATCGTAGGGTTTAGTTTTCCTGCTTGTATGCTAGTAACAGTCCGAATCCATGCTAATTGACTTCTTCGCAGCCTTTGCTCAGGCATCCCCCCACCTCTGCTGATAGTTGTGAAAAACACTAGAGTCCCGTCATGTCCATCCTTGGCGAGCATGAGGGTTTCGATCCTTTTAGCGTTGGTCGTGGTGTTACTATTCATCCAGGGCTCCATCATTTTCACTTCCAGTTAAGGTG
>LPNX011168019.1:272450-358041 GCA_001517045.1 Pseudotsuga menziesii
CGTTATTTGATGAAATCATTGGGTGATTGAATGATTGTTATGAAACGTAGGTGACTATGGAAAGTCGACCCACTACATGATTTTATTGATGCGGCCACGTGGAGATTTCTTGGCCATGCACTAGTTGCATAAATAGTTTTAAACCTAACCCTTGGCTCATTCGGTCTCCGACATTTGTGTTGGCTCTGTGGGCTGATCTGCAGGCTCCCATGGCGGTCATGAGTTGCAGATAGCTACAGAGGCTCCAACGCTGGCTTTTATCGTGGCTTATTCCCTTGAGCTAGATTCTATTGCTCGCCTCCTCTGTGATTTCTTTACTTCACTCAGAGTTTATTGCCTTCCTTGTATGTGGCTTTACGGCCGCTTGAAAACTCCTTTTTGCTGCTCCTCTATCATGGTCTATCATGGGTGAAAGCTTGAGCTTAATTTATGTTATTGTGAAGCTTCTTCGTCATAGGGTTTATTTTTCCTGCTTGTATGCTGGTAACAGTCCGACTCCACGCTAATTGAATTCTTCGCAGCCTTTGCTCAGGCATCCCACCACCTCTGCTAATAGTTGTGAAAAACACTAGAGTCCCGTCTTCTCCATCCTCAACAAGCATGAGGGTTTGGCTCCTTTTAGCGTTGGTCGTGGTGTTACTGTTCATCCGGGGCTCCATCGTTTTCACTTCCAGTTAAGGTGAGTAAAATAAAATTAAGAGCTATTGTTGTTTATTGTGATTTTCTACATAAGGGTTTCTGATTTTTATATATCTTTGGTTCTTTATAATGCAGGTTGGCTCATCTCCACGGTTGACCGTTGTGCTGTAAAAATGGCTCCATGAAGCGTTCACGATAAGCTCCAGTTTCAAATAGGGTTTCCTCTGTTTGTACAGACTCTTGCAGTTGGAGAAGGTCTCAGCCGTGTTGCACCCAGTATTGGGTTGATGTCCTTCATTTTTATGGTTTTTGTTTTGGTTAAAACCCTTGCTTGTCGCAAGGTGACTTCAGCTTTAAGTTGTAACTTGTGAAGCTCTCCTCTCATATTAGGGTTGAACTTACAGTTTTGTAAAATTATATTAATATTTTCCATACTCCATACAAGATATGGGTATTCGAATTTTTTGCTGAGTTTCTTTTTGTACATTGGTAAAGTTTTGACTTCCATTCGGCCTTCGAGCTCGTAATTATAATGTAAATATCTTAAGACAGTCTGTCTGTAAGTTAAGTTCATTCTCCTTTATGTTTTTTTGTATTTTATCTCTGTGTAAATGAATTTAAATTGTCCTTTTAATGATTATGTAAAAAGAACTAAGTTTACTGCTTGTCTTGGGTTACTACTGTAATTGTTTTGTATATTTTTAAGAAAAATTGAGAAATTTCAGCTCAGAATTATGAGCTAGGGTTTTAGCCCTATTTAACTTGTAAAAATATATTTTCTGTATTGTTAATAAATAGATTAGATTACTGTTAATAGAATTTTAAACCATTTCAGTACTCAAGGATTTTCAGGTTAGGGTTTAATGAATTAACTATGGTTCTTACTTTAATATTCCTTCATTTTGTTTAAAGAATTGTTAATTTATAAACGATATTATTTATGTAATACTATTATCTGTATATAATATAAATACTTGTATTTGTGCATACACTTATTTAAATAAGACTGTGACTAATCTGTAACAGTTTATTTGCTTATGCTTGTACATTAAATCCAACCACTAGATTATGAGTTTGTTGTTTTTATTAGAACAAGGGTATTATTAAACTAGGGTTCGACCCTATAGTTCTCTTTTGCAGAAGGATAAACCTGTTAGTATTTGCAGTACAGTTCTTACATAGATATGCAATGTTAATTTATTAAGTTCTTAATGTTTTTCTTAATTGTTATCTAGGGTTTTAGTAGGATTACTCGTAAACATTAATTTAGTAATGAGTCTGTTTTTTTTAATAAAAGAATAATTCTTTTCCAAAAACCCTTTCGATTTATAGTAACTAATTCTCTTAGTTAGTTAACAATATAATTAATTAAACTAAGTATTTATATTTTCTATCTTAATACGATAATTATTTTTCATATCACTATCCTGAGTTAGTAATATCTGTTAGTTTTTAAACTATTATTAATTCTAGTAAACTAGATACGGTATCTGATACCTTTGTTTGAACTGAAAGTAAACAAGTAGTTTAGCTTTATTTATTCTACTGCATAAGCAACAGGTTAATAAGTATGATACAAGGAAAATAAACATGTCTCATAGCACAGATTAACATCCTGCATAATTTAAATTCGATAAAAGAATAAGATATTGTGTATAGCATAATCTATTTCCTATTAGAGCATTTATAAAGAAGATCCCTCTACCTGTGCTGAGTTATTTCTATTTCTTTTTCTAATGTACTTACCTACATAATCTTGTTAATAAGAACATATAGGAACAGGTTATTGTTCTTTGCTGATAATATTCTTCATACATAAATAAGTTATGCTAATATAATGAAATGCATAATACATTATCTCATTTCAGATTCCTATCATATCTTCATCTATTTTAAACACACTACCTATGCTAGAGTACGGTCTAGTTTATTCCAGACGGGGAAAAACACAGGTTGGGATTATTTTCATCAATTACAGATTCAATATTCAAATAACTAAAGGGTTACTAGCTCTATCAATTCACTACAAAACATGTAATCATTCATTCTCAGATAAAAACTTTTAACACAGTAAATAAAAGACTGTAGAACTTGTTTAAAGTTGGATGACGACAGTGTTGGGAGGCTGTTCCTCCCTACCAACTCCTGGAGAGCGCTCAAACAGCGACTTCTCAGGACCCCCGAGCCTGTTCCTGGTCTCCTTGGCTGAGAACTGGTGGAGCAAGCAACAAAATACTAGTCCAATGACTCAATACTAACTCTGCACTCAGCAGCAAGATCCTTTAGCTGAATAGCTTCACTAGATCACTTTCTACAGTTTACCCCTCAAATACATTCCACAAATTCCTTTCCCAATGAAATCCTCTGAAGTACATTCACCTAAATGGTTCTCCTCTGGGAATGAGCATCCTCAGCTCTCTTCAATGGGATTCTTTTATTAAGATTGCCTAGGTCTTTTTTGGGTTAGTTGTCATTAATTGAGCCACCTGCTCTGATCCCACTTTCTTGGGGGATCATGACCCCAAATGTAAGGAGGTTGCCACCTGCAACATTGGAAGTGTTTGAGGATGCTGCCACTTGTCTATTTTCTCTCCACCCAGTCTCCTCCACCAACTTGACCAGTAACATTATTTTTAACAGCTCTCCCAAGCTGTTGTCTCCACTTTTATTTATTTATAATTAAAATATTCATAATTACATTCAATATCCTTAACTCTACTGAGTAATCATTTACAACTTAGCATAAAATTTAACATAATGTCTTGGAATAAAATCAAATAAGATAATATTATTTTGTAAAATTGGGGCATGTGACACATAGCCTCTATGGCGTACAGCATGTGTGCCCTAGAATCCCGGTGCACACCCTATCTCCCAGCCACCCTCTGCATGGTGAACAGAATGATCCATAGAGCCCTATCTGTCACTGCTCTGATGGGGATCTTCTTCCCCGATGTACCTGTACCTAGTGCACAGTGCCGATCTATAAGCTCTCTGGTGGTGATGTCCCCGCCACGGGAACTTGTCAGTGAGATGGGGGCACCCCGTCTCAATAGACCAGTCAGGAAGTAGATATCCTCTACCTCCACTGTAAGTATATGTGCCCCCACCTTGAAATACTATTGTTCTGGATTCGACATCTGCAGTATGTATTCCAGTAATCTCTCATGGGACACCATGCTTGGAGTCCGGAAGAACTTTAAGATTCCACAGTCCCGTAGTATGACAATGCAACCCGCATTTCTTTCAGCAGTAGCATCCTCGTTATCATGTGTTCTTTCCTTCCATATCACCATGTTTTGAGTGACCTAGACCTGCCAAAAACAACAATGGTATGCATTAGAATCATCCTTGAGTCATTGGAAATCAAAAGAATGAGTTTTTTCTACCCATATCATTTGTTTAAGTTCTCCACGGTCGGAACCGCCTATGCCCCATTGGAGACAGGCGGTGGCACCGCCTGTCCACCGTGTTCTTAGCGCGGTTCTTGGGTGGTACCGCGTATCCCGTAAGGGGTAGCCATGGTGCCCGCATAGTGGGTTTTAGTGCTTGCCAGATAGGCCCAAAACCCCCCCAAATCTCAAAATAGAAGCTATGAAATGAAAGATGAAGGTCTTATATGTTACCTGCAACTGACGGTGCTGAAAACGGATGGTGGAAACTCCTGGTATCAGCTGTGGAAGATCCGGCTAGAAAATGCTCCAAGTGCTCTCTGCTAGAGGTAAATAGTGAAATGTTTAAATTTTTTACTATTTACTTCACTTATATAGACATTTTTGGGTCCGATTTACTATAGTTTTGATATAAAATTGTATTTTAGTCAAAGTTCATTTGTCGTGATCCCTTAATGTTGGTCTAAAATGCATTTAACACTTGTTTCTGAGTCGTCTGCAGGATAAGAGAACTTTAGTAAGAATATTTGGAAAGTTTGTTTATGGCTTTTTCATACTTTCACAAAACGAAAAAGGTCGTCGAGCGTTTATTACGACACTTTGTCACCCTCATTAAAAATCTAGTATCAAACTTCTGAGTCCATTTCAAGTTTCTTTCCAGGCTCGTAAAATACAACATTGTGTAAAGAAACGTCATGGAGTCCTCTTTTCACCTCTTTTTCAGGCTCCTTAAATACGAAAAATTCATCGAGTCTGTTTCCAATTCTTTCCAAGCTCGTAAAATATGACATTGTGCAAAGAAACCTCATGGAGTTCTCTTTAAACCCTTTTCAGGCTCCCTAAATATGAAAAGATCGTCGAGCGATCTTGTTTTCTTCAGGCTTGTTAAAGTATTTGAAGAGTCGTCCATCCGACGGTAGGTTATCTCTTTTTCGGTTCAAATCGAACTATTTACGAAAAAGTATCACTCCAGCCAACCATGACTGGAAGAGTTCTCTAAGGTATGATTTTACACTTTTTCAGGCCTTAGAGACTAAATCGTACGAAAAAGGACCCCTTTGGAGTCTTCTTCCGTATTCGTTCAGACTCTCTAAACATGAACGATACTGAGTTTTCTTTCAGTGGACTCGTTAAATTAAACATTGAGAGGCCCATTTTGGGAATGAACCCCTCCTCTCTCAGGTTCGTAAAACATATGAGACTGGACTTGTCTTTCGACAAGCTATATCGAGTGTTTGTTACCCTCTTTGAACTCGTAAAACCGAAAAGAGGCACTCATCAATCATGATGGGGGAAATGGGAAGGGAATCATTTTGTAAATAATGGCAGTTGTTTGTCGTTACCTTTGAACATGGCACTTGTCTACACAATCATGTCAGTCAATTGGGTATTCAGCTGATCTCCGTGACGATCTACTTTCATGAGTCATGTCAATCCTTTGATTCTTTCAAAAGAATGCATTGTCCACTGTCGCATTGTGTGTTTGTCCTGTCTAGTCATGCTGCCAAGTCATTTTGTCGTGTCACACGATATTCAAGGGGAATTTGAAGAAGATTTACCTCTGCAGTCTACACAGTCTTTGTGTCAGTATCTTTGAGTCAGTCATATGGTTACTACATTCACATCATTCCATAACTATGTTCCGAGTTTTGTATCGCCGATGTGGGACTCATCATGGCCCTCCTTCGACGAGACTATTCCCATCGACATCAGCTCATTATCTGAGAAATAGTCTTAGAAACAATATTTAGTACCTTGAGATATGTATGCCTTAATGACAGTTTCTCTCACTCTCGACATAGGTTCACATCATTGACCTTTGATCGATAGCATCGACTGGGTGTTCGACATCAGGACATCTATTCACACTCAGTAGATTGTACTAAGGTACCTTGGGAATCATTGACATTAATGGTGATCTCCCTCGCATTTGTTAATGGTTCACATCATTGACCGGTAATTAAGTGGTTTCTACCATGTTCGACTTCAAATCATTGTAATCACATGGATAGAGTCGTACTTTGTGAAAGATGAGACGAAGACCCTGGGTATTTGTTTAAAAGCGCTCATTGCTTTTTCCCAGGTTGCGATGGAGTTTTGTATATCTAGCATGGATCCACATTTGTATGGTCATGGCTATGCTCAAATTTGCATCTGTATGACATAGATCTACATTGTATGTCTGGTAGCTATGTCCAAGTTTGAGTCCTCTATCACATGGATCTACGTTGTATTCTAGTAGCCATGCTTGTTTATTCCTCTCATGGATCTGCCTTGTATTGGTCTGCAGCTATGAGTTTGGTTACTTGTGTCTATGAGTCAACATACTGATGTACTACAGATGCCTACTTGACAACATGCTCCGATCGAGACGACATTTTCATCTCTTGGCGATGACTTGTTCTCAAAGCTCTCGTTTATCGTATCCCTCTAAGACTCATGCTTTGGGGGGCATCCTGTTATACCAAAATCCTGTCACCATCATGTGATAAGACATTTGACATACCTACTTGCCCTAAATCCCAGCTTCTTGAGTGGAAACTAAATGGTTTTTCATCAATATTTCATACAAATTCCCAGCACCGCACATGCCCCTTTATCCAAGAGCGGTACCCCTGTTCACACCGCCCATCATCTGTTGCCCATAAGCAGTGTCATCGCTTATTGTCCTTGGTCCATAAGCGGTTATTATCAAAACCGCTCTGTCATAGAAGGAGAAACGCAGTACCCTAGATAAAAAGGGAAAAAGAGAAGTTTCTTGAGGCTTCTAGATGATAAGCCTCATGTCCTACCTTATCCCTACTGTTGTGGGTTGGTTGAGCTCGAGATCCCTCATCCTAGGATCTTAGAGGCCACCTCACCCACTAATTTCTCAACCTACTCTATCCATTAAAGGCTTATAAACAAGAGCTCATAGCCATGGTTGAGGGGAGAACACGTGAGGTATTGTTATGATGTTGGATTGACCATTGGCCCAAGATCATTTGGAGAGAGAATAGAGAGATAGAGTCGGATCTTTTGGGGATGAGAAGGTCTGGTTTCATGGAGATGGATGTCAACACTGAGGCTTGGTTGTAAACTTCTTCATATTCTTTAATGCAAGTTGATTTATGTCCCACATATGTTGTTGTTGTTGTTATTTCACATATATGTTGCTAGATTCTTTAGTCATTAGCATAGATTAGTAGATCATATTCTGGTTTCTTTGATCTGTTTCGTGTTGAGCTTGATTGCAGGTACACAGGTGGACTATCAAAGCCTCGTATTCCAAATATCTACAGCGTCTAGGGAGAGTCTTCAACCTGTGTCCTCTATTTGTTCTGGATCTGAACCATTCAGACCAGTGGAACACCTTGTTGTCCGTAGGAGGTGAAATATTCCAGCTAACAAGGATATTTTCATATTTACATCCATAGATATATGGGAAAATAAAAGTAGTGCACATGATGTTGTTTCATATTTGGATACATTAGAATCATGGGTATCCATGTACTTGACATGAAAAGTTGATTTATAACTAACACTCTTATCAAAAAAAGGTTCAACTTGCTTTGAATATTTGTCTCCTATTGTTAGATGTCGTATATTGATAGCAAGGAGTAGTGAGAGAAGACACTAAAGGAGAAGCACTAAATGTTGACAAATCGATTGAAAAAATTCATGGAAGTATATTTGTAAGTACAAGAGACATTGAACAAGTCATAGGAAAATTCAAAGGCCCATCATGAACAACACAAAGTTGAGAAGACTTTCAAGGTGGGATATAGAATATGGTTGCATATAAACAAGGAAAGGCTACAAGGTCCTAAAAATAATATCAAAACTCTAAAGTTTGTTCCTTTTGAATTATTTGAGAAGGTATGTGATGATACCTACATAATCAATCTACCCCAATCTATACAGATTTACTCAGTAGTGAATGTGGGAAATTGGAAACTCTATGATTCTTCCACGTTAGGCTAGGAAACTAATGAGTGATTCTTACCTACCATAGAGGAATTAGAAATAGAAGCTCTAATAGAGTTAAAGAGGATACAATTATGTAGAAGAAGTCTAGAACCATATGGGAGAAACATGACTTTTGGTAGGTTGGGTTGAAAGGAAAACTTCTAACCAAGGCCAAATGGTACTAAATGATAAGAAACAACAACCATTGCACATCATTTCAAGCATCCAAGTAACCATTGCAACCAATGCAATAGTGACAGTCAATGAAGATAATTATTTAAATCTACATTCCATAATTGAACCTAGAGAACCATAAGAAGGATCCTAAGAAGAAGAGCATGCTAACCATGGATTTAAACAATAGATAGAGTTTATACCATATGTAGATGAAAATATTGATTATGCTACAATGCAAAAGGAGGTGAACCTAAGTAGACACCATCCCAAGGAAAAGAAGGAGATGACTAAACTCTTCCATATAAATATCATGGTTAAGAACAAGACTTGGTGGATGCTTTATTTTATTTTGCAATCCAACCTCATGGTGAAGGATCTGCTCATCAAGTTTGGAATGGAATATCATGACCATCCTCACACAAACATATTTGGGATGGGTAAATAAGGATGCAAATATTAGGGTGACTAAAAAATGTAATATCAAACATGATATAAGTGCAAACTATGTTGATGAAATGGAGGTATATGTATTCCTAATTGATGGGTGTGGTGTAGTGTTTTGAAGCCCCTAAATGTAAATGAGGGATGCAATGTTCACGAGGAGAGTGAATGAGTATCACCTAATAAATTATGGGAAGTCCATCATAAATGCACACAAAGGTAGGTCCTATGTCTCTCTGGTAAGTTCTAACCAAGCCAAGAAATTGATTAGTTCCGATAGGAATTAGTTTATATTTCTCTTCTTAAGAGAGGATTGGAAAAGAAATGAATCGATGAAGGTAATGGTGTATTTGGATGGATATGCTAAAGAGTAGAAAAACCAATTAGAGGATATTTTATAGAAGTGCAAATTATTATTCCACGATACCAAAGGGTTACCACCTAAGAGGGAAGTGAAGCAAGAGATACAGTAGTTTCCTACCTCCTTATTTCCAAACATTGGACTATACATACAATGCATCCTTGAAATAGATGAAGTGAATAAATTGTTGCAGCAACTATTGAAGGATTAATTCGACCAAGCACCGTACCTTATGGTTCACCTATGATCATAATACTCAATAATAATGGTACTTTGACAATGTTTATCAACTAGATATCCCTGAATAAGACAATACTCAAGAATTGATACCCTCTACCCGAGATTGATGACTTCATAGATTAGTGTCAACATGGCAAGTACTTCACCAAATTGGATCTCAAATCATGACACCACGTTGTACAACTAAAATAAGAAGACGCCTAGATCCAAATTGGATCTCAAATCATGACACCACGTTGGTAATTCCTTTTGGATTTTGTAATGCACGATTTATATTTATACTGATAAATGACATATTGTGTCGCTTTCTAGATTCATTTGTAATAGTGTACTTAGATGATATATTGGTTTATATATATACATGGTAATAGGATGTACAAGAGCATATCTCACATCTCATGCAAGTTTTAGAAACCATTAAAAAGTATCAATTTCTAGCGAACCATGAAAAATGTGAATTTCCTTGGTAGTATTTTGAGTAATTGTGGTATGTGTTTGGTAGATGGGAACTCAATATTGATCCTATGAATATGGAGGCCATTATCAAGTGAACATCTACCAATTTCATCGAATCTAGGATCTTTGTTGAGGAATCATAGTACCTTTAAAATTTTATAACATCCCTTTTAGTTATGGATACACCACTCCATGCCATAATAGCCAACGATAAATGTTTCTAATGGGGAAAGAATCATTAGAAAGGTTTTAACAAAAAATGAGGACTTTGAGGAGGTATTTCAACAACTATAAGGCCAATTTTGTGTAGAATAAGGTGACATCATTTCTAATGATCATCTCTAAGATGGGTTTCTCTACAAGCTAGAGAATCTTTGTTCCTAAAGGTTAGAGATTGCATCATGTAAAGGAAGTTGATACCTTCAAATTTGCAAGTATTTTTTGGTGTTAAGGAATTAATTGCCAACATAAAGAGGTATGTGTATTTTACCAACAACAAAGTAATAGGAAGTAGGGTCTATACCATCCCTTGCTAGTATCTATTGGATGGTGGAAGGTCATCTCCATGGATTTTGTGGGAGGTTTTCCAAGAACAAAGAGGTGACATGACTATATATTGTGGTTGTTTACAAGTTTAGTAAGATGTGTATTTTAATTCCTTGTAAATAGACCATCAAGGAACGAGATGCAACAAATATGATATTTTAAAAGATCTGAGTCTACTTTGGAATACTAGGGAGCATCATTTGAGATAGAGAATCCTTATTTTCCAATGTCTTTTAGGCTACACTTTGGAAGAAGATGGACACCAAGTCTAACATATCTACAACTTTCCATCCATAGATAAATATGTATAAATAGTTATTTAACAACACATTGGTTGAAATTTTGATGAGTTACAATAAAAGGTATTCAAGAACTTGGGACAAAAAATTGACTTTTATTCAACACTCTTATAATCAGTAATTCCACACTTCTATTATTAAGTCCCATTTTTTAAATTGATTTAGATATTGTACATGTTCAACCTTATATATTGTATATGGACAACAAGGAAGAATGAGGGACGACACCATGTGAGGAGCACTAAAGGATAAAAATTCCAATAATAATATCAAACATATATGTTTGCAAGTACAATAGACATTGATGAAATCACAAGAATAGTAAAAGGATTGACATGACCAACACATTATTTAGAAGACATTCAAAGTGTGAGACAAATTTTAGTTGCATTTGAACAATGAAAGGAGACATGGTCTTGGTAAAAATATCAAGGATTTTCAATAGAGTCCTTTTGAAGTGTTGGAAAAGTAGTTCATAATGCCTATAGACTCACTCTATCCCCATACATGCACATTTACACAATAGTAAATGTGGAAATTGTAAATTTTATGAGCCTTACATGTTAGACCAAGAAACTAATGAGCAATTATTACCTACCATAGATCCTAGCATAGCACCAAAATCTCAAATAGAGTTATCATAGAATACACTTCCTCAAAAGAATTCTAGAACAACTAGGTGGGGGAAACATGAACTATGGTATGTTGGGTTGAAAGGATAACTTCTAGGAAAGGTCAAATGGTACTCTAGGTACAAGGTAGGGGGGAATTTCCTCACCTACTTTAATGAAACCTTTTGGGGACCAAAAGACTCCAAAATGAGCAGGTATTATTTAAAAATTAATCACTATATATTTTTCATCTATTTTGGTAATTTTGGATGGAAAACTAGAGCTATTGGATTGTAGGGCCCATTTTAGGGAGAGTTCATATTTTAATGATTTAGTGTTTGGAAAATATCATAAGATTTGGTGTGACAAACTACACCAGTGGAATACACATTGCAATTTACAGACCTATAAAACTAGTTTTTTGTTGGATAAACCAGGAACACAGAGAGGGGGGGTGAATCTGTGTGTGCAGTCTTTATTACTTTTTCAACTTTTATAATCAATAACATATTCAATATTATGCATTATCACATTATCATTATATCATCAACAGCATTTTTATCATCATCATATCATCATCATCACATAGAAAGCATAGCAACACAGTACACAATATTTTTACGTGGAAACCCAAGTCCTAGGGGGCAAAACCACGGAAGCCCTTTTAAAATAGTTTTCCAGAAATAACTAGAAGGAAGCAACAACCCCCTTATTACAAAGACTTCAATTTTCTAGCTTCAACTGGAAGGAGGCTACGACCCCCTGATTTACAGGCTACGACCTGAAGGAAGTTGCCACTCCCTAGTTTTCTAAATTCAACCTGAAGGAGGCTATGACCTCCTTTCCTTGCCTCGTCCTACCACCCTGATATGAAGATAGAAACAGCTGAACCACAACCACCCTGATCCTGCGGACCTGTTAATCAACACTTGTGCTACACTACACAATCTATACCACACTACACAACATGTACCACACTGCACAACAACTGCCACTACTAGCCACTGCTCATTATCTTATCACTACTCATCAACCGATCATTGTCCATTGTATCACAATACTCATCAACGTGTACAATCAACCTGTACCAATCAATCTGTTTCTCACATCAACCAACTCAGACAATCTAAGTCTGCACACCAAACTGAGTCCACCAAGGTCAAACCAACTACTCATACAACTCATCCTATCTGAGTCAAACCAACTGCACATAAGGCAACTTGTGCCAATATTTCTCAACTATACCAAGATGCTTGTGTACCTGTGCCAAATCAATCATATATTTGTGTTAACCTAATCAAGTGCTTTGACAGTCAACCCACCCTTCTTACTTGACCTAGTTCATCAAGTAAAAGACACATTTGAGCAACCAAGAGACTTCACATACTGTCAACCAAAATTTTTCTAAACACACTCAACTCAATGACACCATAACCAACCTCAATCATAGTCAAGGAATACTTGACAGTTAAACATGATATACTTCAACCAAATAACCTCAACCAATAAGATAAAAGACTTAACCAACTATGTCAAACTCAATCAATATCATAAACTCTTAGACACAAAATGATTTTCCACTCTACTCAAATCAAGTCAACAAATCAAACAAATATCAAGCAAATAATCACTTACAACACTGTCAAAGGTTGTCATTAACAATCCAACTCCACTTAGGTCAAAGACATAATGATCAACACTTGTAAAACTAGTTTTCAAAGAAAACCTTTAGGTTGATCAAATAAATAACTCACAATATCTAATACGTACATGTCAACTTCTCATTCAATACTACACTTATACAACAACCAAGATAATCACCAAGATCTATCCAAGATAATCATTAAGATCTATATCAATATCACATCAAGGCATATGCCAAGAAAACCATCACCATAGCTTCCATAACATATTGAATGAATTTAAAGAGATATACCAATATATAGCCTCACATACTCAGATCAAAGATGAACTCTATTCACGAGAGACATGTGCCATTACAAGAGAAACCATGAAGCACGAACCATACCATATTGAAGATAACAAAATGGAGAAAAATTAGAAAACCAAAAAGAAACTATATATCCTGTCATCACCCAGCCCTCATAACAAGCTTTCCAACGAGCCAAAAAATTTGTAATTCTGATTTCGTATGAGAAAGTTATACCTATTTTAGTGAAGATGCCCAGACATTTTTCTGTCACACAATTTCGCACTTTTCTCCAAAATGTGTGAAATTCGTAAGAGAAGTGGTGATGAAAAAATGAAATGCTTGATATTCTATTTATATGGGTTGTAGAGAAAAAATGTTACCTTGAGCCAACATGCAATTTAAAATTACAAATAATTAAATTATATTTTGTTTAGTCGGCTCACCCAAAAAGGTGGGGTACCCCAACTTCAAAAATTCATATCTCTTCAACCGTAAGGAGCCACGTGACGTGCCACCTACCGTTGGAATTGGAATAGCAAGGGATATCTACCCATGATGGGTTTATTTGCAATCCCATGGTCCAATACCCCTAAAATATTCAATTTGTTCAGGATGTCAAAGACCCCACACATGAGGGTGCAAAAGACCATACCACCAACTACAAGAGTTTCAAAGTCTTCTTCAACATATCAAGGCACGTCCATGGGCTCTACCTCCATCTAAATCCCAATATCCATATAACCACAAATAGGACCATACATCATCATGTTTCAAGGTCTCCATATCATTAAAAACATATCCAATGGTTCCACTATATATCGTCATCACTATAAGAGTACCAACACCCAAAAAGAGGGGTACAAAGACTTCACCACTAGTTTGCAACACCTTATGGGCTTCATATGCATGATCATAAGGCTACTACATGGCAATGACCATATAGCATCCAAGGGACATCAAAACATTTATGTGGGTTCAAGACTTAAACTTTTGAGGACGCCAAGGACCCCATAAGAATGGGTTCCAATATACCACCATCAGTGTGGGTTCCAACGCCTAAGTCTCCACATGCAAGAGTATCAAGATCTAAGATTGTGGACTCAAGGACCTCACAAGAACTTAACAACCTCAAGACCATCCAATGCAAGCAACGAGATTCACCATCAACACATCAAATACTTTACACACATGAGCCACATCATCCATCCAATAACCAATCAAGAGACTAAGACAAGTACAAGCATAACAAGCAGCACAAAGACTAGTAACCAAAGATCAACCATGAGTAAGGAACTCGACAATGGACTCAAATGGGACCAAGATACAACTTAGGGGCACTTGAGCAAGTCAATGGGTAACCAAGGCTTTTTTCATTGTTCCAAGGCTTCCAAGGGCTTCAAGCTTGGGCTTGGACAAGGTCAAAAGGGCTCATCTTGCACAAAACAACCACAAACTAAACACTAACCCTCAGGGGCTCCACAAGGGACACCAAGGACTCAATAGTTGGCATCAATGACCATACACTGTTGGCATCAATGACAAATTAATAAACAATCTCCCCCTTTGTCATTGATGACAACGCCATAACTCCTCTTTAGAACAAGCTCCCCTGTCAACAAAACTTCTCTCCCCCTTTGGCATCAATGGCAAAGGGACTTTTCTTTGACCATACTGCTCCCCCTTAGTACATGCTCCCCCTGTCATCAACTTCTATTCCTTTTCAACTTTTCTTCCTCTTTAGATTAATGACAACAAAAACTTCTTTTAGCACTACTTCTTCCCTTATCATTGATGCTTATTTGATGGACTTGTATTTTGTCACACAGATACTTCTGGAACCAACTACTATATGATACTCAAATCTGATAATCAGGTACATATTTCCTTTTACACATTCTTTGTACACTTCATATCACTAGTCAATAATCTTCAAAATGGCATTGGTTCTTTCCCAAGATATTCATCATTTCTATTTTGATCTACTAACTTTATTCTCTATACTTTGGTAGGATGATGGTTGTTCATGTCATTTGATTCAACTTTCTTTCTTCTCCAAACTTTAACCTGTCCCTGCACCCTGCAATGTTTTGCGAAATGACCATAATGATAACAATTGTAACACTAAATCAAAAATGTATTTTTATTTCTTTCTGGAGTGATTATGTCATGAGCTCTGCAATGAATGGCTTTGTGACTATAGTTGTAACACTTGTAGCAGTGACCATGGAACCTTATAGGATATCTCTGAGCAGTAACTTCTCTTGATTCTTGCTGATCATGGGATCTTCTAAGAATACATGTATTATTGTTAGCCTTTTCTTCTTTTACTATAGAGATTTTACTTTCTTCAATGTTCTTCTCGATTTTCGAATTTGTCTTTAACTGAGTAGTTGTTTTGTCCAGGTCTTCCCTCAAGGAGAGGATCTTCAATTCGTGCTTTTGACAAATTTCTATCTTTTCTTGGAGTTGTCTTGTTAGATCTTCTTCTATCTTCTTGACTTCTTCTACCTATTTGTTGAGAGAAAATATATTGTCCTCCATCTTTCCTTTTGAATTTTGATCATCGTCATGGAATTTTTGCAGTTGACCTTGTAGTATATGATTCTCCTTTCTCAGTTCTGAGAGGTCCTTTTCAAATTCATAGTTTGTCAGACATACCTTCCGTAACTCTACCTTCAAGGATTTGATTTCAAGTTCTTATTTTCTTCTTAACTTCTCTTCCAATATTTCTTTATCCTTATAGGAACTTATCTCATTGTCTTTGTCTTGTAGCTTGCAGATCAATTATTTTTCCTTATCTTCTAGTAGTCTTTTGAGCTTGACAATTTCTTATGAGTGCTTTTCAATTTCTGTAGCTGACTTTGCAAGTTTGTCTTTCAAAGATTTGGATATGTCTTCTTTGATTCTAGTAGCTTCTTCAATATGGAGTTTCAGATTAATTATGGTATGTGTGGCCTTTTCAGATTCTTCTTGATTCTTCTTCTCAACTTTGTCCAATTGCTCTTTCAATACCTATTTTTGTTCACATAGATTTTTCACTTCTTGCGAAACATTAGTAATTTCATTGTCTATCATAATATCAGCTAAATTTCTATTACTCATCGGAGAGCAAGAATTTTCATCATAATCTGAAGTGTTTCATTCAATTAATTCAGAATAGCTCTTATTTTCTATACCTGATAAACATATATCTTTAAAAGAATTACAAACAGAGTGTTCAGGGAACATACCTTCATACTTACCTGGATCTTGTACTGACCCGTCTTCTGCTTCTTGTTCTTCATTTAGCTGATTTATTTTGAACGACAATTCTTCAGTTGAGTTGCACTTTCCTATTTTCTCCTTTTGGAGATCTGTTAGATCTTCAAGCATTAATTCCATAACCTCTACTTCCTCTTCTTTATTGGAGTAGTATTGCTCTAATTTGAGCCATAGTTCCCTAGTTGAGATGCACTTCCCTATCTAGGGCTTCAAGCTTGGTCTTGGACAAGGTCAAAAGGGCTCCTCTTGCACAAAACAACCACAAACTAAACACTAACCCTCAGGGGCTCCACAAGGGGCACCAAGGACTCAATAGTTGGCATCAATGACCATACACTATTGGCATCACTGACAAATTAATCAACAATTTCTTTTAGAGGGGGCGGGGGGGTTGAAAATGCAAGATCCTGGAACTGGCATAAGAAAGAAGTCACAAAACTCTAGACATGGTGGATGAGTATAGTAACAATAAAAGTGCCTATTTAAATGATATATTATTGAAGTTGGAATAACAAGTCATTGACATATCTTAGAACATGGTCATCCTCATGGTATATCTAGAGGGAAATTTTAGAGCTTTTGAGGAGTTTGGAAGCCCTAACTCAGACATTGGAGCATATGGTAAATATCAAGACAATGAAAGTTTAGAAAAGGATCCTAATAAATATATACCAAGTTCTAGTGAAATCACTTATCCCCAATCTCTATTTAAAGTCGAAGCAAAAAAGGACATCAAACCCTAGCAAGGTGAGATTAATCGTGTTAATTTGAATCAATGGTTGCAATAATTAGGAGTTTATTTCAGTGTTCATACCATTAGAGAAGAGAAAAATATATTATTTTCCAGAGGCCATGCCAAAAATTGGTGGGAAGGTCACATGGATACGCATAGGCTATAGGGTAATCCCCAAGTAACTAAGTGGTAAACATTTAAACCCTGATACAGTCATAATTCTACCTTATTGGGTATGAATAAGACTAGTGGATCCATTGGCATTAATTCTAGCGAAAGAAATGCTAGATTGTACAATAGTACACCACCAAGTATAGAAAACCAACCATTATGTTAGGTATATATCCAAAGAACCCTAGATGAAATCCATAGGTATCTAGGTGGTCTCCACAGTCATTTAAGGAGGAAAGTTATGTTCTTTAAAGCTATGACATGTGATGAGGGTTGTGTGCAAGAACTATATTTTCAAAATATGGATAATATCAAAGGACAACCAATCGGTTCCAAGTATAAAGACCACCAAGACACTTTCTAGGAGGGAATTAAGTGGAAAGGAAACGATAAGAAGACAACAACCATTTCACACATTGCAAGGAATGAGACAATCAATTTAACCATTCTAATACTAATGGTCATGCCAAAGATTAGATATGGAAGGTACATATAGAGATAAGTCCAAAGAAATGAAATAATATGATATCCTTGGATTCAATCAACCAGGTATAGTGTTGTTTTAATTGTAACTTTGGAAGATATTGTGATGTATATTACTATTGTATATTATTGTTCCCCGACGGAGATGATTTCCCTCCGATTGGTATGTCATTATTGTGTATGGTCATTGAGGTAAACCCTTTGTTGTTAGTCGGGGAAGTAGTCCCCATATTAATATAATGAAATGTATTTTTGGAGTCTCCCTAGGTGAAGCCGACCCTTCTAGGTTAAGAGGTCGGCCTAGTCTAGTTTCAGGAAAGTCACTTGATGTGTATAAATAGGGAGGAAACCTCCCTCATTTGATACACACTCACACACTCTCTTTTGTGTAAGTTAGCTAGAGGAGGAAGAGAGAGCTATAGGAAGCATCTTATTCTTGGGTTTTTCCATCTTGTGATATTGTCTTAGTGACGAAACTATTCTAAGGAAGCTTGTGGGGTTTTCTCCTTTATGGTTTCCCCGAGGAAAATATTTGTGTCTTTTTTCTCTTGTGTATCTTAGATATCTTGTTATTCTTGTTATTTTTTTGGATAAAGATCCTAATCATATTGAATTGAACTAGAAAAACTAACATGGTATTGGAGCCTCTCTGAAAGAAGGAACTGTGCAACAGTGAAAACTAGGGATTCCTAGTTCAAGGTATTCTCTCCACAGATAATCAAGAAAAGAGGGATAGGATAACTCTCCCTAGGAGGGCGCATCTTTTGGTGGAAGCAGATTCAAATTTGGAGAAGTTTCATTTTTTTACTGCAAGACATTATGGGGCACTATGAGAAGAAACTAGGGAATCCGCTTTGGAAGGATTCCCACCATAGTTTCTAGAAATGGACCTTACTGATCAACTCACCTCAAGGAAGCACATATTTCTATCTAGACAGAATTCCAAAACTCCAAGTTTACAAAATTAGTGTTTCTCTTACAAACCCTAGGTCAGCCATCTCTGGTTCTAGGTCAGACACCTCAAATTGGTAAGATCTAAATCTCTACTATATCCATTTGAGGTTCTGATTTCTAAATGACTCATCAAACCTAGCTTGAGGATAAGCTTGGGGGCGCTGACAACTTCCGAGCATGGAAGTCCTAGATCTCCCTGATCCTTGAAGAAATGATTTGGAACAATATATCAGTGAGGAATTTCCATAGCTAGAGGGAGATGAGGCTAAGGGTATCCATAAGAAGAACTTCGTCAAGGCCAAGAGGATCATTGCGGATTCTATCAAGGATCACCTCATTCCCCAAGTGTCGTCCTTGAAGACACCTAAGGAAGTGTTTGATGATTTGACGAAGTTGTTCAAAGAAAAGAACATTAATTAGAAGATAACATTGAGGAACCAACTAAATAATGTGAGGATATAGAAATATGAGACCGTGAATCCCTACTTCAAAAGGGTTGCTCGAATCAAGGAACATCTTGAAGTAGTCGAAGAGAATGTAGAAGGAGAGATTGTTATGACCACATTGAATGGTCTCCCAGGATCACAGGACTCATTCATTCAAGCAATATGTGCCACAAGGAAGTTGGTCTCCTTCAATAGACTCAAGGAATAATGCACACAACAATAACCTCGATCAAAACAAAAGAGAAGATGGGAGAAATTGATGATCAAGCTCTCATAGTTCACATCAGAAGAAATCATAAGAAGAAGGGGGACCATCATCACAAGAGATAAAATAAGTTCAGAAGAGATCCTTCCAACACTAGATGCTACACGTGTGATGAGAAGGGATACTACTCCAGAAACTATCCCAAAAACAGAGGCTCCTCCAACAAGAAGTCAAATAACAAAATATATCATTCTCACACCGTCGAAGGAAATGAACCAACAAATAAAATATCTAGAGAAGAAAGAGATGATTATTTGAGCGATGAAGAATATGTCCTCATATCAACACTCATGGGAACTATCTCACATGGAAGCAACGATTGGGTTGTGTATAGTGGGGCATCCAAACATATGACGGGATACAAAGATTCATTCGTCAATCTATCTGAGCATGAGTCACCTCACAAGGTGAAACATGGGGATGATTATCAATATCCCATAAAAGGAAGTTGAGAAGTTTCATATAAACTAGATTCCTGGAAATATTTAAAGATGAAAGATGTGTTATATCTTCCAATATTGAAGAAGAATATTCTCGCCATATTTTCACTAGATGCAAAGGCAATAAGGGTTGCATTGGTTGATGGACAAGTCCTAATGTGGCAAGGGTAAAATCAATTGATGATACAACAATAATTGGAGAGCAAGAGGGATACTTGTACAAGTTGAAGGGACAAACTGAACAAGAATTGGTTCATGAATCAATAGAACCAAGTGAACTGTGGCACCAAATTATTTCACATATGCACTACAAAGCACTTCCAATTGCAAGAAAAGTGGTTCCAAAACTTTTAGAAATCCAGACAAAACATGAAGAAATTTGCAAAGGATGTGCACAAGGAAAGAATGGAAAGAATACATTTCCCAACAGTGAAAGAAAAGAAAAAGGAATATTAGATATAGTACTCTCAGATGTATGCAGTCCCATGTCATCCAGCTCACTAAGTAGGTACGTATACTATGTTTCCTTTATAGATGATTTCTCACATAAGACTTGGATATATTTCTTGAAAGGGAAAAATGAAGTATTTAGTAAGTTCAAGGAATTCAAAGTGTTGATAGAAAACCAAACTAATAGGAAGATCAAGACTTTGTGGTCAGATAATGGCATCGAATTCACCTCAAAATAATTCAAGGAACTCTGCAGAGAATCTGGGATTAAGAGGGAGTCGAGCACTCCATATAATCCTCAACAAAATGGTGTTGCAGAACGAAAGAATAGAACAATAATGGAAGTAGCGAAAGAAATGCCACATGACCAAGATCTTCCGATCCACTTGTGGGAGGAAGCGGCAAGGGAAATTGTCTATGTACATAATTGTACTCCCCACCGAGTACTAGGCAACAAGACTCTTGAAGAGGCTTTCTCATGAGAGAAACCATAAGTCAGCCATCTCAGAATATTTGGCTACACAATTTACATACACATCCCAAAGGAAAGGAGGGCCAAGATTGATCCTTCAAGGAGGAACAAAATATTCGTAGGATACAGAGATACCTCAAAGGCCTATCGAATATACTTCCCAGGATTTAAGAAGATCGACATCGTCAGAGACATGACATTTGACGAAGACTCGCCATATTCCAGATTCAAAAAACTACCTGTTGAAGAGGTCGAAGAACCTGAAGCAACAATGGTACGAGACATGACCATGGAAGAAACGATTCCAGAGTACCATGAATATCACGACATGGAAGAACTGCAAGAACCTATAGAACCACTTCACGAGAAGAAATCCCATAAGAGAAAATCAACATGAGCACAAGAGCTAATACAATATGCAGAAAGGTATGGCACTCCAGATGGGATGCATAGAGAAAGGAAAATACCTAAACCATACAATAGCTATGTGTCCCTACTATGTGACGTCATTGATAAAGAACCTTCCAACTACGAAGAGGCTGCAAAAAAGAAAGAATGGAAGGATTCCATGATCGAGGTGTACCAGTCGATTATGAAGAATGATGTCTGGGAGATAGTTTTGAGACCATAAGGGAAGTCTATAGTGACTTTGAAGTAGATATACAAGATCAAGCGTGTTGCATATGGTAGCATTGAAAAACACAAGGCAAGGTTTGTGGCGCGTGGCTTCTCCCAGAAAGAAGGCATAGACTGTGAGGAGACATTTGCACCCGTAGCGAGATACACTTCCATTAGATCTATACTTTCATTGGCTGCAGTAATGAAATGGAAGATACACCAAATGGAAATCAAGACAGCGTTCTTCAATGGTGTAGTTGAAGAGGAAGTGTATATGGAGCAGCCACTAGGATTTGAGACACATAACAGATAGACTTATATGTGAAAACTAAATAAATCATTCTACGGATTGAAATAGGCATCCAAGACATGGTATGGCAGGATGGACAACTTCCTGGTGAGATAGGATTTACAAAGAGTAAAGTGGATTCCAACCTTTACTTCAAGGATGAAGGCAGAATATCGATGATGCTTTTGTTATATGTCGATGACCTGTTTTTGACAAGAGAGGACAAACTCATTGTATATTCAAATAGGAAACTTGCCACTGAGTTCGAGATGAAATACCTAGGGATGATGCACTACTTCTTAGGCATGGAGATGTGGCAGAGTATGAATGGAATTTTCCTTGGTCAAGGAAAGGATGTCGTGGATATTCTGCAAAATATTCAAAATATTATGCTAGACTACAAGGCAATTTCCACACCTATGGCATCAAACATGAAGCTATTTTGTGATGATTCATCAAAGTTGGTCGATGCCACGATGTATCCTCGGATGATTAGTTCACTGATGTACCTAACGAATATAAGACCAGACATATGCTTTGTTGTGAACACCTTGACCCAGTTCCTAACGAATTTGAGACATGTTCACATGGTTGCTGCAAAGCATGTATTGAGGTACCTGAAGGATACAATTGAGTATGGGCTCAAGAATGACACAAATCAGAATATTAACCTGCACGATTATGTTGATTCAGATTGGGAAGGAAACACCACAAATAGGAAGATCGCTTTGGGTTGCTACTTCAATTTGGGATCTGACATGATCTCCTGGTTTAGTAGGAAGCAGTCCTATGTGGCCCTGAGTACAGCCAAGGTAGAGTATGTCGCAACCTGCTCGGATAGTTTTGAGGCAATATGTCTTTGGAAGCTACTATCAGATTTGTTTGATCTCTAGTTAGAGGCAATGTGTATCTTTTGTGACAACCAGAGTTGCATGAAGTTGTCAGATAACCCGATGTTCCATGACAAGTCTAAGCATATCAAGATCAAGTACCATTATATCTGGGATATGGTGCAAAGAGGAGAAGTGAAGCTCCAGTATTTGGAAACATACGAGTAGATAGCCGATATACTGACCAAGCCAATTTCCAGAGTGAAGTTCAAATATTTTAGAGAGAGACTTGGTGTGATCCAGATCGAGGTCCCTAGAAATAGGGAGTGATGAGGTCTTACATGCTAGAAGACACGGGTTGTCCTTAGACATAGTCAGTCTGGGCATGCTCCCATGATAAGAGATGAAGAAAGACCGAAAGACACATATGCACTATAACGAGATCTCACATGGAAAGAGATACAAGTTGTCCCCGGATGTAATGAGTCCTAGCGTAGAACACAAGTTGTCCTGGGGCGTAATGAGTCATGTCAGATCATCCGCGGATGTAATCAGTCCTAACATAGAACGCAGGTTATCCTTGGATGTAATGAGTCCTATAATGTTATCCTCAGATGTAATCACTCCTGGCGTAGAACACAAGTTGTCCCTAGATGTAATGAGTCATTGAGCTTGTTTTAAGATGTAATCAGTCTCGGTGTAGAATGCAAGTTATCCTTGAACGTAATAAGTCCCTATATATATTTCCATGTTAGATATGATGAGAGGTACACAGCGATTCTTGCATAGTGGTAGATGCAAGTTTTCATTAAGACGTAATGAGTCATGGTGTGCTCATATGCTGGTAGAATGTTGGTAATCTATTGGACATGTGGTATGCATATGGGTCACTCTACGTGTACGATGATGAGATGATCTGGATACAATGAGACGATGCTAGGAGATGCAGGCGATTGCAATGGCAATGTAATGTATGGTCATGGGTTGTACCTACGTGATGGCTTACTTGTGGATATGATGAAGACCTAGATGAGGACTACGACTACACCCAGCATGAAACATGGTTGGCTCTATAGAAACTTCTTATGACGTATAGAATCAACAAATGTCGTTATTCAATGATCGACAAGATGACGACTATGGCAGCAGCAATGATGATGATCTAGCAATGATGACGTGACCATATATGTTGATGATTGTGGTGAGAGAATACCTTCCTAGTTAAAAGGGAGTGTTGTTGTAAGTGTAACTTCGTAAGATATTATGATGTATATTACTATTGTATATTGTTGTACGCCAATGGAGATGTTTTCCCTCCAATTGGGATTTCATTATTGTGTATGGGAATTGAGGTAAACCCTATGTTGTAATTCGGGGAAGCAGTCCACATATTAATATAATGAAATGTATTTTTAAAATCTCCCTAGGTGAATTCGTCCCTGCCAGGTTAAGAGATTGACCCAGTCAAGTTTTAGGCCAATCACTTGATGTGTATAAATAGGGAGGCACCCTCCCTAATTTGATGCACCCTCACACACTCTCTTATGTGTGATTTCACTAAAGGATGAAGAGAGAGAGTTGCAGGAGGCATCTTATTCTTAGGTTTTTTCCATCTTGTGATATTGTCTTAGTGATGGAAATATTATGAGGAAGTTTGTGACTTTTCTCCTTTATGGTTTCCCCGAGGAAAATTTGTGTCTTGTGTCTCTTGTGTATCTTAGATATCTTGGTGCTCTTGTTGTTCTTTTAGATAAATATCCTAATCATATTAAATTGAACTAGAAAAACTAACAGAGAGTGTAACGAACATAATAGGATAATAATTAAATAAAATAATAATTGTTAATTGTTATAGTAGTAGCTATTAATGTGAAGAGACATAACTCTTCATTATGAAATGCTCAAGACATATTAAAGGCGAGCTATGTTGCAATATACTATCATCTTTTTATCTATCCAATTATCAATATATATTTGTCCTATTAATGGCTTATCGAATATTCCATGTGTTTTGGTAATATTGATTGTGTGAAGTGAATAAATATTCGCTTCATTTGGTATAAGAGATATACGGCCCTTGGCCATTATTTACACTTAGTGTAAATTTAGTTTTTAGGGTTTCCCTAAAATATTGGACATTGTCCAAACAAACAAAAAAACGTAAAAAAAAAAAGAAAAAGAAAAAGAAAAATTAAAAAGAAAAAATAAAAGTAAAACAAAAAAGAGAGGGTAAAAGTGAAACCACACCTGGTTTCTTAAAGTGGGTTTGGGTTTGAATATAAAAGTGCATAATAATTACTAGTAAAGAGCAAGTGAGATTTGAACTTAAGTGGGGAATATAACCCTCATTCCTCCAAACCACCCAATCTACTCACATTTTACAAAAATTAAGGAAAAATAAATAAAAATGAAAAATGCATAATAATTGCTACTAATAAAACAAGTGAGATTTGAACTTAGGTGGGGAGGGTAACACTCATTCCTCCCAACCACCCAATCTACTGGCATTTTACAAAAGTATTGGAAAAAAATAAAATTTAAGGACTAGAATTTGGAAGGTTATATATTATTTTATATAACTTAAGTTTAAAAATTATTATTATTATTATTATTATTATTATTATGATTATTTCATTAAAATAATAATTATTTTTGGAAGAAAAAAAAGGGTTATTTGACCTAACAACAAATAGTCGAAGAAAGTTTTTTCCAAAAGAGACATATTGAGAATTATTACAGCTTTTGTATCTACCCTTCTAGAAGAAAAGAAGACAAAAGTGAAGTACAAACATAGTCATAAACAATGGCTACTACATATCCGAAAATGAAGGCACAGCTACAAACAACAGTGGATGAGTTAGAAGAATATAGGGTGATCAATAAAAGTCTACAAGCTGGGGTTGAGACGCAAAAGTGGTTGAAAGAGTGGAAAGACGATGAGAATCGTCGTTTATGGAATCAAAATCGACAGCTAGAACGAACCATAAGAGATAACAAGAAGATGTTATCTGATCAAGATAAAGAAATATCATGTTTAAAAATTAATAATCAAAACCTAGAAGACCAGATCAAAAAGTCAAAAAATGACAACAAATCACCATATGGATGCGATAATGAATTAGAAGAAGAAATAAAGCATCTAAACAAACTCATCATGGAAAAAGATGCTACATTGGCGCAAGTCCAAATGAAGTTATAAAATCAAGAAGAAGAGTTACGTCATCATAAACAGCAAAAAGAAAAACTATAGCAGCAGTATGATGACAGTAAGAAGAAACATAAGTTAGAACTGACAAAAGTCAACAAGGCTTTATCAATCCATTCCGAAGAAATTTTTCAGATTAAGTAATCATAACAAGACACTAGTCACAAAAATTAAGAAGTTGAAAAGTAGTCGGAAGGAAAAACAATCTACTGAAGACATTGAAGGAAAGCTTCTAGACAAATAGGAAGAAAATCGTTGTGTCAGAAGGCATAACGAAGATCTTAAGGAACAACTTAAGAAGTCTGAAGATGACAGAAAATCACATGTAGAAGTGATTAAGAAGTTTCAAAATGATAACATGCAGTTAGAAAACAAGTTGGAAAAGATACAGAACAAAGCCTTAAAACCTCAAGAGACGAAAATACAACTTTCTGCTCAGATCAATGCTCAAAAGATGACAATCATAAAAGAAAATGACATTGTGAAAATTCCATATCGACACCCCAACCATAAAAACAGATATTCTAAAAAGTGGGAAATGTCGAAAGATAATGGTACCAATGTGATCAAATATCATAATGATATATCAGTATGGAATTCCAACATTCCACAACAAATCAATTTGGGATGGATTGATTCATCCACATATAGGAAGTTGTGCTCAACTCTTAGTAGTTCGTATCGACATGTCTCGTCAGTTGCGACACCACAAAAAATGATGCAGAAACATTATAAGGCTTTGAGGACAAAGCCTTTCTAAGGGAGTGGAAATGTAACGAACATAAATAGGATAATAATTAAATAAGGTTAATAAGTAAATAAAATAATAATTGTTAATTCTTATAGTAGTAGCTATTAATGTGAAGGGGCATAACTCTTCATTATGAAATGCTCAAGCCATATTAAAGGCGAGCTATGTTGTAATATCCTATCATCTTTTTATCTATCCAATTATCAATATATATTTGTCCTATTAATGGCTTATCAAATATTCCAGGTGTTCTGGTAATATTGATTGTGTGAATTGAATAAATATTCGCTTCAGAGAGCACCTCAAAAGTAGAAGAAAATATTGTCTCTACTACAATGCAAAAAGAGGTGAACCTGAGTAGCCACCTTCCTAAGCAAGAGAAGGAGATTACTAATATCATTCATATCAAGATCTAGGTTAAGAAGAAAAAGGTCGATTCTCTATTTGATTATGGTTCATAGGCCATCCTCATAGGAAAGGATCTTGTTAGCAAGTTTAGATTAAAATATTGTGACTATCCTCACCCATACGTGCTTTCATCTCAAATGCCCCTCTAAATAGCCACATGTGAAAAGTAAGTGCCATCCCTTACATTATTCTTAGACTCCTTACATCCTCTTATCCATTGCACACATTCTCCTTCCATCAAACTTCCTTACATCCATGTGTACATTATTGCAATTCGTACTTTAATGAGACATTCCTTTTGTGGTAATTAAGAGCCAAAATTCTGAGATAGGTCTTAGGAAAATACTAGCTATTATATAGTTGGGGATATTGTGGAGTGTTGGATATTGTGGGCAAGAATGTCTACTCAAGGATTCATCAAGTCATGATTACTCTACTTTATTTTGGTTGGACCCTAATAGGTTCTTGGGTTAATTTATTCATTTTACAAATCCATGTCATTTGTGACCTATAATTTATTTGATCTACCTTAGGACCCTTTTAGTGTGTCTTGCTTTGTACATCTAATAGATCCATAGTCATATTATGAGATTTACCCTCGTTACATTATGGCTCATCTTAGGAAATTTATGGGTTTTCACTCACACCCTAGGAGGGTATCGAGCAAATGTATTACATAAACACAAATATACTATCCATAAGATTGACTAATCAAACAAAACCAACCATCCTAGGCTAGAAATAGCTATGACTAGTAATAACATTCTACCAAAACAATACATTGTTGTTCTAAAGCTTTTGAAAATCAACTCGACCAATCTCACTAGCTACCAGCGTAGATCCAAATCTTAGGCTCTATGAAGCACCGAGAGGGATCAAATCTGAGGTGCAAACCTCTTCTTAGGTATTGCACTCAATGAACTATCAACTTTGGTGTGTCATATATATAACCATTGATTTTATTCAAACCAAAAGACACATATTTTTATTTAAGGTGCACATATAATATTTTTATTATTAATAGTTAATATTATTTATGGCCGACATATAATATTTTTTATTATTTTTTATTTTGTTAGGAACAAACATTACAACATTTCCCCATACATGGTTTTAAAACCATATGCAAGGCCCTCCTACAACCATGGGTTGTTTAGGAAGCCTTGCACATGGTCTTAAAACCATTTGCAAGGCCCTCCTAAACCATGTACAATAAAACCATGGGTTGTTTAGGAGGCCTTGCACATGGTTTTAAAACCATGTGCACGGCCCTCCTGAACCATGTACAATATAACCATGGGTTGTTTAGAAGGCCTTGCACATGGTTTTAAAACCATGTGCAAGGCCAATATTTGTTTGCAGATAATTCAATTTTTATTTGTTATTATTTTGTTCGGTAAGAACATTACAACATCTCCCCCATATTGTGTTTTTTTCCTCACCCACATTTTTTTAACGGGATAATTAAATTTTTACTTTTTTATTGTTTTTTTAGGTGGGAAGATTACAACATCTCCCCCATATTAGGTTGTTTTCCTGGACGACATTTACTAGTTGGTCTATAGTTAAATTTTTTATTTTTTATTAATTTTTAGGTATTAATTTTTGCCGACATGTTACAAACGTTACTAAGTTACATCGCGTTACAAGATCTCTCCCATAATATTCACTATCACTATTTTTTTTGCCGACATGTTACAAACGTTACTAACGTTACATCACGTTACAAGATCTTCCCCATACCGGGCTGTAGAGCGCCTCTCGGTGCAATAATTAAACCATCAGAGAGTGAAATCATAACCATCACCAAATACCAAAGATATTTACCTTTACATCTATCAACATTTATAAGAAATTATCCCATGACAAAATTGTATTATGTTTGATCAAAAGGAAAACAAAATGCAAGATATTTGCCTCTTATAATGAAACTATTATTATACTTTGAATTGGAAAAAGACTTAAAAGAAACAATGAAAGGAATATTAGATAAGCAATAGAACCATTTCTAAAGAGCTAGGATTTTCCTCATTCTCATTGAGGATTGATATTTCTACTTTCCCTTTATAGCAATTAAAATACCTTCAATATCATAGACCTTGTTTACCTCTTCCAAAATGTCATTAATGGATCTTCTATGTTCTAATAGGTTTTATGATGAACTTCTTGTAGCAATGTCGATTCTGTACATCCTTTTGTCTATCCCCTTCTTCCATACATCATATTTGGCATGGTCTCTTAGGGATTCCTTGATGAGGGTCACATTCCAATTAGCTACTTCCATGTGAGCATCATAGAAATTTTGAATGGATTCATTGCATTGTCTAACTAGCATGTCTATATGGTAGTGTCACTCCATCTTGGAGTAGAGCTATTATCTCCTTTGAGTTTTTGCTTTAGCATCTATGTGGGCATTTTACTTTTATGGATCTTAATTCCTTTCTTTGTCAATGCTTTCAAGGTCTTTCTCATAGAAAAAGCCTAAAAATCTATCTGCCCTCCTTGATAACTTATGATCATCTTCCCCCCTACCATTTCTTCTAATAATATTTAAAATCATTTTAGTCCTCAAAAACCACCTATACCTTCCCCTTTCTAATCTCTTCCACAACTTCCTTCATAATGTTAATTAATATAAACCTTAAAGTCATTTATAACAAAGATCTTAAAAAGGGGTGAACTAATTGGTGGAAGGGTAAAGGAAGAGAGCACCCTTTGTTCAAACGAATACTCAAACACAACAAGAAACAAAACAAGAAAGCAAACTAATATTGGAAACTTAAAGGAGAGAAAACCTAGCACAATAGTAGAAATTCATCATGTGCAAAGTCTTATCCCACGAGTGTTGAAATTTATTTTCTACAAGGCTGAATTAACAAGCACCCAACATTTAAAAAAAATCCTCGTCAAGTGGCAAAGTGAAGGATAAAAGATACTTCAAAAAAATTCTAGATTTGAAGACGAGATTGAGCTTCCTCATTTTTTTTTAATTGGCCTATCTATCACGATGAATTTGGCTCTTATTGGAAAACGAATTCCACCCCTTTACTTAATTTGTTACACCATCCTCTAAAATAGTTGCACCATCCTCTAAAATAACAGTTTCCTTCTCCACAACTTCATAAATTTATTCAAGAATACCCCTTGGAGCAATTAATAAACAAAGGCAAAGAGGGAGAATCAACTTGGTGAAAAGGACAAGTAAGAGAGCCATTTTCTCCAAACAAAGTCATTATTTGTGATTTTTCTATCTAGGAAAATCATTTGACTGCATAAGCCCGAGGAGCAAGAAAAGAAAGGAAATGAATCCTAGAAGCTTGAAGGAATGACAACCCAACAAACCAATAAAAAATCATCATGCAGGAAGTCTAATCCCAAGGTTGTTGAACTTGAATCTCTACAAGGTTGAGGGAACAAGCACCCAACTTTTGAAAAAATCCTAATGAAGGGAGTGTGGGACATAAGTTACCTGCTCGGAAGCATCCAAATTTGAAGACGAGTGACTGAACTTCCTCATTGTTGAGAATCGGCCTCTTCCGCAATTACTTTGTTTCTCATTAGATAATTTTTATGTTTCCCCTCACCTTTATTGGAGATATATAGAAGTGGTTGCTCTTTCCTAAAATACCTCTTCATTAATATATAATCTCATATCAGTGTAGGATTCATCCTCGTAATTTTCATTTTCATCAATATCTTTCAAAAACTTTGCAAGTCTTGCATCTAGAATGTCAACCTTGCTCATCCCTTGATCTTGCATGGCTTAAGAACCCAAAACTTAATGAACAAGTTCATTGTTAGTTTATGATTCATGTTTCCTTTAGACTCTAATGAGTAAAAAGAGTGGTTCAAATCCTTGTTGACAATCATTAGCATTGTTTATTATTAAATGCATAGCAATTGCTTTTCGATAACATTGAGGACATTTTTTACTACCATTCTTTAGATTTCCATCCCTACTCATCCCTTGAACTTCTTTGGATTTAGCACCAAAATATTTGCACAATTGAAAATTACTTCATCTTTATAGTGTCTTTTGTTGATAATGAGTAAAAACAAACACTTTTCATCACATTGTTGACAAACCATAAAACATGAATTCTTACAAAATACAATGACACTGCCTAAACATTAGTGTGTCTTATATGTTATCGTGTGTTGTTAATGAGTAAACATGAGTATCACTTGTCATAGCTTTGTTTGACAAACTTCAACATTATTTCCCATAATGCATGGTCATTGTGCCAATGGCAGAGGAATAGAGATATCATGCACGCACTTCATGTGAATGTCGAGTCTCTTTTCAAGAGATACATTTGTCACTAGGTGTAAACACTCCCCAAAAGGTCAACCTAGTGTTGATGTATTTGTAACTTCGGAATGTATTCATCCGTATAACTTATGTATTGTACCCCGATGTTTATTCCGGGATGTGTCTGTAATGTATTTGAGTCATGTCATGCCCCGATGTTCCTATCGGGAGGTTCTATAATGTAAACAAACCATGTCAAGTCATTGTGGGTAACCCTCCTATTGGTTAAGGGTTAAAGTCCCCACAATTGTGGGGCCCTAGGGTTATTAGACTATCCTAGAGAATGCGACCCTAGGTGAGTCATTGTAAGTCGGGGCAATAGTCCCCACCATTGTGTTAAGGATAACCCTCCTTGTTGGTCGAAGGAGGCAAAGTCCCCACAAGTTGTGGGGCACTAGGGTTATTAGACACTCCTAGAGATGTCGGCTCTAGTAAGTAATTGTTGAGTGAGGCCGACATGTTGGAGTGGGTTTCAAGTGAACGAAAGAATATAAATAGAGAGTGAGCCTCTCTATTTATCACACACTTACTCACTCACTGGGGTGCATGAGTGAGAGAGAAGACACTGGGATTAGAGAGAGAGACTACTGCTGTCGGGAGATCATCTTATGTTTTTGGGTTTTACTTTTGGTGATGATTCTATCTCTCAGGAAGTTGCGAGGTTTTCTCCTTTATGGTTTCCATGAGGAAAATTCTTTGTCTCTTGTCTCTTGTGTTTATTGTTGTGCATGTTATTCTCTCAGTTAAAGATCCTAAGGTCATAATGCTAGCTTGAATGATAAAAATCTAACTTGGAATCAGAGCTAACCTGAGAAGAAGACATTGTGCAGCTACAGAAGCTAGGGCTTCTTACTTTTTGGGTCTCTCTCCACAATCCATCAGCAAAAATATGATAGGCTAACTCTCCATTGAAGGGCGCATCTTTCTATCGAAGCGAAATTCGATTCCGAGCATTTTCAGTTTTTGGTGCGAGAAATTAGGGATTCTTACAGAACAGGAATTTTTGAGTGAGATCGGCATAGGATTTCTCTCCTCATAAAAATCGAAGTTTAGAGACCTGGGTCAAGATTTTTGGTTGGGTGAAACTCCAGGAAAGTCAAACCCTAATTTGAACCCGAGCTGGAAAAACCCTAAAATACTAAAACTGATAAGTTTTGGTACATTCGCTATATCTCGACATTGGAGATGGATCAGAAGCTGAAACTTTCACAGGCCGAAAATAAAATCCTGATTTACACTGTGTCCACAATTCAGCCTCAGATTCGCTATATTATGGGAGATATGATTCCTCCAAGTTAGGGTTCCAGCCTCTTCCAGGATTCATCCCTAAACAGGACACCTGGGGAGAATTGCTATATCTTGGGCTACAAAGGTCCAAATGAAATTCCTGAAGATGTTCCAAAAAGGGCATGGAATGTAAATTCGGTGGTCCGAGTTTCAGACCCCGAAGATGAAACAGTGACACGTGGAAGTCCGTACAACTTCTTTGTTCTGAACAGTCCTATAACAGGTCACCTTGGGAGAATTATCATAAGTCCCAATTGGTGAAACCAATTCTGATGCAACCTATGGTGTTGGAAAAGGGACAGGCGAAGCTACCTCAGTGCGAATTTTCAGACATAGAGGAGCAGTAATTTTGGAGATACCGCAGAAACAATAACAGGAATTTCTACAGAAGAAATTGGAAAAGGATTCCTATTCCGGGAGATTCCCTCCACTGTTTTCAGAAAAGGAGTACATTGGACAGCTCAACTTGAAGAGATCTATCTTTCTATCCAATCAGATATGAAAGATTCCAAGTTTTGAAAATTAGGGTTTCTCTGACAAACCCTAGATCAGCCAGCTCCGGAACCAGGACGGACACCTCAAATCGGTAAGATATAATCTTTTGCTATTTTCATTTGAGGTTCTCATTTCAAAGTGATCTATCACATCAACTTGATGATAAGCTTGGTGAAGTTGACAACTTCCAAGAATGAAAGTATATGATCTCTCTGAAGAAAATGAATTGGACACCTACATAAGAAGAGAGGTTCCAGTTCCAGAGGAAGATGAGGCTCAAAGCCTTACACAAGAAGAACTTGGTCAAGGCCAAGAAGATCATTGTTGATTCAATCACTGATCAACTTGTACCACAAGTGTCTTCCCTAAAGACACTGAAGATGTTTGATTCATTAACCAAGCTATTTGAAGGGAAGAACACAAATCGGAATATGACCTTAAGAAAACAGTTGTAGAATGTGAAGATCCAGAATGCAGAGACCATACAGTCATACTTTACGAGGGTCTCTCAAATCAAAGAACAACTTGTAGCAGTAGAAGAAGAAGTGGAAAATGAAAAAGTGGTGATAGCCACCTTGAATGGTCTCCCAAGATCATGGGATTGATTCATTTGAGGAATGTGTGCCAGAAGGAAGTGATTACTTTCAATAGACTCTGCGAAGAAGAAGAAGCTCGACTCATAAGAAGAGAAGAGAAGATGGGAGAAATTGAATATCAAGCTCTCACCATCCAAAGAAGATCCCTCAAGCGATGAGTAATACGAAGAACTCAACTCTTGAAGAACCTCTTATCCACCTTAGAATTTGGATAAGAAATGATGCTATTATGAATGAAGAAGACGATGAAGCTAAAGGCTCAAGGAGGAGTCCACCCACGAAACAAATAAAGATAAGTATTCAATTGTCATTTCATGATATTGTTTTGTTATGCATTTGTTTATATTCAGTTGATGTATTATGCATGATAGAATGTTTGCATTAATGATAGTATACTACTAATATGCATGAGATGGGTAAGTAGATCATGGTGCTATACAACTCTCCATTGCTACTTATCTAGAATGAAACATCTTTGCTAACATATTGGATTAGTGCACAATCTCAATGTTGTCCTGGTGGAGATGGAAGGCATCTAGAAAAGTTTCTGTGAGATATGAATAAATGTTGTATTGGCTAAAATAGTTGCATGATCATGTATTTATGCAAAAGAATTTTTCATTATGAATATACCTAATGAAATGTTTCTAACCATACAACTAATGCATTTGACTTGTAGGAAAGATCATAGACATAATCACCTACAAGCAAAGAAGGATGAAACTTGTTCCGAAGAACAAGTGACGACGGTTCAAGATGAAGAATAATATGATGAATACAGCAACATCATTGATGCAAAACCTTCCACCTATGAAGAATTAACCAAGAAGAAAGGGAAGACCAGTTCAAGAAGAATGATGTCTAGGATGCAGTATCGATACATGAAGGGAAGTTCATAGTTCCATCATGTAGTAGATGGAAACATCGTGGGATACAAGGAAAGATTCGTAGCACGAGGCTTCTCACAAAAAGAAGGCATAGACTATTAAGAGACAATTGCAGCCACTGTCAGTGAAGTCACATGACAGGCAGAATCATGTGTGCAAATGAAAGAAGGCCTTGTACGAGCTCAGAAGACACCCATGGGATAACACATACATGATGAGCTTGATGAAGATCTTAACCTTTGCTATAAGGTTGAAGATGAAAGCCTATGGAGGATGACAAGCTCACAGATGAGTACAAGAAGAACTTTTGAAAAGTTTCAAGATAGAGGATCTTGGTATCGAGTGACCCTAGATGGATACATGGAATATTAGTAGCAGATGAAGCTACTTGCCACTCTAGTACATAATGTTTCAGTGCATAGAGTACGGAAGACAAAGGGAGTATGATGCTTCAGAGGGAGTGACTGCAAAAGATCCTGAGGTTCGACATGGTACAACAGGATGGATAGATTACTGATGACTCTAGGCTTTATTGAGACTAAAGCGGATTCCAACCTTTGCTTCAAGGTTGAAGGCGGAAGACCAGTGATGCTCTTGTTATGTATTGATCCACTATTTTCTAAGCATGGAGGTGTAGCAGAATACGGATGGAATCTTCCTCAGACAAAGGAAGTATGCAGTAGAGATTCTGAAGAGGTTCGGGATGATGGACTGCAAGGCCATGACCACACCTATGGCATCGAACCTGAAGCTATTGAGTGATGCTTCATCAGAAGCGGTTGATGCTACGATGTATCGTCAAATGATTGGGTCCTTGATGTACCTGACGAACACAAGACCAGATATTTGCTTTGCTGTGAACACCTTGAGCCAGTTCTTGACAGATCCGAGACATGCTCACTTGATTGTTGCAAAGCATATTCTGAGGTACCTGAAGGGTACAGTTGATTATGGGCTCAAGTATGAGGCGAGTCAAAAGATTAACCTGGAGAGTTATGTTGATTCAGATTGGGCAAGCAGTGCCATCGATAGGAAGAGCACTTCAGGGTGTTGCTTCAGTATGGGATCAGGTGTGATCTCTTGGTTTAGCAGGAAGCAATCCTGTGTGGCACTGAGTACAGCTGAAGCAGAGTATGTCACAGCTTGTTCAGCTAGTTGTGAGGCAGTATGGCTGAGAAAGCTACTGTCTGATTTATTTGATCTCCGGTTATATGCTACTTGTATACATTGCGACAACCAGAGTTGTGTGAAGTTGTCGGAGAACCTGGTGTTCCATGACAAGTCGAAGCATATCGAGATCAAGTATCACTATATCAGAGATATGGTGCAGAGGGGAGCAGTGAAGCTCCAGTATGTTGCGACGGACGAATAGATAGCTGATGTGTTGACGAAGCCATTAGCCAGAGTGAAGTTTGAGTTCTTCAGGGAGAAGCTTTGTGTTCTCCAAATCGAGGTTCCTTCAAAGGGGAAGTGATGAGTCTGTGAGCCATTCTAACATGGTGAGAGGATTGGTTCCTTCCATGGTCAGATGTAAGAACTGAGCCATTCTGTCATGGTGAGAGGATTGGTTCCTTCAATGTCAGATATGAGTGCTGAGCCATTCTGATATGACTGTAGGATTGGTTCCTACATGATCAGATATAAGGTCTATTGCCATTCTTGGAATGGAGGTGCCTGGTCAGTTACCATAAATACTTGGTCTAGTACTGAGGGCCATTCTGATATGACTGTGGGATGTGTTCCCACATGATCATATATGAGTGCATGGCCATTCTGATGTGATTGAGGGATGTGTTCCCACTTGATCAAATATTAGGACTGATGCCATTCTCTTGGAGAATGGAGGCACCTGGTCAGTTACCAAGAACCCTCAACCTGGGGTTGAGAGCCTTTCCAGCAAGGTTGCAGGATGTGTTCCCGCATGGTTGGATGTAAGTGCAGAGCCCTTCCAGCAAGGTTGCAGGATGTGTTCCCGCATGGTTGGATGTAAGTGCAGAGCCTTTCTGACAAGGTTGTGGGATGTGTTCCCGCATGATCGGATGTGAGTGCTGGGACTTTCTGATGTGATTATAGGATTGGGTTCTACATGATCAGATGTGAGTGTTGGGCGTGCCTTTCTGACATGGTGTTGGATGTGTTCCTCTCATGGTCAGATGTAAGTGCTGGGCTGGCCATTCTGACTTGGTGTCAAATATAAGCGCTGAAGAAGACCTACATGGGGCTAGGCCTACAACCAGCATGAAAAAGGGATGGCTCTATAGAACTTCATGTGATGAGAAGAATCATGAGATAGCACCCGTGATGATGATCCAGCAGTGATGATCCAGATCGAGTGATGATCTAGATCCAGTGATGATGATCCAGATCCAATGATGATCCAGATGATACAGAGAAGAAGACTTGTGCTGATAAATTGTGTCGAGAGAATACCTTCCTAGTTAAGAGGGAGTGTTGATGTATTTGTAACTTTGGAATGTATTCATCCGTATATCTTATGTATTGTACCCCGATGTTTATTCCGGGATGTGTCTGTAATGTATTTGAGTCATGTCATGCCCCGATGTTCCTATCGGGAGGTTCTATAATGTAAACAAGTCATGTCAAGTCATTGTGGGTAACTCTCCTATTGGTCAAGGGTTAAAGTCCCTACAGTTGTGGGGCCCCAGGGTTATTAGACTATCCTAGAGAAGTCGACCCTAGGTGAGTCATTGTAAGTCAGGGAAATAGTCCCCACCGTTGTGTTAAGGATAACCCTCCTTAGGAGGTAAAGTCCCCACAAGTTGTGGGGCACTAGGGTTATTAGACACTCCTAGAGATGTCGGCTCTAGTGAGTAATTGTTAAGTGAGGACGACATGTTGGAGTGGGTTTCAAGTGAACGAAAGAATATAAATAGAGAGTGAGCCTCTCTATTTATCACACACACACTCACTCACTGAGGCGCATGAGTGAGAGAGAAGACACTGGGATCAGAGAGAGAGACTACTGTTGTCAGGAGATCATCTTTATGTTTTCAGGTTTTACTTTTGGTGATGATTCTATCTCTGAGGAAGTTGCGGGGTTTTCTTCTTTATGGTTTCCCCGAGGAAAATTCTGTGTGTCTCTTGTCTCTTATGTTTATTGTTGTGCATGTTATTCTCTCAGTTGAAGATCCTAAGATCATAATGCTAGCTTGAATGATAAAAATCTAACTCCTAAAACATTTATATTTCTAGCATCAAACTAAATTACATCCAACATAGACATCTATCAAAACTATCCATAATGATAAACAAAATTTAGTGTGCTCATTGTCAATTTTCAACACATGCCACTAGGTGTAAACACCCCCAAAAGGTCAACTTAGAATATTTATAGTTCTCATCTTAAACTAAATTACATCAAAAGTGGGCATTTTCCAAAACTTGCTCAAAAAATTAAAAACAAAATTAAGCATTCTCATCACTTAATCATTGTGTCAAGGCATCGTTGCTTCAAAAATGACAAACAAAACTAAGCAGTTGTGTATTAGGTCCATGTCAATATGCCATTGAATTGGTTTTTTCCATATAAAGTTTAGGTTGTTAGTTTGGACCTGGTGAGCTTGGTGCACCGTAGTGATTATTCAAGGTTATCTCATTGCTTACTAGGAGAACAAAAGAACTACCCACCTATATTACAAGAACATTCAATGAGTTTTGGAAGACAATCTTAAAAATTCTAGCAAGAGGCAAGATTGGAGGCAAAGATTGAAGTGGCTTTGGAGGCAAGGATTGAATTGGTCTCTCACACTCAACCAATTTGTTATTGCCCATATCTATCAGTAAGTTTTCCCATTAACTCTCTCAGTGGTTTCCTTTCGGCATGTTAATAAAGAGACATGATTGATAATCTATTGTGAAAAGGAGGATCGCAGTTGGCTCCTGATTGTTGGTTTCTATCTAAATACAGGGATGAGCACACTCGATCAAAACATGCTCCTGGTCGTTGGTTTCTATTTGAAGATAGGGACGAACACACTCGATCAGAACATGCTCCTTGTGTCTAGTGTTAAACTGGCAAATCAAGTTTTTGTGACCTGCTTAGATTTATAGTTTTGGGAAGACTAAAATATATACCAGGGTTGGGCAAAAAATAACTTTCTTTGTGAATGGGCGGGCTTAGAATGATGTCTTGTTTTGGTTTGAGACTGGATAGGATGGGTGATTTTATAAAAATACGATCAATTCTGTGGGAATAGTATATCTATTGTGAATATGCGTTCCCTGTGGTTTTTTAATGAATTCCTCAGACACATTTTTCTGACCGGTGTCCTTTTAAGGAAATTTTAGATAATGTTGCCAACAGCATCTGCAAAATCAAAAAAAAAATTATAAATGGAACTATGATTTTTTTCCATGGACAAAATTAATATTGTTCACATATATTATTGTTGATTCAATGATAAATCTACATAAACATTTCCTTCAAAGTGGCAAAATAAAGTATCATTTTTACAAAATTTGCAGTGATTCAACATGTAATCAGTTTCATTTTCTATTATTTTGCATTCCATGAGTGACTCACCATGCAATCGACCTAAAATTGTTCGGTTTGAAATGTCTTCTTATCCAATATGTGATCCACCGACAACTCTCTCTATTTTCAAAATGCACAAATTTCAAAGAGCAAACTTGACATCTACAAAATAATATTGCCAAACATTATAGCAACAACCACAAATTCTTGTGTTGGTGTAAGGTTATATTGCAACATCCACAAATTCTTGTGCTAGAGTGTAAAGCTTATATCTTACTAAGGACGTAGCGTCATCAAATAAGTAAATTAAACAATTGATGAAGATTTCTATCATCTACTATTGTTTGCCAATGAGGTTAAAACACTCCTCTCTACCAATTGATCACTATAAGTAAATTAAACAATTGATGAAGATTTCTATCATCTTCTACTATTGTTTGCCAATATGGTTAAAACGCTCCTCTCTACCAATTGATCACTATAGATGTTGGAGCGGAGGCACTACACAATGAAAGTGGACTATTGTCACTACACTGCAACACAAACTCATCTTTGGTTTAGCCAAGTTTTGTTTTAGCTTATTGTGCCTTGTCACAAAATCCTCGTAAAACAAACTTGCTTCGTCTTGGAATCTTTGTTTGCACATTCCATTTAATAAGAATATATAACCACTCCTTCGAACTTCGGTAAATGCCTTCCTTGTAATCTGAGAATAAGAGGCAGATCTAATAACCCACTAAATGGTGCACTCAAAAAAAATTATGGGGCCACATCTATGCTTAATGATCATAATTCAACCAACATGGAAAGAACATCGCAAGTTAGGGAGTAGAGGCCTGAACAACACTCGAGAGTCAGATGAATGGATTTGACCATTGTCCTGAATATATTACATGCGCTTATAAAGTTCAACTTCATAAAACATTCATAAAGGACAAATATAAAAATGGAAAATGTAGGAAAAATTTGTTTAACAAGTAGGAGCAAAGGGCAAATTCTAAGCACCTATAATTTTCAATAGGTTAGAGGTTAGTATGTACTACTGTCCATACTAATTCTATTAACTTCTACAAACATAAGTTTCAATATCACAAATAGAAAATAATATATCGCCCTACATGTCCTTGATTCTTACATATGACTTTCACAACTTGTCTTGATCACAAGATAGAACAGAGTATGAAAGAGAATAGGAAATGCAGTGCCCTTGAACCGATTACAATATCAATTGACAAACAAATTCCAAGGATGAATGCAAAAACAGAGATACAGTTAATGTTTTTGCAAACAAATTTTGCAGTGACTCGAGGAGGATCGTGCTATACGGAATTTTGGATTTACCATATTTTAGGTGTTGGTTTACTACACACAAATCGAGGAGGGTCATGTTGTACGAATTGTATTGTATTGACTGTTGGGTCGTATTGTATGGATTGTTGAGTTGTAGTTTCTTGTTGGCACGAATTTCAAGGTGTTGCCTTGCTGCACACAAAACGAGGTGTTGGTACAGTTTTTCCTGCTGATTAAATGATGCTGGAAAATTTTACTCTTGGACTGGTTTTTCCTAGAGGGGGTTTTCCCAGAGTCATATTGACCAAAATCACTGTTGTTTAATGGGTTTATCAGTCTGACAAAAGGTATGATTTCTTAGTCAAATTTATACATGGTATCAAAGTTGAGGCTCTGTGATAACAGTTGATTGTGGGTGCAGCAGGATTGTTGAGTTGTTGGGCAAAGGCTACTGCTGATTTTTAAACAACTTGTGTATTGGAAAACATTATCTACATGTGATTTGCAGGTGGTGTGAAGAGTAAGACTCTTGTTGTTATGGTGGATTCTTTTTACTCTCTGATGGCTATCAGTTTGAGGATGGGGGATAAACTGGATGGAGTTGGGAATTTTGTTCCCTGGAAGACTAAAATAATGCTTATTTTGAAGGAGAATGAATTGTGGAATGAAGTGGTGCATAGCACACACGCGAATCCAATTCAAGTTTCTGCTTCCACCAATGCACAAGCACTTGCAACCTATAACAAAAAGGACATCAAGGCCAGGCAGATCATCATTGATGCAGTAAAGGACCATGTTATCCTACACCTCTCGGGTAAGGATCGTGCATTTAAGATGTGGGATACCTTAACTAGCTTATACGATAGTTCAAATGAGAACCAATAGATGGTTCTGCAGCAGAAATTAAGGGACACCAAAATGACCAAAACCGAGAAAGCTTCTTGTTACCTGACTCGGATTTCTCAGGTTCATGATGAGTTAGGTGTTGTTGGCGAAAAGGTGGATGATGCAAAGATGGTGAGAGTTGCCTTGAATGGTTTCTCTCAACCTTAGCATGACTTCGTGCATGCAATTGTGGCCAGAGAGAATTTGTCTTCATGGGTTAGACTTTGGATGACTTCACTCGAGAGGAGCTCAGATCTAGCTCCACTTCCACAGATCAATAGAATGCAGCTGATGAAGAGAATGTTGTTATTTCTACTAAGAGCAAGAAGTCCAACAAAGATTTGAGCAAAGTTTAGTGTTTTGTTTCTAGCAAATATGGCCACTTTGCTTCTCAGTGTCCTCGAAAGAAGAAGAAGGAGGAGGATACGATTGGTGTAGCTTCAGCAGAAGTAGAGGACTTTGCGAGAAGATTCAAGAAGGAGTTATGGTTGTTCTCCCTTATTTCTAGTGTCGGTAGCAATGGAGTTGTTCAAAACGGTAGTTGGTGTATTGACAATAAAGCCTCCCATCATATGACCGAAATATGACATATATTCTATATCATTTTTTAGACTGGTCATGATCGGTTTGTTCAGTCAGAAGGAGGGCAGGCATGTACAGTGCGAGGAGTTGGAAATGTCAGATTTCATCTTAGTCATGGAGGATGCATCGAGCAAGATGAGGTTCTCTTTGTTCCAACGATGAGGGTTAACTTGCACTCGGTCTCGGCCTTGGAGGATGCAGGGTATTCGACATTGTTCTAAAGGGGACAAGTGTACATATTTCCGAATAGAGATTATCTAGGACATGTTTATATATTCTCAAAGAGAGCGAGACTGATTGATCCACAATTGATTGGTGATCAGTTCGGTGAGTTGTACAAGTTTAGTGCACAACCCACAATTGATGAGTCAAATGATGAGCAAGAGGCTCCTAAGGCTACAGTGGCGCCAAGGTTAAAGTCTTGAGTTCCTATGGAAGAGGGTCTCTTCTAAGTATTGGCACGAGGCTCAACCAGTATGAGCAGACCAATGCTAAAAATTGGAGTGGAATCTCCTAGGAGCTCAGGGTTCAGGGTGACTGCCAAAAGTTTATCTTCATATTCGAGTTCAATGCAGATAGTCGCGTTAGTTCTAGGTTCAAAGAGAGTTATTACTGCTAACAGTGTGATGGATTTGAGGACGAGACCTGATAATGATGATGGCAGAGTATTTCCCTCGCTAAGAGAGAGTGTTAGTTATTTAGCTCTGGAGGCACTCTGCATGTTTTTGTCTTGTATGCAAAAGTGACCATGCAATAGCTAGGCTACTTGACTTTGTAATGGTGTTTTACAAAGTTGTTTAAATGTGACTTTTTATGAAGTATTCCCTTGTTTTAATTTTATAAAGTGACTTTATGAGATAAAGTGCATTTATTTCATAAAGTAAATGGTGACTTTATTAAAATTAAATGTAACCTATTTTGGAGGAAAAGTTTCTCAACCATTGACCATGTAAAGGCAAGATTAAATCTTGGCCTTTGGATTTAGGGATTGGGGAGGGTAAAAAGTCACTTTCAAGTTATAAAAGAGAGCCTAAGGTAGTGTGCAAGACAAGGAAATCATTTTCCAGGAGTAAACATTTGGCATGGTTAATTTTCTTTTTTTTACCATGAGTTAACAGCAACCTCCCAAGAGTATATCCAACAGCCTGCAAGCCAGATATACCAATAACTTGTGACTTAGCAGGGGCCAAGACGTCCGAAAGCCTACCGTACCCTTCAATCATTGTCACAACATGCCTATGAGCAACCCTACCCTCCACCGGTTTTGAATCTGTGACCTCTTTTCACAGAGGGAGCAGATTTCTCAAGTGGGCACAAATCCCAAGGAGAGAGACATGCTTCCCAATTTATTGTTGTGCCACAATGTACGAATTGTTGGGCCGTACTGTACCAATTTATTGTTGGCAAGCATTTCAAGGCACTGGTTTTACTACACTCGAATCGAGGAGTGGTGGGTCATACTATAAGGATTGCACTATACGGACTGTTGGGTTGTATTGTACATATTGTTGAGTTGTAGTTTCATGTTGACACAAATTTTGAGGTGTTGTCTCGCTGCACATAAAACAAGGTGCTGGTACAGTTTTTCCTGCTGATTAAATGTTGCTGTAAATTAATTCTTTTTGCCTAAAAATGCTGGAAAATTTTACTTTTGGACTGGTTTTCCCTTGAAAGGAGTTTTTCCGGGGTCATATTGACCAAAATTACTATTGTTGAATGGGTTTATCAGTCTGTTGTTTTATGTCATTTTTCCGCTGCAACAGAGGACTTAGTTTTCTCTGTGTTTCAGCTTCATGGTTGTTGGGTTTAATGCATGTGAAGTATTTTTACTTAATAACAGTTTTAAGTCTGAAATCTGGGTTAAGCTAAGTGTTTGACAAAAAGTCTGATTTCTTTGTCAAATTTCTACACGTAATGTCTAATTTCAGACCGAGGTAACTGCATAACCAGCAAACTACATGAATAGCAACTGCAAGCAAGGTGAAATTCATCATTTTGCAGACAAAATTTGCATTAAAAGAACATACATATAACTATATTTTTATTTTTCATATAGTTACAACAGAGAATATAAAGTTCTGTTACTATAGATAATTCTCAGTTTTAGGTATCGTATACTGATTGGTTGAGACTTGGAAGATATCACAATCATATAAGCATCAAGTTCAATCTGCAACATTTTACACCAGAATAATTAAGATGACAACAGTTAAATGTATTTCGTTTTGTGTTTGAAAAAACTAAAGGACGCCTGCATAATTGTCTAATTTCAGACCAGGGAAACTGCATAACCCATAAACTACATGAACAACTGCAAGCAAGGGAAAATTTATCATTTTACAGATAAATTTGCAGTAAAGAGATATATATAACTAAATTTTTATTTTCTATATAATTACTAAGAGAGACAATAAAGTTCTGTTGCTATAAAGAATTCTCAGTTTGGGGTATGGTATGCTGATTGGCTGAAACTTGAAAGATATTACAATAATATAAGCATCAAGTTCAATCTTCAACTTTTTACACCAGAATAATCAAGATGTCAACAGTTAAACTGTTTGAAAATCTAGGGGATGCTTGCATAGTGTGTAATTTCAGACCAGTGTAACTGTAAACCAGCAAACTTAATGAATACCAACTGAAAGCAAGGGAGAATTCATCTATCTCATTCCGAAACAAGCTACGCAACAAAAGCTTTTGATCATGGTCCAATGATTAACATTTAAACATCCAAGGAACCAACTTTGTTTAACTCACTTTCTTATAAAAAAGAAGCAGCAACTCTGGTCAGCTCACGCGGAGAAAATATTCTGAAAGGGAAGATTGATAATCATGAGCGTAACAAGCAAGCAATTGACTTTCAAGGCCTGCAGGTTAGACAATTAAAAAAAAACTCATACAAAGTCAAGAAAAACTTAAAAAGTGATTGAATCTCTACTAGTACAAAATGTTGACAACCCTAGGAGTGGGTAGAGATGCCAAAATGAAGGGGATTTGCTTTTTTCTATGACTATTGCCCAAACAATTAGCCTCATCCAGAGTCTTAAAGAAAGTAGCCTCTTTTCCTCTACCAAGGGAAAAGAGGTTGCCGATCTAGTCCAGATGGGATTTTATCAAGTACCACTGCTCTTGGAGTATTGAGCATTCAAGACACTTCAATTGGTCTCTGTCAATTGGGTCTAGCACGAGTGGTTGTGGGATAAAGTGTTATCCTCCCCACCCATGTTCTATTACTGTAAGTAACATAATGAGGTCATCTTGAGTATAATGTTGTATTGCCTTCAATCCCTGTTGTTAACTTGGCCTTGTGCCCTAAAGAATCTAGGGTTTACCCTGGCTACCATATTCAACATAAAGGGAAGAGCCTAATAGGTTTGCCCTGGGAAATTTACCTGGATAAAAACAGGTATATTAAAAGCATTTGAAATCATCAGTTGAAGCAACTCCCAAAAATAAGAAATCTCCAAACAGTACAAGACCTAACTTACAAAGATGATTTATTAGAACTTTTCCTGCTGACCAAATACAATAGCAGTTTTAGAGAGAATGTTTTAAAAGATTATTCTGTATGTTTCTAAACTCACAAGCAAAGGGCTTTTCACATTTTAAAGTATCTTAAAAGAAGTTCAAGAAGTTTGCTTCAGTGAGATAGTTTCCAAATATAGAAGTAACCGGACCAAGTAGAGCTTGAACAAATTTTCAGTTGTATAAAAATGCTCAACTCATACACACAACTGGCACACTATATACTAGTCCTATTCATGCATCATAATTCTACCTTTCTTCCCCTGTATTACATGACTTTATCATGCAGAATAAAACATTTCAAGAAAACAAGGATCTACAAGTAAAACACCAGCCAAATAGATTCATTCAAGAAGAATACAGAAACTGTAGCATTTTAACCTTGGAAGATTCTAGTTCAAGACTCCAAACTATGGCATCTTAAGTATAACTAATGAAAACTAATATAAATCATCTAATACAGGCAGGCACAGCCTGGATATTAACTTGCATGGTCATTATTTATGCTGTCCAAATCAACTGGAGACTCATAACTACACATAAGTTCATAACTAGCAAATACTCGTGATGATGATTTCAGGCAGACTGGGTCATGGCGACACAGTTTAAAACTTTCTTCTCCAACTCTGGTTGATTGAGTCCAACAAGCTTGTCAATCTGTTTCCCATCTTTTATGAAAATGAAGGTTGGCATTGCTCGGACGTCCCATTCTGCACTCACCTCCTGCAAAAGCATGTATATCAATAAGGATTTACACTACAAGAAAGAATGCAGTAGCCACGTTTCCTACTGAATTTGGATACGCTATTCTCAGAAAAAAAAATCAAAATACGTCATTAGCTCAAGTCTCCTGGTGATGCCATTTTTTTGAAATACAAGTTTGCTGGGGAGACAGAATATAGTCAGGCTTATACTATAAAACAGAAGACATAAATAATAATACATATGATGTATCATATATATATACACAGTATTAAAGATAGTATTTTACACATATATAATCAGATAGATGATTTACATAAATTAATATGAAATATATGTGTTTTGATATTATACAAGTATATATGTCCAGTGCAATAGTTTAAACGACAGGGAGGCAGGTGTTTCAATTTCCCTGGCCAGGTGTTTCATGCATGGGCTAACTGTTGGTACTTTTCGTGGGCTAGAAGTTGGTGAGCCAATTATTGAACTATTCATCTATATGTTGAAAACTTTTGGGCTCAGCATGAGCATTCATGACCTGGACCTGTGCCCTGAAGAATCTGGTTTGTACCATCCTCCAAATGACGAGAAGTGCCCAGGAGGTTTCCCCAAGATGTATATCACAACGAAGAAAAAAATTTATATAAGTATATACATTATTTATACTAATTGCATGTAAATATAGTATATACTCCATGTATAAGCCCCAAGGATTAGATCTATCGGTTTAACAATTCGCCCAAGGCAAGTTGCCAACGGGGAGACCTTAGGTAATGTTATCAGAACCGGACCGGTCATTGAACCAGTCAAGCCAAAAACGTGAACCAGACCGGAACCAGAAAGAAAACAGACCAAAAAATACATAAAGTATTTAAATTTTCAAAAATATACAATATATATTCTATGTTGCACAGGGACCCATCCCCCCTAAAATTTCACCCGTTCCCTGCGTTCCGGCGTCCCAGGGACTTTAGAACTCCTCGGAAACGTCCCCAAATGGTCGGGGGCTCCATCGGGGACTCAGGGACTTTTTCGCCGTACCCTAAACGTCCCCAAAAAATAAGGGACTTTTCGGGGACATCCCCAAAGTCCCTCGACCAATCGGAGACTCCCACGCGTCCCCTTTCTTATACATTAAAAAAAAGTTAAAAAAACAAAAAAAAAATTAATTAAAATTGAAAAAATTAAAACCCTACCCTTCATTTATGCTTATAGATAGACTCTTCCTTTTGCATATGAATTTCAAGTTTTAAACTTTAAAGACTAAAATATTTATGTGATTACATGTGTAGACTTTATCTTTTATGTTTCATGAATGATTCATAACTCTTAACTTTTATATTGAAATTGAAATTTTTATGTCTTTGAATTTTTTCAATTTTTTTATAAAGTTTACATGGCAGATATTTTAATTTCATGCTGCACTCATGTTTTGATTTTTCATTTTTATGATTCATTTATCTCAATCAAAAGCTGCAAACATGTATGTTTTGATGTTTCAATGTTTCATTGTTTTATGATAAAAATTCATGGAAGCTATTTTAATATTCTGCTNCTCGTCCCCCTATCCCCGAGACCAGTTCAACATAGTATATATTTGTGTCCATCCATATGAATCCAAACCATTATATACAAATATGCAAAGTTTCTCATGTATATAGTACGGGCGCATATAACTAAATATCAACGTGGATAATTTTGGCATTGGCAAAAAATCGACAAGGGTCCTTCTCGGCACATTGGCACATATATATGGAGAAAGCATTGATATATGTAGTGGATGTTGTTGAAATATTGTAACTTCGAAGAATATTCTATTGTAATTTATTCAGAGATGTTTTATTCCTCCGTTGGGATGTTATTATTGTATTTGGTCCTCATAGAGTCGCGAGGTAAAACCTCCCTTGTAAGTCAGGTCGATACAACCCTCCAGAAAGTAATATTATATTGTTTTGAGTCTTCCTAGGTAAGTCGGCCCAGTTAAGTTTGTTGGGGCTGACCTAGTTAGGGAAAAAGTCAAGTGGAAGATAAAGTATAAATAGAAGTGATGTACTCCTCATTTGGACACACACACTCACTTGTGTAATTCGCATAGGTGAGAGAGAGAGAGAGAGAGAGAGAGAGATCTGCAAGAAGGAGCACTTGCTTGAGGTTTTGTCCTTGTACTTTTGATCATCTATATTGAGGAAGTTTTGTTGGGTTTTCTTCTCCTAGAGGGTTTCCTAGGATAAATCGATGTCTATCTTGTGATTGTGTTTCTTTCAGTGATCCTGTATATGCTATTGTTGTGAAATTGAATTGAATACTAATGTTATCTATCTTAGCATATTGAATCTTAACATGGTATCAGAGCTAGCCTAAACAGGACAGCTTTCACAAAGTGAAACTCTTTCTCTTCTCTCTCCGGTAAGAAATTAGTGTTTCTGTCAAAGTTGGAATTTTGGAAATCTGATTACGTAAAAAGTTGTGCCTCCCTAGGGCACATCTATTGAGCCCTAGAACGAATTTTTTGAGTGGGTAGATCTCCGAGAAAATCAAACTTTCTAGTTTGACTTTGGACCCAAACACTACAAAAAAACAGAAAACTACAGACACTGCAGATGACAACTTCGCAAGTCAATTTTGAGAGGTGAAAATTTGGAATCTCCAATAACCAAGTGGACCAGTCAATTCACCTCAGCCAAGTGCATCTCCTAGTAAGGTCAGTTTTGCATTTTGAGAAATTTCATTTTTTGGTGACCTCCTAGATAAGATGACCCCAAGCACCAAGCTTGAGGATAAGCTAGAAGGCATAGAGAAATTTCGTGGATGGAAATATAGGATTGGCCTCATTCTTAGAGAGAAGGATCTTTCCAAATACAGCAAGGAAGAAGTTGCAGTCTACAGAACCTTCAGAGGATGAACCTAAGGAGAAGCACAAGAAGGACCTGATCAGGGCAGTGAGGATCATTGTTGATTCTATCAAAGACCACTTGATTCCTCAAGTATCATCCAAAGAGACCCTGAAAGAAATGTATGAAGGAAAGAACATTAATAGAAAGATGAATTTGAGAACTTAATTGAAGAGTACCAAGATGTACCAAGGAGAATCCATCCAAGACTATTTCACAAGGGTCTCCCAATTCAAGGAGTAACTAGAAGCCATTGGAGACTCCCTTGATGAAGATGAGCTAGTTATGACTGCTCTCAATGCTCTCACTAGATCTTGGGATTCATTCATCTAGACTATGTGTGCCAAAAAGGAAAGCATGAAATTCGACATTGTATGGGAAGATTGCATCCAAGAGGAGGCTAGAGTAGCCAATAGAGAAGCTCTACTTAAAGAAGATGATCAAGCCCTAGCCACCCACACCAAGAGAGGAAGAAGTCAATCTAACTTCAATAAGGAAAGCCACAGGGAGTCTTAACCTCCCAAGAAGTTCCAAAGGACAAGAGGAAACAATCCAAGAAGAAACTCTCCAACTTTCAATGTTTCAATTGTGACAAGCTAAAACACATTGCCAAAAATTGTCCATTGAAGAAAGAAGAATACAAGAGGAGGAACAACAACAAAAGACATCATGCACACCTAGTTGAAGATGAAGATGAAGAAAAAGAGGGAGAAGGACCTCGAAGAAAACAAGCAAAAGAATATGTATTATTCTTTGCACTCTCTGGGTCTGTGACACCTAGAGAAGATACATGGCTTATTGATAGTGGTGCTTCAAAGCACATGACGGGACAAAAGAAAACTTTGTCAAAACTTGAAGAGAAGAACTCTCCTTAGAAGGTATCATTAAGAGATGACTATCAATACTCTATCAAAGGAATTGGTGAAGAGCAAGCTACAAGCTTGATTCTGGAACCCCCAAAAAGATGAAGGAAGTCTTATATGTACGAGGTTTGAAGAAGAACTTACTTTCTATCTCAGCATTAGATAATAAAGGATATAGGGTTGCATTCATAGATGGACAAGTATTTATGTGGCCCAAAGGAAAATCAATTGAAGACGCAGTTGTCATTAGTGAAGAAGAAAACTTATATAAACTCAAGGGACATTCAGAAACAACCCTTGTTCATGAGACCACTAGCCCAAGTGAATTATGGCATAGGAGGCTTGCTCACATCACCTACAAAGCACTACCACATGTGAGCAAAGCAATGACGGGCTTACCAGATTTGAAGATCAATCATGAGGGCATTTGCAAAGGATGTGCAAAAGGAAAGAATATCAGGAATCCATATCCATTTCTGAAGAGTGAGACAAAGACTAAAGGTATGTTGGAATTAATCCATTCAGATGTATGTGGTCCAATGCCCTCCACATCTTTGAGTGGTTATGAATATCATGTTACATTTATTGATGACTATTCAAGAAAGACATGGATATATTTCTTGAAAGCAAAGGATGAAGTATTTGGAAAATTCAAGGAATTCAAAGCCTTGATAGAGAATCATTCAAAAAGAAGAATCAAGACACTCAAAACAGATAATGGTGGAGAATATACTTCAAAATATTTTGAAGCCTTTTGTAAAGAAGCTGGAATCAAGAGGTAACTAACTACTCCCTACAATCCTCAACGAAATGGTGTTGCGGAAAAAAAGGATAGGATCATTGTGGAAGCAGTGAAGACAATGATACATGATCAAGATCTTCCAATGTATCTATGGGATGAAGCAGCAAGAACAACACTTTATGTACAGAATAGATTATTCCATAGTGCCCTTGGATTCAAGACTCCAGAAGAAATGTTCACAGAAAAGAAGCCTAAAGTGAGCCACCTCAAGATATTTGGTTGCCCAGTATATGTTCACATACCAAAAGAAAAGAGAACCAAGTTGGACCCTTCCAGAAAGAAGGGATTATTTGTTGGATACTGTGAAGTCTCCAAAGCCTTCAAAATATACATTCCAGGATTCCATCAAATGGAGATCGGTGGAGATGTAAGATTTGACGAAGAAAAAGCTCTCAAGATATCCAGAAAGTGCCAGCATGAAGAAGTATATGAAAAAGATATACCTCCCAGAAATGTAGAAGTTGCACCCTCCCCCGAAGATTAAACACTAGCAGACCATGATATGTTAGAACCTCCATAACCCCCTACTATGAATATGTCAAGAAAGAGAAACCCTGCTTGGGCAGTACTTACCAAGTACATACCAATGATTAGTACTTGAGTGGAACAAGATAGAAGAGGCATGCATGCCATGCACTGGGTCTAGGTCAGAAAACGTGTTGCTCCTCCAAATCAATTTTCCCATGCAAGGAAAAACGTCCCTCTTATTCTTCAAATCAACTATAATTGCTCCAAAAAGATGAGACTGACTCCCGAAATCAACTATAAGGCTTACGATGGCCTTCTAAAGAGGATGAATGAGACAACAGATCATGTGGAAGCTCCCAGTCAAGATACGAGTTGCTCCCTTTGTGTGCAATTCGCCCATGTAGTAATATGCCCTCCTTTAAATGTTAGATCTCAGTATTTTTCCCTGGAAGGATGGAGATGTGATCACTATGATACAAAATGAATAAAAAATTATCTCTGAAGGATATGGCTTGAGATTCGATCTTTAGAATAGTTGGATAATTCTTCCTTGAAGAGGTGTGATGGAACCCTTGCGCCATGGAAAAATAGATCCGTGAAGTACTATGATAGATCTGGATTATCTATCCCCGGAAGTGATTAGGGTACGTAGATTTCGCTACCGAAAACACTTGTTAGCTAAGGACTACACCCTCAACCCCAACTTTGATCTCCGAGCTCTCGAACCTATTTCTCAAAAGTGAATAATAACATATGCATGAGTAAGGATTCAATTTTCCTTCTTTTATAGAATTGAGATTGCATGACTTGCTTTTGCATGAATGCAACTCTAGTGATGCATGTATGCAAATTGAATTATGGCCCGCATGCTCTGCATGTCAGTTGATAATTGCTTCGGTGGCCCTTTTTTATCTACTAATAACTTAATATCACTGCTTAAGATGTTCTTTATTCCAAGTGGCATCAATCCTCAGTCAATTCCCTACTTGTCAATACCCGCTCGAACCTATGTGAATTAAATAGGTTAGTGGGGCTATTCTTTGGTGCTTAAGTGGAAGAGGACAATACACATGGATGGCTCGGCACACTTGAGTTAGGTTTAGTGATGTACCCAAAGATCAAGACTCCTTCTAACGAGCTGTAGAAGGGGCTGAACTTCCAAAATTAGCAAGCCTCGAGAGTAGTCTTCTACAGTTTTTGGACGTGAGGCTTCCTGAGATTTTTGATTTGTAACTTATGCAATTTTCGGATCTGTGGCACCTGCAATCTTGGGTCTGAGGTACCTGCAGTTTTCGGGTCTTCCAATAGTCTAGCGAGCCGATGTTGAGGTAGGGCAGATCCCCTACATGAAAGCAAGTACATAACTAAACCTAACTCGGATTAGCAGCTCACTATTTTTATGAAAGACTAGGATTAGCAGCTCACTATATTTATGAAAGACTTGGATTAGCAGCTCATGAGTTAGCTGATTTTTATATGGAGGTTCTCCAAAGGATTTGCATTCTGCTTAACTCCTACATTTAGGACCTTCACATAAGAAAGAAGGTTGATATTCAGAATTAATGTGTATAAAGGAGATGTGAAGACCACAAAACAAGTTTAGCTGGCAAGAAGGATCTTGCTACATGTTTGTGAGGAGAGCTCCCGTAATTAATGCTCAAATTAGATTGCCGCTTGAAGGAAAAGACTGCCATCTTAACTCAGATCAGCATACTCATAAAAGGGACCTGATATATCCATTGCAGATTGCTTCGATGTGAAGGATTCAAACCAGTCATTATTTCGATGGGGTGTTCATGCATGGTAAGAAGGTTTGCTGCTGACTATAACCAATTACTTCTTGCATCAGTTTACATAAGAAGAGGATCCCTTGTTCTTCACACCGAGTTTGACGTGAAATTGAAAAATCACCATCCTTGTTGAGATGATTGCTTTGAGCATGAGGGCCTTCATTTGCTTTTTGTGAGGCTCCCATGATGGCACATAAGTTCACTAATAATAATATTTTGTTAGAAGGTTGTTATGGTCTAATTCGTGAGGGGGGCCAAACCTTTAGGTATGGAGGCAAGGATACATCATTTACCCACTTTGGAGGTGTTCCTATGATGGCACAAAAGTTCGCAATTAACAATACTTTATTAGGGAGCTGTTTATGGTCTAATTCGTGAGAGTGGCCAAACTTTTAGGTATGGAGCCTGGAGATAAGGATACATCATTTACCCACTTTGGAGGGGCTCATCTTTGGGAACTCGTGTTCACAAATATTATTTTTATATTAAGCCCCCCCTTTTTTCCCAATGATACATTGAAGTCATGGTAAATTAGAACAGGTGGCAGTCGATCAACCTTTGGAGGCATATTAGGTGTAGTACATATTCAAACCTGTCAGCAGTAACATTTGGGCTTATGACAATGTATGGAATATGTTTTAATAGTGTGTTGCAGCAGTAAGATGGCCTAGTCTCCAATCCTGAGCAAGTCTGGGCATAAAACAGCATTAAACAGCCCATTTTCTTCAATTCTGGGCCGTCCTGTACATGTTTCAGTCCTCTTTTAACCTTCTGGGGGCAGCAAACAGCAATAAACCATTATTTTCAGACCTGGGTGTGTTTTGGGCTTCCTGTGCGTGAGAAACAGCAGTGAAGGGGCACTTCTGGGCATGCCCATGGGTGAACAGCAACAAAAAATTGCACTTGAAGACAGGGTAGCCCATTTGGATGATGCTCTCAAGAGTGCATGAGACAACTTCGGCATGTGAGAGAGGAGCAAGAGCATAAACTTCATGAAACTGTTGTCAACAATATGAGAGATGGGAGAAAACCAGATTTGAATTTGAGGCTAAAATAGTGGTTTTAGAAAGGCAGCTTCTTTGGGGGCAGGAGCAGAGAATACTACAATATCAAGATCTTTGCAGGAACGTACAAAAACATTGGGAGAATTAAATTACGCTAGAGCTCAAGCTGAGGCTGAGGTTAAAGTGCTCCAGGTAAATATTGAATCAAATAAACCTGGGGCAGTATATTGCTTCGAAAGTTCCAAGTCTTAAGGTTTTCAAGAATGAAAAAGCAGAAATGGAGAAGGAAATTCTACTTTGAAGAATCTTAGCATTGCATTCTTTTTACTGCAAAGATATGAATTCAAGATGAATCATGAGAAGTGGCTTAAGACAGTCAAGGCTATTTTGGGAGCTGGTATATCATGCTGAGTACATGCAGTTCTAGAAACTACTGATGAACAAATCGAGTATTGTCTGAAGGAAAGGAATCAAATACATGCAGCTCTTAGGAACCTTCTGATTCTATGAAGTATGATGGAATATTGGTTCTTCCTACAGCTCCAGCTTCTCTCAAGCTCAGGTCAAAGAGGAGACAGTTGGAGGACTTCCTTTCCAGAGCATTTTCATTGTCAAGTTTTGCTGCCAGGTGAGTGTTGTTGAAATTACTCCAATAACTGAGAGGGGGGAGTGAATCAGTTATTTCCAAAGCTTAAACCATTTTTCAAAAATTTAAACCCTTATTACTGATTACAGATTTACGGTTATGACAATGTAGCAAATATAACAGAAAAGATGAAGATTATCAATTACACATGCATGATAGAGATAGACAAACATTCATTTTTATTTGAGCGCCTACTCAAAAGAGGCTGCAACCTCTGTTTTACAAAATCCTTCTTGTAGAGAGCACCAACCCTCATGTTTTTCTAGCACCCACTAAAATAACATTCTCCAGCTACAACTGAGTAAAAGCATCAACTTCCACTTGTACAAGCTTCAACTTGTACAAAGAAGACAACATGTTTTTCCAAGCACCACCCTACCACCCTTGTTTCTCAGACTTAAAACATGTACAGTACAATATTTAGAAAAACAGATATAACAATTCAAACCAACTCTGTTCAGATCTGCTCCTAATTTGCTTATGCATCTTGGTTCCCCTCATCATCTCTGTTCTGGATATTCTTGAAAGAGCTCAGAGTCCTCTGTCATTCTACAATCTCCACTTCGATAACAATCCATGCACCAGTTCTCTGTCTGCAGAGAGTGCAACCATCCATTCATCACGCACATCATTTTATACATCTTTGTCCTTAAACCCTTTACCTGTTTGTATGCCTGACAATCCATTTCCATAACTGATCAAGCCGTTCAATGCCTTATGAAGGACAAGAAGTCCAATCACTGAGTAATCCTGAATTTCTGCAACGCATCTTCGCCATTTGGCTTCTTCCACACTTATCGTTTTCAGCAACAAATCAAAGTTTCTGCACTCTTGGTTCCGTAGCTGTAGTTCCGCACCATTGATCTTCTTCAGGCTCTTCGTGACCGTTGATATGCTGAGGAAATCGAATATCAGATATGTGATTTTTCTTGATATCATTTCATGATTTCCGCTTTTCGTCTTCCGCGCATCCTTTTCTGCATAATCAATCCACACCGTCGATTTCTTGTACAACATTTCTGGATTGTTGATCATAGATCTAGTGCGGGATGCGGATCTCGGGTTTTCAACATTTTGTTAAACAACTTCTATGCTTTCTGCTTTCCGCACACTCCCTTCCACTGTAGGTTTTCCGCACTCACCTTTTCCGCATGCGGAAATCAAAAGTTGAGAACCTCGCTTCCTTGACTTTCAAACTTCAACTTCCCGCACTTTCACACTTCCACACTTTCGAACTTCTACACTTCTGCACTTTGGGATCGAAAAACCAACTTCCAGCCTTAGTCCTTTTCTGTTATCTCGCTTTCCGCTTTCGGAAATCGAAAATCTAACTTTTCTTATTCTCAAACTTTTGGATTTCCGCCTTTCCGCTCCCGCACTGCAACACTCATTTTGGGTCGTCGATTTCTTGTGCGGGTTCACTCTTGACTATCGGATCTATTCATCTGATTACCTTTCAGACTTTTGCGGATTTGCTCTTGACCGTTGATTTCTTGTGCGGGATCACTCCTGACCATCGGATCTCTGCAGACATCATGGATTCTTACGAGTCCTATGCTCATCTGGATCATATGCTTGGAACTATGTTGCCATCAACGACAACCAAATCACACTCTAATCTGTTTCCATATGACCACAAAACCCCCAACAAGTGTACCTGTAGGAAAGCATGATGGTTGTCCTGTTTCAGTGCCATTGGTGCATGTTGCCGCCTAATACACACTTTAGGGCACAGGAAAGTCAACAACCTGTTATGTGTGTCCTTGGGGGCAAGTGAGAGCTGGGGACCACTGTCACCACAATCCACAACTCCTCTGTTTAGGCCAGATCCTAACGGAGCTAAGGGGGGTAGTCCCTACGAAAGACTATATTCCTATGTTTATTAACAGGTGAGTTAAAAGGATCTTTATTATTAGGTGAAAGGCTTAGGTTTTACTATTTACTAAGGGTGACAATCAGCCAATGCAAATGCAATATTTCTCAAATGACAATCAAGCCTTTATTCAGATACAACCAGTGCCTAAAGAGTGGAGTCAGAGAATGCAGCCTTTAATAAGATGCAATCTAGGTTAATTATCTCACAGGTTAAATGTTATCTAACAATGAGATGAATAAACAAATAGATGATACAGTTATAAACAGTAATGAATCAAGATATCTAAGCAATGTACAGATGATCTAAATTTATCAGTATAAACAAATGAACAAGTAAAATAGTTACAATTTAGACCTATGAAACCGGATTCATCCAAAAGGGCATGTGTGTCTCGTGTCCGCGTGTCGGACACGAACACGCTGACAAAGCGTGTCCGACACATCTTTGCAGCGTGTCCTGTTTTCAGACACGCGTGTCCAAGGACTGTCAGTGCGTGTCCGGAAAACAGGACACGTTTTCCACTAAAAAAACCCCAGAATTGCTTTAAATCAAAATTTTCACTTTCTTTTTATCATTTGCAAGTGTGCAAAGGGTTCTAAAGTGTGTTTGGTGTGCAGCTGAAGAAGATTTGAAGGATTTAAATGTGTAATTACTAATGTTAAATGTGCATTGATTTTGATTTCTATTGAATATTTGTAAAAATTTGGATCTATATGTNTTGCATAACTGAAAGTAAAGTGCTGGAGTGCAATGCTGGAGTGAAAATGTACTGTAAATCCCTGCTGGAGTGTAGAGCCTGTTTTGCAATGCTTCTTGTTCTTTTTAGTAAATTTTATTATGGTTTTTCTTCTTGTATTAGGTTTTCAAACAGTGGTGTCTACCCCTACCACGTATCCCCTTAATCCAAAGGTGGAGTGTTGCTGCGCTTAAAACAATGGGTACAGATCAAACCCCCAGTGTCGGGCACCCAACAAGGGAGGACGTGAACGCCGTGAGACCCCCCTCGATCTCTCACCCCCCGTGGCTTCCAAAGGTCACCAATTTTCAATTGGATTAAAGCAACAATGTGATGGATACCTATTACTAAAACTCCTCTACCCCCTGTCGTATCTCGTGAGTACTCGTGAGTACCCCAAAGGGTGATAACCGAGTAGAGAAACAGGGACTAAATTTGTTGTTGGTTAATTTTAGGGGTAAATTTTAAATCTTGTAGTGGTTAAGCATGCAAGTAAATTTTTAAAACTATCAACAGGGCTCAACCAAGCGGTATCCGTTATGTGAGGTGTTGGTACTTGAACCCTGGACTGGTAAAGCAAATGTGTTTGGTACAGAAATACGTAAACAAACAAGGCAGTGTTGTCTAATTAATTAAATCTAAGCCTCTGTCTTTCTGCTTTTCATACCCTGATCCGAGTTCCCTAAAGGGAGATAACGGATAGGGATAGAGGATACACCGAAAGGCAAGTTGTAAAATTACTTCTTTGCAACAGAAAGTAAATCTAACTAAGTGCTTGGAAATAAAAAGAACAGAAACGACAGAATTACTCTAAACAATTAACCTAACCACACATCAATCCCTCTAACAGAGATGGTGGGTAAACATAAAGCAAAAGACTAGATCTACTTACAGAAAGGTAAATCTAACAACTAGTGTTCTACCCTATCACTACTCTAACTTCATATACAAGATTTACAAATGATTTTAAAGAGCTTTGAAGAATACCCCAAGAGTACTACTCTTTGGGGTTTACAAATGATGAAAAAGAGAGGAAAAAATGGGGTTTTGGACCCCTTTTTGCACCCAAAACTTTTAGGGCCTTCTTTATGATGAAATTTTGGCAACACCTCCTCCTTCCCTGTGTAAAAACCTGCAAAAAACAGTGACCTACTTCGCTGGAATTTACAGTAGAAAACACTACAGAAAGTATGTTAGAAGTTAGCCCCAAAAACTCAGAAAAAACAGTGCAAAAATCTGAACTTGAAACTATGTAAAACTTGAACTTCTTGTGGCCTAAAAATGGGTTTTTAGGCCCTGAAATGACAAGTAAATTGCAGATTTATAATACTAAACTAATCTACTATGAATGAAAGCCTTAAAACAAGGGTTTTATTCATTGAATAAAACCTAGTTTTAAAACAGTGCCAAAAATATGAACGAAAATGCAAAATACAAAATGAAACCCTAAATAAATGAATGGATCTTGAAGATAAAATGCAAGATAGGTGCTTGGCATGGGAGGCCCTCTTCCAAACCCTTGGATCTGCAAAATAACTGTGAGAAATCTACAAAATACAGCAAGAGGTGAGCAAAATAAAAAGATCTACAAAGACCTTTGCAAATCTAGCTAAAACTACTCACAAATAAGATGTAAATAACCATTCACAACTAAATCCCCTTTGCAAAGGGCATCTATGCATGTATAATGAAAAATAAACTCACAAATGAAAATGTTATACCTCAAATTTGAAAATGGAAAGCCAACACCATGAGACAAGAGTTCCTCCAAAGATTTCACTTGATTATGGCCCAACTAGGGCAAAGCTTGATACAAAAGAGCCTCTTAGGGCTTAAGCAAAATGAGCAAGAGAAATGTGAGAGAAGAAGAGGAGAGAATTTGGTAGCATAACCTTAGCATGAGAGAATTGTGTGGAGCGAGGGAGAGGAGCCCTCCTTTTATAGTTGAAGAGGTCCCAAACCCACTCCTAAATCAATGGTCCAAAACATAGATTCAAACTCTAGCTCTCCTCCACCCTTAGATCTAGGTTTGTTGACTTTGCAAGCCATCTACCAATCATAAGCAAGGGGGCCTCTTCAAATCAATGGTCAAAAAGATAGATCCATGTCACAATGAAGCTTAACCCTTAGATCTAGGGTTTCTATGACTCAAGTGGGGCCTCCTTTGACTCAAATTTTGATTTTATTATTTTTAATTTTTATCTTTTTTTTTAATCTTATATTTAATCTTTTATTTTTTAATCTTTTATTTTATCTTTTATTTTTTATTTTTTAATCTTTTATTTTTTATTTTTTATTAAGACAAGAGAGGCGCCCCACTTAGGAGATCTTCAAAATTTTATTTTGACCATGGGGGGGTTTATTTAAATGAAATTTTGACTAGCCACCCCCCAAACTTAATTACCATGGCCTTATTTGATTTTTTCCTTCAAAATCAAATAATTTAATTTTTCACCCTAGGAAATTAAATTAATTTAATAGGAAAAAATACCTTGTCTTAACCAAAATTTGTCTAACTTTCTAACCCCTTGTCAAAATGACATGAGAGTTGAACCAATGGTTTAGGGGGTGTCATAGCATTTTCATTTACATTCATAGCCCCTATTACAAAATGCCAAGGTTCAAGAGATCACATTATTACATCAAAACTTAATTAATTAACCACCAAATGGTAAAGTTAATTAATTAGGAAAAATCAAAATAAAAGTTAAAATCCTAACGAAATTCCGCAAGACTACAAGATATGGCTAGCATGGTCATGGACAACAACTTGAAACCTTAGCCACCTCATGGGCTTGATTATCAAAACGTCAATTCACCACTTTCGAGGATTGGTGAGTGAAAAACCCAACCAATTAAAATTGTTAAATGACAAAATCAATTGAAAGGGGAAAAAACACTTGGTGAAGGGGACTTCCCTGATAATAAAGTCCATGGTGACATCCTTAGAGGAATGACCCATGCTGACATATAAAGTTACATTAATTATCCCACGTAGGGGAGCGGACATTTCGTGTACAAAGGGGCAAATTGCCCTGCAGGAGTGAAAAATCCATAAATTTTTCCATGGTACAAATGCACAATAATGTACATCGGTAATGTACATGAAGTTGCCACCTAGTCAAAATAGGTGGGCAACAGTGACAAGGTATGGAGCAGATCATTTTTTACTGGATACGCTACACTCTACAGGATCTACATCCTTCTCTACAAAAACAAGCTAAGATTGCTTCAATCTCACAGTGCTTAACCTTCAATTAGTAGCCAAATAAAGGCTCCAGAGATTTCTAAAGAAAAGGGCAATATTGAATATAAGGGAAAACAATTGCACGAGGTGGTCAATTTTTATGTGAAACAATCAAGTTAAATGACAAGAATGATCGGTGTGACTATGAGCAGATTGCTTCCCTTGCCAGAAGAATGGGTCTTTTAAGTGAGCAATATGGTAAAGTGATGGTGGTAAGCAAGGTCCCTTTGCCCAACTACAGGACCGATTTAGATGACAAGCACCCACTTTGTACCACTGGTATTTTGCTAAGAAGGTTGATGGTAGACAGGAACTACAAATGGTTATAGCCCTACCTAAGTTATTGCTAAAATGTTCGTGGAGCTTCTGGATGGCTAAGTCACCTGATTCAAGTGTCCGACACGGACACGATGACCCCGGGAATCAAGACACGTAGGACACGTTATATATATATATTTAAAATTATATATATTAAAATTTAAAAATATAGACATATAGCTCCAAATTTTTACAAATATTCAATATAAATCAGAATCAAGCCTTCAAATCTTCTTCACCTGCAAAAAAAACCACTCTTTGAGCCCTCCCAACATTTGCAAATGACAAAATATAAGTAAAAATTCGTTTTTAAAGAGGGCCCAACCAACTTTTTTTCAGTTTGAGTAACCTGTTTTTGGGACACATAGTGACAGTCACAGGACACGAGTGTCCGGACACAGGACACGCTGCAGAGAGGTGTCGGACACGCTCTGTCAGCGTGTCCGTGTCCAACACGCAGACACGGGACACGTAGCCCAAAACTAGCGTGTCCGGTTTCTTCGCTGGATGGATTCTCTAGCGTGGGATTGTTGGAGTGTGTATTTAACTGCCCCATATGACAGCGGTCATATATCTATCTTATTCCTCAAAAATATACCAGCACTCATGTGATGCATCAGACGCTTTCAAGCTATTATTACTTCATGAAGCCCTCTCTTGCACCCAGCAAGGTGATGGATGTTTTTAACTTTTAATCAAGGCAGCAGAATATTTGGACCCTGTTCCCTGTAGTAATGATGAGCCTCTCCAGAAACTCTTCAGGGTTGTTCGGACTCTCGGAGAGAACTAAACTTTCATCCAAGGGATTCAAAAAACTTGAAGCAAGAGCAAGCAAAGTTTTGGAAGAAGCGTCAAACTTTGGTCAAAATGGAGTTAATGTTGTTAACACAGTTGACTCGCGAGTCGGCAGCTGTGCCCTCTGGTCTGCAGCTTGACTGTAGACATGTGTTACAACTCGCCCCCCACCTCCTCGAATAACTTATGAATATGGCAAGATGCAGCACGCAACGCTGAGGAGCATGGCTGGTTGAGACTTGCACTTGGTGTAATGGAGCTCTCACAGAGTATCGTTCAGACTGTGCCAATCAGTGCCAGGAAAGTCAAAGAACAAAATGCAAATGCCAGTGTCCTCACTGAGGGGATTGCTCCATTTTTGCAGCTACCTCACTTTAATGAAGCATGTGCAATGAAACTGGGCCACAAAAAGGTGCGCACTTTTTCATGACCTGAGGGAAATGACTCCCAACGAGCGTATGGATTTGCAAACAGGTTTTTCTGATATAGAGGCAATAAGGGATTTAATAAAGGTTTTAATAACCCAGAATGCATGCAACTCCATGTATGCATGCTCAGAAAACAATCAAAAGACATGAAGGAATGCGCTCAGATTGAATAATAGTTAAAGTGCTAACTCAGCATGTTTGCATGCATCACCTGTTGATAACACACCCTAATCCATTTACACAGTCGTCAAAACAGCAGTTAAAGGATCGCGTACACGATCAATGTTCTTATGCATGAGTCGAGGCAGCAAGTCTCACAGTGACAGCTCCAGATAAGCCAAATCCAACATCACAGCATGAATCAACAAGAAGTTTGGACAAAGGTTATAGTTAAGAAACTGTCTAGGAAGGACTTAACATCAGCAAATAATTGGAGTAAACTGTCAGTCGTTCAGTTCGCAAACCGACTCTTTTTGCCCCTTTGGAATCAAGCTAACATTAATAACATTCAGATGGTCTTGAGGGAAGATTTTGGAACAGAAGGTCGATGTCTGATTTTTAATGACATACTCATCCTATGCAAACTTCCCCAGTTTAACAGGTTTGCAGTAGCCAAAGTCATAAAATTAAGATGACTGGTATTTACACTGTCCTTAAAGGGATAATAAAGACTTACAGTCGAGTAGCATGTTGTTGTAACAGCCTTGGTTTAGATATAGTTGCATGAGATATAACAGCTCATGCCTTTGTTCAGAAAAGGAATAGATGTACATACTGCTTCAAACTCCAGTTCAAAAGGTCGATTATGCATGCAGGACAAGACAGCAGTCCCAGTTGAGTGACAAGAGGATAAACAGCAGATTAAAAGTTATATTCAACGTTTATAAGATGCATGCCAAAAATAAGAGGGCACGTTAGCTCAGGTTATTGGAGCCTATATATTGAAATTCAATGCTCATCGTAAAGGGTCAGATTTTTCAGAGACCGCTTATTGTAGTTCCAGATGGACCAATAATAAAGCTATTGTGTTGATCCACCAGTGTTTTCATCACATTCATGTGTGCTTGAATCTCGGGATATTATGTTGGATTAGTTTCTCGTGTAGGTTGTTAGGTTAATTAGCAGATTGGACAATTGTATCTCTGATTTGTGTTGATTATTGCAGGTTTTAGTAAACTACCTTAATCCCCTCGGAACCTGCAGCGTGCTACACCACCCCTAATTCCTTCGTAACTGCCAGGACAAAATCTTCATGCATTGGGATCTTTTTATTTGAAGCCACGCCCCAATGGTGGCCCCTTTTCAGATGATCATTCTAGCCCGCTTTTGACCCCATCAGCCCTAGAAAGACACTGATCTTCTCTGATCCTTCTTTCCTGGTTCTATAGGTTCCATACATTTTTTTCTTGCATCTCTTTCTCATTAAGCAAAATAACTAAGTTGCAGCTACAGTTAGGGATACCCCTGGAGATGGCAAGCACCAACCCTAAGCAAGAGGCATGTACATCGAGGTTACAGTGAGCTTAGTGTCTACAATTTGCACTGGGTCTTGCCTGAGGAAGCAGTGCAAGCTCGAGTGTAAACACATCCCAAATCTGAAGCCAACACATGATGGTTGGGGCCCACCCCAAAGGACATTTACACCCCCTTGAAGGGACTTATCTCTCAACTACATGAACTATGATAATTGATATTAGTGCTTTCAATTGTGTGCCACAATAGGCTAGACTTTATTCTTATTTATGGCTCTTTACCACCTAGATTGCTTTTAAAGTTTTAGCATTCTAGTATGCCCAAGTAGCGAGTTTTATTTTTGTGGTGCTCTTAGGTGATTTTAATAGTGGAGCTTACCTCATGACAGTTGCCACAGTTCCTCCGTAGTGCAATTTTTTTTTGTATAAAATGCTCAATTTGCACATTCGTGTTTACATTAATTTTCAAAGGAAGCATTTCATTCGGAAAAAAAAAGTGTGTATTTTCAGTTAAATATTACATCAGTTAGCAACCAGTATGTATGTATGAGGTCTGACGAGGGAAACTGAAGAACAGGTCATCTCTATTGTGATATTCATATGATACCCCTACAATGTTTTTCAATCTCCTTTAACAAGTTAAATTCAAAGTGAGACAACGACATGTTCTCGAGGATAGAGAACGTGCTCCCCTTGCTCCTGGGATGTGGGCACTCCAAGAGGGGCATTTCCCTACATCCCTTTTTGAATGGGGCACAAGGCTATGCATTAGAAAACATTCCCCTCAAAAAATGAGATGCTCCCACACAGTCCCTTTTGAGCAAAGTTTGGCGTTTAGAGGAAAAAATGGCATAAAAGCACAGTAAAAAATAAACTAAATGTAAACCTAATGCATAGGTAGATGAGGAGGGACTTGATGAGGCATAATTCAAGTTGGTTGGTGTGCCATTGAGTATTCTTGAGAATGTAAAGACTAGTTGGTCATAGTTGGTCATTATTCCTTTGTGCAGTGTTCAGATGCAAAGACTAGTGGGGAAATGCCTTGAACAATGATGCTCATTTGACCAGTTCTTAGATCAGTTATCTTAAGACTTAGATCTACATCTTTTAAATTTTCTAAATATAATGAGAAATGCAATGGCATGACATTTTCATTATCTCCCCGAATTGAGATTTAACTTCTTTGAATTCTTTCTTTTCGTCGTAATTCCATAGAGGATGTTTTGTGAATCATGATTATTATGTTATGTTACATAATTACATGTATCATATATTATTTTATGTTACATGTAATCATGTATGTTATCAGTGCATCGTTATGTATAAGAGTTCAATGTTTTATGTTTTAGCTTTCATATATATATACATATATTTTTTTTTTAGTATTTCAGGCAGGGCCCCCAATGTCCCCTGTGACACTCCCTTGAATTTGGGAGGTATTTCCACACATCCCTCCAATGTGTTTTCTCACTCCCACATCCCCCTATCCCTGAAACATGGTGGAACATTGGCTCAATCGTATTTTTCCTTATTATTCTACACTTGCAAGTTTCCAATTTGATCTGGCACTCTAACAAAATGTTGAAAATGTCAACATTAGAAGAAATTCCAAGGGCTCTAGTGTAGTTTCTTGTTTTGAAGTAACTAACAGTGCAGTTTCTGGCTACATAACCATCCATTGTGATCCAAATCTTGTAGCAGTCTACAACAATTTTGTGGGCCCTCGCGGAATAGTATATTGATTTTGGGTTAGTGAAAGCATATCCAATGAAAAAATTGGAAGGGAAACAAAACAAACACGACAATTTTGTATACAAGAAAACTGCACTACATTCATGTCATTGGAATGAGTTACCAACGAACATGAAATTTCTACTATTTACCTGTGTTACCCACACCAGGAGCAAGTTCTCATTTCATGTCTGGATTTCCAAAACTAGAATGTCCCCAATCGAACCCGAAGACCCCCACAACCCAAGTCTGTTCGAGTACTTCCCAAGAAAGAGATGGCCACGACCCCTCAAATTGGGTACTCAAACCCCATTTTGGGCTCTCTCCGCATGTTCTTTGAGACAATGACTGCCACTTAAAAAATATTTTCAAAAGTGAAAAAATCCCATAATTGAGAGGAATAGGTGGGCTGCTCCTCCAAAACCCTAATCCCCCATATGCCTAACACTCTCATGCACTCAAAATACAAAAACCACCTCTCATTTATTATTTTTACCATTTCATTTTCAGCAATGAAGGAATTTCAATGCTATTTAATTGTTGCAAATTTCTGGACAGTGATAGATAGTGAAGTGATGAAGCAGATTATTGTCTCCATTGATCAAATCTTCCATTGCAGCAGTATTTTCTCAGCACTTTAAGCAATTTTCAGAGCTGAAATTACATTTTCAGATTTATCTCCTTACTGAAGACCTTTTAATGTCGATTTCGAACGATAATGATGAATGATCAATCTTACTATTATTTAACATTGTATGATTCTTCAATGAATCAATGTTGAATAAGAATTATGTTTTTTTTAACATCATATATTTTTTCATATGAATTTTGTTATATGAATGTTCGATGAGACAATGGTTAAATAAGTATGTTTTAAAAATACGTTTTTTGAAAATTTTCGCATATATAAATTTTAAATGTATACCCCCTGATGAACCCAAGGCCCCTATATCAGAAAGTGTTGTCCCTGCACCCATCCCCATCCCTGAACCCTTGTAGATGGCAACTTAGCTATTTACTAAAGAATACCCACTCCTGGAGAACTATGATGCAAAGAAAGAAAACAGAACATGGAAACTCTGAATGTCCAAAAAACACCTCTTTCCTTACTCGCCATGAACAAAATATTGAAGCACCAAAATTAAGCCCTAAACTTTTGCAAATGGGACAACTTTATCACCTAATCACTTCTAATCATGTTGCATGTATATGCATTTTTCTAGGGCTACCTTTCTGATTACCACTAGTATCAAAAACTACTATGAGGATGGCATCCATTATTTACCTTTAATCATGGCCAGCATGCTTCTATCTCAAATAATTGCAAAATTACCATTCTTGTTTTTCAATACCAATCTATTAGTGTCCAACCCAAGAAGAATGGCAAGAAGGAAAGGAGAAAAAAATTGCAAAAGAAAAAATTAATGAAAGGACAAGTCTTCTTACAGCCATTTCATCGACATCCACCTTCAAGAACACCAGCTGTGGGTATTTCTCAGAAAGCTCAGCATAAAATGGAGCAATCATCTTACAAGGACCACACCATGCTGCTGTAAAGTCCACAACAATCTGATGATAACAAACAAGTGTAGAGTAAATTTGACTGATATATCTCACAATCAACAACCAATCTTTCACACACTCCTGCAAACAAATATATGCTAGAGGGGAACAGAAGGTTGTGTTTAGTCAATATGCAATAACTTATAATCAACCAGTTAAGAATTGGATTGACATTGACAAATAATAAATATACTGCAGCATTGAGGCAAAATCATAAGAAAACTTAGTATGACAGCTTGATGAAAGAAAGGCTGAAAGTTCTGATGATGGGTGTACAAACTGATTTTTAAGTTGACTTTTAATAATGAAACAAAGTTATGATTAACATTCAGGGACAGAATTGTCAAAAAATATGTCTATAGAGAGAAAGCAACACATTTAGGAGAACCTACATGAAAATTCTAATATTTGAGCATATCACTGTTAAAGATTCCTAGTGCCGATAATAAGATAATAGTAAGACTAGCCATTGTCAGAATGATGCACATGCACTAAACAGGATGTTGCAGAGATAAAAAGAACCAGATAATACTATGTTCATTAATAATATGTATAAATGTCAATACATATAAAGGGAAAACAATGTCCTGTACCATAATTCAAGAACAAAGTTACAAACTACTTTATTATATTAAGTTAAACTACTCTACTTACTCAAGTTTAAGACATGTGACTTAAGTCAAGTTATTATGTTATACTAAAGTACAACTAAAGTTTATTAACATATGACTCTTATTCTAATCTAACTCTTAACAGCTTCCCTTAAAAATCATATGGAGAACAAACGTTTGTCATGGGATACAACTTATCTAGACCAAATATGTCAGATTTTTGCTGCCTACCTCTCAAATGCACTCCAAAAATCAGACACTCAAACAGCCAGCAAATGAGAAGTAACATTTACTGCACAGAATGTATCTAGCATGGTTGATGCAAAGTAAATCACCTCACACACTACTTGATCAACCACTAACTCTTGACTATTCAACTAGATGAGAGTTCATGTTGTTGATTTTTCCTAAGCAGCATCGAGAGCCATTCTCTTGGAGAATGGAGGCACCTGGTCAATTACCAAGAACTTGTACCGGTCCAGCACTGGGGGACTCAGCCTTGAGCTGAGTGGCCATTCTTTAAATGGAGGCACCTGGTCAATTACCAGGATGTCGAACCAGTCTAGGACTAGGGGACTCGGCCTAGAGCTGAGTGGCCATTCTTTGAATGGAGGCACCTGGTTAGTTACCAAGATATTGAACCTATTGCCTACCTATTTCGACTAGGTGGCAACGTCATGTACATTGCAGATGTACATATTGTACAATTTGCACCATGGAAAAATCCTAGATATTTTTCACTCAGCAGGGCAATTCTGCCCCTTTTGTACACGAAATGTCTGCTCCCCTGCATGGGATAATTAATGTAACTTTATATACCACCATGGGTTATTCCTCTAAGGATGTCACCATGGACTTTATTATCAAGGAAGTACTCTTCACCGAGTGTTTTTTTTTCCCTTCCAGTTAATCTTGTTATTTAACAATTTTAATTGGTTGGGTTTTTCACTCACCAATCCTCCAAAGTGGTGAATTGGTGTTCTGATCAGTGATAATCAAGCCCATGAGGTGGCTAAGGTTTCAAGTTGTTGTCCATGACCATGCTAGCCATATCTTGTACTCTTGCGGAATTTCGTTAGGATTTTGATTTTTATTTTGATTTTTTCCTAATTAATTAACTTTACCATTTGGTGGTTAATTAATTAAGTTTTAATATAATAATGTAATCTCTTGAACCTTGGCATTTTGTAATAGGGGCTATGAATGCAAATCAAAATGCTATGACACCCTCTAAGCCATTAGCTCAAGTCTCATGTCATTCTGACAAGGGGTTAGGAAGTTAGAACAATTTTGGTTAAGACAAGGTATTTTTTCCTAGGAAATTAATTTAATTTCCTAGGGTGAAAAATTAAATTATTTGATTTTGAAGGAAAAAATCAAATAAGGCCATGGTAGATGAGTTTGGGGGGTGGCTTAAGCATAGTCAATTTTTATTTTTAAATAAACCCCCCCACCATGGTCAAAATAAATTTTTGAAGATCTCCTAAATGGGGCACCCCTCTTGTCTTAATAAAAAATTAAAGATAAAAAAATTAAAGATAAAAATCAAAAATCAAAATTTGAGTCAAAGGAGGCCCCAAATAAAAAATAAAAGATTAAAAATAAAAAATATAAGATAAAATAGAAGATAAAAAATAAAAAATAATAAAAATCAAAATTTGAGTCAAAGGAGGCCCCACTTGAGTCATGGAAACCTTAGATCTAAGGGTTAAACTTCATTGTGACATGGATCTATCTTTTTTACCATTGATTTGAAGAGGCACCTTTGCTTATGATTGGTGGATGGCTTGCAAAGTCAACAAACCTAGATCTAAGGGTGGAGGAAAGCTAGAGTTTAGATCTATGTTTTGGACCCTTGATTTAGGAGTGGGTTTGGGATCTTTTCAACTATAAAAGAAGGTCTCCCCTCCCTCATTATCCATTCATTCTCATGCTAAGGTTATGCTGCTGAAATCTTTCTCTCTTCTCCCCTCATATTCTCTCATATTCTCTCAAGCATTTGGCCCAAGCCTCTTACTATTGTTGTATTGAATCTTGTCCTAGTTGGGCCATAATAGAAAAAAGCTTTGGAGACAAATTGTTGATGTGGATCTCTCATTTCATGCTTGGATTAGTGAGGTAACCTTGTGGATTTATCAATTATTGTTGCATTTGTTTAGCTTGGAAGCTTTCCACAAAATATTTTGTGGAGAGACTTGTAGGTAGAAGTACTTCTGTCTTCATTTGCGAGTAGATTTGTAAGATGCTACAAAGTATTTTGTAGGATTTATTCTTTGTGCTCATCTCTTTGCTTACTTGTTGCAGCTCTAATAGATTTGTTTTGCAGGGATCTAAAGCTAAGAAGGGCTCCTCCAAGGGTTTCTTGTTTTCATATTTTTTTTTTGGGGGGGGGGATTCTAGATCTTGGGTTTTTACCATTGTATAGTGGTAAAAACCCTTTTTTTAGGGCCTAAATCTTTAGTATTTTAATTAAACATTTCAGATCTGATATTTTAGCAGCATTTAGGTGGCTGGAAACTGAACTGAACTCATTTTCCAGCCCTCTAAATATCACATTTCAGTTACTTTTTCAATCAAATTTTTGCCATAAATTAGTGATTTTTTTGGACTAACTTTTTCTGATAATTTCTTTGAGTTTTTGTGATTTCCAACAAGCTTTGCTTGCTGATTTCTGACAGGTTTTACACAGGTGAAGGGGAGGTGCTGCCCAAATTGCCCGGCCCATAAATACCTCAACCTTCAACCGGTTCCAAAAGGGGTTCAAACCCTCACCTTTCTCTCTTCTTTTCTAATATTTGTAAACCCCAAAGAGAAGTTCTCTTGGGGTATTCTCCAAAAGTTTATAAAGCATTTGTAATCTATATGTAAATAGATTAGTAAGTAGAGTAGGAAGTAAATCATTAGTTGTTGTTTTCCATTTCAAATAGATCTAGATTTTTTTAGTTTTACCCGCCTCTTTTAGGGAGATTGTTGTGTGGTTAGCATCATTGGTTTAGCTTAGCTTATTTTTTGAGCATTTCTTTTTCAAGCATGCATCTAGATTAGTTTTGCTTTCTATTCTATAGTTTAGTTGCTCCAAGTACCTCAAGATACCGACACCGTGCCTTGTGGCACAAATCTCGATTTGAGGCTTGTGAGTTGTTTTATTTCAGTAATTTACTTCCTGTCAATTAATTTTGCAAAGAGTAATATACAACCTAACATCGGTCCGTGTATCCTCTGCCCTCCGTTATCTCCCTTTAGGGAACTTGGATCAAGGGTATGAAAAACGGAGGGGTTTGGGGGCTTTAGGAAACCTTAATTAGCTCACTTTACTTTCTGCAATCTTTTACTTTCCTGCAAAGCAATTTCATTTCTTAATTGTCCAGAGATCAAGTACCGGCACCTCCCATAAGGGATAACGCTCAGGTTGACTCTATTAACTTGTTAATTTTGTAATTCATTTTGCTTATTGTAAAAACAAATCTGCAATTTATTTAAAATACACAACCTAAACTGTCCGTGTATCCTCTGCCCCCCTGTTATCTCCCTTTAGGGAACTCGGGTAAGGGTATGAAAAGCGGAGAGGTTTAGGGGCTCTAGTTTAATAAGCATCCATCTTGCTATTTTTTCGGTTGATTAAAGACGGTGACCTCAAAAGCTAGTTGGAGTAGAAGATTGTGGGGGTCTCTAGGCGTTCTATGTCCTCCTTGTTGAGCACCGAGGCATTGGGGTTTGACCTGGGAGCTACAGGTGGACTTGTTTCCACTGTTTTGAGCGCACCAGCACTCCCTCTTTGACTTGAGAGATACTAGATTGAGGTAGTCACACCACTGGCTTAAAGACTTAACTGAACATTAAGACCCCCTTAAAATTTATTAAAATTTACAAGAGATATTGAAAAACGTCCTACAAACACAGTTCACTGCTATTTATCTTTGCCTGTTTGTTCAAGGCTTTTACTGCAAGCACTTTCACATTTCATTTCACTGCAAGCTTTTCACTTTTTAGTTACAAGTATTTCCTTTCAGTTTCGCAATCTCTTGTGGTGGCATCTTTAATTCATTTGGTTAAGTAATCACATTGTTTAGTAATCTATAGATCATGTGTAACACAATTGATACATTTCCTTTCAACATTTTTTGGGTAATAGCTTAATAATTGTTCCATTTATTCAATCTGTTCATAACATCTGATACAATTGTGGATATTGTTTATACTGCTTAACTGCTCATTCATTACGGTTTATATTGTTCATAGTATTCATTTGTCCATATTGTAATCTGGTTTGATTTGGATAACACCTAAACTGTGAGTTAATTAACTTAAATTTCAATTTCATTTGTAAATCTGTAAAGTTGTAATTTATCCTTAGACTCCATTTGTTAATAGGCACTAGTCTTCATTTATCTCAAGGTCTGCTTGTCATTAAAAGGAAATCTTTGCATTTGCATGCTGCTTGTCATTCCTTCATCACATGAGCTGCTCCATTGAAGATTTTCGCTGGTTTTTGCAAGTGAGTACTTCTGGTTTGTTTTATGCCCTAGCATGGTGGCTTGACTAGCTAGGGCATCATCATCATCTTACCTTCTCTCTTGAGCTAGGGTCTCTCTCCTTACTCCACACGGCCAGCAAGAGCAGCAAAAGAGTGGATCACGGGCAGTTCTCTCTCAACTCGGGCAGCCCTAAACTATCCACAGGAATCTCGGGTAGCATCTCACACCTCACAGGCAGCATCACAGTTATCTTGGGCAGCTAGTTTTTGACCTCAGGCAGCTACAGACCACTCAGGCAGCTGAGAGAAAGGTTCAGTCTGCCCACAGTAACCTCGGGCAGTCTCCTTCTTCTCACGGGCAGCCTGCTTATCATCTTGGGCACTCACAGAAACCCTCGGACAGTCCGGTTATCATCCCGGGTAGCCCTTTACTGCTCACGAGCAGTTACAGAAATTCTGGACAGCTATGTTCTGCTCACGGGCAGCCCTAAACAAACACAGTACACTTTCGGGCAGACTCAGAGAAATCCGGGCAGCCCATAATTATCTCTGGCAGCAGTGATTTGACCTTGGGCAGCACTAAATTGGTTCTGGGCAGTTTGGGCAGTGAGAAAACAAATTCTGGGCAGCACTCTAGGTCTGCAATTACTGAGGATCAGAAGAAGTTTTTCTCAGGCAGCTTGTTCTGAGATTCTTTTATTGCTGCAACAAACTCAGTCATCTCATTTATGGGATGAAATACTAATGCTTTTGGGGTTTTTGTCCTTTAAAGATTTCCCCATGAAAACATTTGGTGTTCATGTGTGTTGATGTTTGATTATATACTGCACTTGTCTTATTGTTATCTATCTTACAGTAAGCAAAAATTAAAGAATATATGCAAATGCTAAAATTTAACACATGTTAGACGAAAATTTCATCCCGTATAACACAGAGGTATAAGTTGCTTTCAACTTAAAAATGTTGTTCTTTTACACACCTAGATACCGAACTGTTTCAAAATGCACAAACCAGGACTCTGAACCCTGCCATAACCTGTAAAGAATCTCATTCTCACCTGCAAACTGCACTTCTTGTGGCTGATCCACAGCCTCCTGTAACTGATCCACGCGCTTTTGTGCTGATTAAGTGGCCCCTTTACATACAATCCACCAACCATACTGCTTTGCCATGGCTGGCACTAATCTGGATACATCTAATTTCATTACAGAAGCCTTACGCCTCATTGTAGGCACCAGGAGTGCTTTCTTACACTCTTCTTCATCAGATTTGGATTCAACACAATTTGAACAAGCAGACAAATCAGTATACACCAACTCAAAAAATTGGTAAACATATTACTCACCTTCACTAACTAACCTTCCACTTGCTCTTCCATCACTGGACTGTGAAAACTCCTCCTCATCTGACTCATTTTTTGAACCAGAACCTTCGCCAACATCTCATGAAGTTTTATCGGCATCTCCTACCTCTTGTACTAGCGCATATCAATATATCATGGGTGCCTAACATTCTGCACTCATCCTTCTTGCAAATCAGGCATTTCCAGCTTCAAACAAGTCATCATCAACCTGATTAAAATCTGAATTTTTATTGATTCTCTTTGCTCACAACCTTATTTACACAAGGTTCCAAAAGTCTAGATATTTTTACATGATCAATGTATCCATCCGACAACAAATCTGTACCATCACATCATCAAAAGCAATTGAACCAAAGACTCTTAAATGGTTTACCTTTGGTTTTTACCCGGACCATGCTTTCTCAAGGGTGGTTTCTATCACTAATTTAGTGGGACTCTTATTCAGCAAATACATTGCTGTATGCACTTCAGCCCAATACCAATCTAGCACTAACTTCCCCAACATCTTCTTCATCATGTCAACAACTCTAATACTTTTTGCCTCTAAACGCCCTTTCTTACACAAATCAACAAACATCTCAAATTCCTCTCCCCTATTAAATCAAAGTGACCAACCCTTGTCCCTCCTCATGATGTAACACATAACCACCCTTGGTTCCTCCCAACTGTATTAGCATCCCCACATCTTCACCTCTGTCCACATCCATACCCACCTCCTCTCCTCTAACTTGTTTGCACCTTCTCCTATGCCTATGGACCTATTACCCCTACACGCAAGTCGACTCTTCGAAATCCCAACCACCAACTTGTTTCTCTGACTACCCTCTTCTCCCACGCCACCCTATTCTCCCTTCTTTCGTTCCCAAATGAGAGAACGAGGTGATTTCCCAAATGGACTTAGGATGAGGACATCCAAACAGTCACTGTTATCTCTATCCAAAAATCACCCTCGTGCAGAGAAGAAGGCATGTCTAGTCTAGATAAAGAAAGAATGTGCAGGGGAAGCCACTAGAGTCCTAGTGAAGGAAATAAAACCACTCTACAAATCTCACATAATAAACAGGACATTTGAAGATAAAGTGCTCCTCCAACTTAATTTCCTAAAGGTGGCAATGTTGACAAGTCCTATTCGGGCAAGGAATGTGATGATTAATGTCAACCTAAGGTCTATGAGAACCAACCGAAAATTGTTAAAGGGGGAGAATGAGGCCATGTATCCAATATTTGTGTGTCAATGCAGTCCAGACAACAAGGTTCTCTCAATTGCATGAAGTGCTCAAAATAAAAAGCTATATTGAGACTGAGACCCTTTGGAGGTACAATCCAAGTGACTTGGAAGCATTGCCTATAGAAATCCTCTCTAATCCCTTGGTTCATGCCTTGTTTACACTATAAGAGGTGACCTACAACATCTAAAGAGTACTTGAAAGGGGGAAGCCAATTAAGAGAAATAGACAATGATCGAAGTAACTTAGAAGCCTCCAAAAATCTATTAATGTATTCGCCAAGGGGACCTTACAAAGGCAAGAGTCAAGGAGGGGAAAGGCAATTAAGAGAAATAGACTATGACCAAAGTAACTTAAAAGCCTCCAAAAACTAGCGACGTATTCGACAAGGGAGACTTACAAAGCTATAGAGTCAAGGAGGTGTACAGAGCTATAGAGAGATACAAATCCCTTCCAAGAGCAAAATCACCAAGAGTCCAAACTCTGTGAAGGAAAGAGACAAATTTGAAAATGGCCTCAAGGTGCAAAGGATAGGCCCGAACTATACCTAGTTGATGGATTGAGGCTCAAAACATTTGGAATGGATGACGCACTATAGAAAAAGGTTTTGCACTCTCTCAATCCTATCCCAATCAGAATGAAACAAGCTAGCCCTCAGACCTCAAAACCCTAAAGGATAGTGAGTCTAGCAATCGTCTCCAAGAGGTGCATCTTGGAAACATGATATCTTGGACTAACTCTAGAAGAACTATCTCTCGAGAATGGTAAGGAACCCATACCCCTTATTAGGCGTACACTAAGAGTGTCCCAAATTGAATCAAGACCCTAAGAACTAAATGGAAGTTGTAGTAAAAAAGAACAAGCATTGACGAAAAAATCATAAGCTTAGTCTTACCCAAACTATCCTTCAACTGTCAAGGATCACAAAAGCTAGAGAGGGGATCCATTTATCTTTATAGTCCCTCATGCTGGAAGGGCAATAGGATTGCTTCATCAACAAATAGAAGAAAGAAGATCAAGACATAGTGCAAAAGACAACAATACCCTTCCTAAAAGTGTTACCTAAGAAAGGATTCCAACTCATCAATGTAGCTCCCAAAAGAGTTGGTGAGAGACTACACCTCTGCTTGACTCATATAGTACATTGATGAAGTCCATAAGGCCATCAATTGTGCAAAGACGACCAAGATGCCAATGGTAGCTAGAAGGATCTATGATATGCCAATGTTACACAACCTCTAGAACAAGGCCACCCTCAATTCTAAGTCAATTCTTTCTAAAAGTCCACAAAACAACAAAAGAGTTTTGAAGAGATGACAAGCCTCCACAATAATGGTGCAAAGTGTGAAAAGGAATCAATGATCTAGTACTCTGAGTGAAACCCTGCATGCCCTCTGACCTTAAGATGCCTCCACTCTAACTCACTCATTTGAAAACCACAATGAAGGATTGTAGAATGAAGCTTGGTGAAGATGTATTCAATCATGATGGTCGTATAGTTGTTGGGATCTAACACATCTCCCAACTTGAAAATCGGGTAAAATGATATGGTGGGATGTGACATAGGGATACCAACACAAACAATTTGATTAAATAAATCAACAATGAGGACGTCGAGAGAGCGAATACCATGCTTGAGAAACTCAACTTGAATGCCTTCCTCATCAACAACATGGTTGGTGCTCATAAACCCATTGACCAACTCAACATCACCATGAGAAAATACGACAAGGGGAGGGGGGAAGAGGCAAAAGGGATTGGAGGTTGCCCATGAATATCATAAAGGGAGATAATATAAGTGAACAAGGACCAAGGCTCTAAATCAAGGGAGAAAGCAATTTCTCTCGAAAAAGGAGAAGAGGCACTACACATCATCTTTTTTCATTCTTAATATTTAATAATGAATAGGGCAAAAGAGGGTGATTGTATTTAAGGGTAAGTTGGATTAATCCGCTTGTCTTTGAACCCTATATAAATCCATTGATAATCAAGTAGAATATACCTAATTAGATCAGCACATCCCCAAACTCTTTCAAAGATAAAGAATTTCATTTATAGGGCAAGCCAAAAAGATGGGTCAATTTCTAATTCACACAAAGAATTCATTTATAGAGGAAGCCCAAAAACAGAATCAATTGCTAATTCACACACAAATTTAGCTATATATAGTAGAAACAGGCGAAGGGTATGTCGAAGGGAATAGGAGACAGACACAAGGGACAAGGGAAGGAGTTTGAGTTATTTTTGACATATCTTAGGTAGGAGCTCGTCATGAAATTATTGATCTCATCCTTGGCTCGATCTGGTAGCCTCAGACTTTCTGCAGAGGTCTAGAGTTTGAAATTGAAACATATGTCCTAGCAAACTGGAATGTTTTTTCCGTTTTGCACTTCATTAAACCATTAGTATTTAAGTATGTATCAACATGGCAAGAACAAGATAAAAGACTAACACACACATACATTCAGGTTCAAGGTTACAAAACAAAAATGTTGAGAAAATATAACCTTAATACCAACTATGTACAATACAGTTGGTTTACTTTGTCTATTGCAATGGTAACTATAGTTAGTGACTATATATTTAGCAGACCATAGTTTCCATAGCTAACCATGGTTAATAATATTGTGATTAATCTAGGTCCCTATAGGCTATAGTGACTATATATTTAGCAAACCATAGTTTCTATAGCTAACCATGGTTAATAATAGTCTGATCAATCTGGGTCCCTATAGGCTATGGATTCCCATACTTAGTTTACTTGTAGCATGCTTAACCAAAGTTGGATGATTTTTAGCAATGCTTAACCAAGATTTACATGGAGGGAAAATAACTAGTCAATCTTAATCTAGACCTATCATGTGATAGTTATTGTTCACCATATCACACAAAAAGGCCATCAAGAGTAGTTTGAAAACAAGTTTTGGATTTGATCCGTGTCTTTCCATTTTCTCTTGTGGGACTTTTAACTGTTGAATTTTAATCCTTAATAATTATTTCTTTTTTAAGTGCGGTTCACAAACCCCCCAAGGAGTTGCTACGTCCACGGGAAGAAATCACAGGGGCCCACCCAAAGGGGCCTCACCCCTCGCTGTGATTACGAAGCTAACTCAATGGGGACATCAAGTGAGGCCCTTATATATCAATGTATAGCCACCCGAGGATTTGACCCTGAGACGTTCTGCTCACAACTTACAGCACTTAACCACTTGAGCTAGCCCACCGAGCTTAATCCTTAATAATAATTTCACAATAGTTCTTCAAACATTTATTCATCCCAAAATTTCCTTGCATAATCAATATTCACTTGCAACGAAAAATAAAACAAGGATCATTGAAAGAATACCATGCACAAGAGACAGAAAGATTTTATCCTGGGAAAACCAAACAGGGAGAAAACCCAGCAAACTTTCTCAGAAGAAAATAATCCAATTCAAGTACAATACCAAATATGAAGTTGAGCCCAAGCACGAGATGAGGTTCGCCCTCCTTCACAAGAAACCCTAACTTGTTGACTCCCTCTTGATCTCTGACTCTTTGCAGAAATCATTGAAGTCCTTGGAGGTGAGTTTTCCTTCATTAAAAAATTGATGTCCATCCTTGTCAAACTTTCTACCTTGATCTTGAACTTTTGGAATTTGCTAAAGGCTTTAACTTGGTCTTCATCACCAATGACTATCACATAGTACAAGACATCATTTAGATATAATAATGGCATTGGTGCACACATACCTGGAATGTACTTAGATGAAATACTGCTTCCAAAGTTCATCTACGTTCTCAACAAGTTTGTCTTCTTCTTTTGCTTTCTTTGATGAAGGCTCATCAACACTGGCAGTTGATGCATGTTGCTTTCCCTTCCTTTTTTTTTTAGTACACTGAAGCATAGTGGTCAAATTTTTAACAATTGTAACGTTGGATCTTTTAAAGATCCTTCCCTTTTTTCCCTTGAGTTGGAGTTGATCTTTCACTTGAATGTTTCTTGCTAAAGTATCTTCTTCCTTTTCCTTTTCTTGCATGGGCTGCAAGAGCTTGATTTTCTTCCTCCTAAGGTTTGTGCAAATTATTCTTGGATGATACTCAGGGCTCCTCTTGAACACAATCAACCCATAGTCTATCAAACTTGGGTAACTCTTCTCTTCCACAAACACTTTGAATAAAGTAATCCCATGAGGAAGGAAATCCATTAAGGGTTACCATAACAAGTTCTGCATCATCAATGATTCTGCAATAGCTTTGAGTTAATCTCTCAACTAGGAGACCTTCATAAAATAAGTAGCAACAAAATTTGAGTTCGCCATCTTCATGCAACGAAGTTGATTCCTTAAGGCTAGTCTCCTGCTAGTGGTTTTTCTTTCGAACAATCCTACTAAGGCTTCATACATTGCCTTGGCATTCTTCAATTTTGCAATATGAGGGAACAAGTGGTCTTTTATAGACTCTATTAAGATCCTCTTGTCTTTTTCTTCATTCTTCTTATATTTGGCTTTCTCCTCCACATCTTTTGTTTCTGTGACATCTTTCTTTACATAATCTTGGATCTCATTTTCTTTCAAGATGAAGAGTATTCTTGTTTTCCATGATCTGCAGTTTGAAGCACCATCCAACCTGTCTTCTACTCTGAGGGTGGACACCGTCTTGACAAAGACTGAAAATCTAACCTGGAATCCCTAGCAAGGGCTAGGTCAAAATTGAAGTTTGGCAAATCTGAATTTTGCCTCCACAGATAGATGCACCCTGTTTTGAGGTCATAAAGGCTCAAAATAGGAAGCCCTAGATTTGTTAAAGTTAGTGCAGCTGCGAGACCCATTCTCAGAGAATGGTTTCCTAGTCAATTGACTAGGACAGAGTAAGACCCTAAAAGGTACCCTAGGGCCCCCAGTAGTCTCCTGGGGTTCTTGGTCTAGGACCAAGTAGGTTGATGCCATGGCAAAGCCCCTAGCATGTGGCTAGGGCCCTTATATGCCTCTAGGGTATTTTGGTCTGGGACCAAGGATGTGATATCCAAGTAGAGCCTACAGGTGGAGGCAGAGATATATTCTGGTATAGGACCAGGGACACGATGTCCAAGTAGGTACTGCAGGTAGTTGATCAATTTTCAGTGTGAGACTGAAACTCAGCTTAGTACTGAGAACCATTCTGCGAGAGAATGGAAGACCCGGTTAGGGTCCAAGGATTGATCAACTTGATTCAGTGTGAGACTGAAACTCAGCCTAAGGCTCAAAGCCATTCATTAAGAATGGAATATAATGATGTCCCCTCTCCTAATCGTTTACTGCTAGGTTGATTCTCAAGGGACTGGCCACCCCTTGACGATGTCCCTAGTACCTAACCTTTAGGAGCAGTGTCAAGGACAAAAGTATTGTACCATCCGTTTGGATCTTCCCCCTTATACAGTGATGACAAAATATATAAAACTATGTACCTTGAGAGAGAGAAAAGTTTTTCGTCTTGTTGGTCCTATTATTACTTAGTCCTAGCACTCTCACCTGTGTGCACCTTTGATTATGATGACTCTGACTTTATGGAGTGTATTTACCTAATTGGTTATTAAAGACCTTTGGACCTAGTATTGTTATGGTTACCTTATGTTTTGTTAAAAAGACCATTTAACTCACTTATGGTTAACCCACTTATGATTTTGGACTATTCACTTTATGTTGGACCTTTAGATTTTTTATTTTATGACTTTATTATAAATTATTAATGATTTATTAATAATAAAAAATAAAAATAAAAAAATCCTTTTACCTTTTACCCTTTAAGACACTTTGACTTTCTATTTTATTGGGGCCACTTTATGTTACCCTAAGTTATCATAAGTTATATGTGGACCACCATCTCGTGTATATCTTTGGACCATGTAAACATTTTAAAAGGAGCCCCGTACATTTACATTATATATATACCTTAGCTTTTCGATTTATCTATACCAGCTCTGCGATTTTATGTTTACGGCAATCCATACCAGCTCTGCGATTTTATGTTTACGGCAATCCATACCAACTCTGCGATTTTATGTTTTGGATCTTTACGGCAATCCATCCCAGCTCCGCGATTTTATGATTTGGATCTTTACGGCAATCCCACAAGCTCTGCGATTTTGTGATTTGGATTTTTACTGCTGCTCCACAAGCCATGCGATTTTATGATTTGGAGTTTTACGGCTGCTCCATAAGCTCTGCGATTTTATGAGTTTGGCTCACGGCTTTCTCCACAGACGGACTTTTGATTTTTGTTTTTCCTTCACATCTCGGCTTATGGCTTACCTTCACGAGCTTGAATGTTGATTGTTGGCCTATCTTCTCGGGATCACTCTGCCTGGTCTTCACCGATCTGCCTGGATTACTCGATCTAAGCTGCGGCAGTCTGCAGATTTTACCTGTGTTATTCTGCATGGGATTTACTGCAATCTATTCTCTACACAGGCTGAGTTTTTCTGTTTGATCCACCCTCACTGGTTTCGGGAATTTGTTCCCCGTGAATCTATTGATAGAGTGCTTGGCTGCACATCTTTTACTCTGAGTGCATCTGTGTGATTCTCCTTGACTGCACTGCTAAATTAATTGAAGAAACTAAGGTCTGTTTACTCCCTCTCTCTCTCAAGGTACGTATATGGTTCAACCAGTTTGACTTGTCCTTTCAGTGACAAGATCAAACTCAGATCTAACTGAGTATAAGGTGGATCCAACAATGGTTAAGATTCTTTATCTTCTGTAGTTTATTTGAGAATTAGTTTACTGCACATGTTATTTATTATTTTTTTGTACATGACAGTTGATGAAACATTTCAATGATCAACTTTAACGCAGTGACCAGCAGAGCGTTAAGTTAACGCAGTGACCAGCAGAGCGTTAAAGTTGAAAGAAATGAAACTTATGTTGTTACATTTTATTACAGTTTGAATTTTATCTCAGTTCTTTATATGTTCGTGCATTGAATTTTATTACTGATACTAAAACTCATCTAACCTGGAAAAATTAACATGGTATCAGAGCTTAGGGTGTAGCTAACTCTGTTTTGCAGTCAACAGAAACTACAACGATCCTAAGACAAGGTCTATACTTCACAGAAGCTTACCTTTCAAGTTGACAATTAAAGGTTAAGATGACTACTCCTTCAGTGAAATCAGAAGATAGGCTCGAGGGAGCCTCCAACTTCAATGCTTGGAAGGCTAGGGTTCTAAATATCCTAGAAGAAAGCGATCTAGATTATTTGGTTACTAGAGTTGTTGAGGAGCCTACTACAGCCCAAGGAAGAGCTGCATTCAAGAAGAAACAAGCCAAGGCAAAGCGAGTTATCTTTGACTCAGTTAAAGATAACCTAATGGCTGTGTTAGCTCCGTTAAGGACAGCCAAAGAATGCTTCGATGCTTTAGCTAACCTCTATGAGAAGAAAGCTCCTACTCAGAGAAGAGTCTTGAAGAAACAACTCAGATCAGTTAGAATGGAGAAAGACGAGAAGGTTGCTACTTTCTTTTCTAGGATCGCTCAGATAAGAGACCAACTTTTGGCCATTGGAGATAAGGTAGAAGACGATGATCTTGTGCAGACAGTGTTCAATGGCCTCCCTACAACGTGGGAGACATTCTTGGCTTCAGTAAATGGACGAGGGGATCAACCCAACTTTGAAAGATTGTGGCATGACTGCTTAAATGAAGAAAGCAGGATCCAAAGCAAATTCATGCCCCCACCAGAAAATAATCCAACCCTATTTGTCAAAACGAAGAAAGGAAAGAATCCCCTACCACACAAGGACAATAATCAAGAACCTCGAGGTAAGCATTTCTTTAAATCAAGAGTTAAGTGTTATAATTGTGGTAAGCATGGTCATTATGCAAGGGAGTGTAGAAAACCATCTAAAAAAAATTGGCACAGAAACAAACAACATGTTTCAATTGCTACAAAAGAAGAGCAACCTCATCAAAAGAGGTCTAAGGTTGAAACCAAGAATACAAGTCAAGGAAAAGAATATTACTTGGCCTCAACACTTTCAAGTCCCACCTTCAACTTTTCAGATTCCTGGTGGATAGACAGTGGAGCCTCTAAGCATATGACTAGATTTAAGAAAACCTTGGCATCCGTAAAGGTCAAGCAGTTCCACAAGAAAGTGGAACTCGGAGATGGAAGTACCTTTGACATTAAAGGGGTTGGTTCAACCAAAATACAGCTTGATTCAGGTACGTTGATTAATGTCGAGGAAATTTTATATGTTCCTGGTCTAAAGAAGAATGTTATTTCAGTAACAGTTTTAGAAGACAAGGAGTACTCTGTAACTTTCTCAGAAGGAAAAGTTTTGATATGGTCTAAAGATAGAAGTATAAACTCAGCCATTGTGATTGGAGTTCGTGAAGGTGACCTCTATAAGGTCCCAGGACATGCCATTAAAACTCTATACCCTAGTCAAGCTTCAAAGATCAAGAGGGAGACATCTGTACTCTCTAGTCCCCAACCAAGTGGGGTTGCAGAAGATGAAAGAGTGATCTTCCATCAGTCCTCCAGTGACTCAAAGATGGAATCTTATAAGACTTCTCGCTTAGAAAAGCAGAGGGAGAAGGCCAAGAAGCCTACGTTTGATCTCATTAAGAAGCCTATTGAAAAGCTTCAAGGTTGCCCTAGTGAGAGCCATGTCACTGATGTGGTTTACTCCTATTATGAGGAGTTAGTTCAACAACGGATTTGGAAAATTGATTTGCGGAAAGTAATTCTTAGCCATCAAGGGAAGTCAACTATAACTTCCAATAAGATCTATGAGATCATGCTCCATGCTAAGATGGAGAGTTGTTTGAGGTTCTCAAGAAACCCTGTATTTGATGACAGTCTGAAAGACATCGAGATGAGTTATCACAACATAAGGGTACAATATGTTATCGATGTGCTGAGAATGTCGCTCTTGCTGAGAGGGAGTGTTAAAGTTAGTGTAGCTGTGAGACCCATTCTCAGAGAATGGTTTCCTAGTCAGTTGACTAGGACAGAGTAAGACCCTAGAAGGTACCCTAGGGCCCCCAGTAGTCTCCTGGGGTTCTTGGTCTAGGACCAAGTAGGTTGATGCCATGGCAAAGCCCCTAGCATGTGGCTAGGGCCCCTATATGCCTCTAGGGTATTTTGGTCTGGGACCAAGGATGTGATGTCCAAGTAGAGCCTACAGGTGGAGGCAGAGATATATTCTGGTATAGGACCAGGGACACGATGTCCAAGTAGGTACTACAGGTAGTTGATCAATTTTCAGTGTGAGACTGAAACTCAACTTAGTACTAAGAACCATTCTGCGAGAGAATGGAGGACCCGATTAAGGTCCAAGGATTGATCAACTTGATTCAGTGTGAGACTGAAACTCAGCCTAAGGTTGAAAGCCATTCATTAAGAATGGAATATAATGATGTCCCCTCTCCTAATCGTTTACTGCTAGGTTGATTCTCAAGGGACTGGCCACCCCTTGACGATGTCCCTAGTACCTAACCTTTAGGAGCAGTGTCAAGGACAAAAGGATTGTACCATCCGTTTGAATCTTCCCCCTTATACAGTGATAACAAAATATATAAAACTATGTACCTTGAGAGAGAGAAAAGTTTTTGGTCTTGTTTGTCCTATTATTACTTAGTCCTAGCACTCTCACCTGTGTGCACCTTTGATTATGATGACTCTAACTTTATGGAGTGTATTTACCTGATTGGTTATTAAAGACCTTTGGACCTAGTGTTGTTATGGTTACCTTACGTTTTGTTAAAAAGACCATTTAACTCACTTATGGTTAACCCACTTATGGTTAACCCACTTATGATTTTGGACTATTCACTTTATGTTGGACCTTTAGATTTTTTATTTTATGACTTCATTATAAATTATTAATGATTTATTAATAATAAAAATTAAAAATTAAAAAAAAATTAAAAAACCCTTTTACCTTTTACCCTTTAAGACACTTTGACTTTCTATTTTATTGGGGCCACTTTATGTTACCCTAAGTTATCATAAGTTATATGTGGACCACCATCTCGTGTATATCTTTGGACCATGTAAACATTTTAAAAGGAGCCCCGTACATTTACATTATATATATACCTTAGCTTTTCGATTTATCTATACCAGCTCTGCGATTTTATGTTTATGGCAATCCATACCAGCTCTGCGATTTTATGTTTACGGCAATCCATACCAGCTCTGCGATTTTATGTTTTGGATCTTTACGGCAATCCATCCCAGCTCCGCGATTATATGATTTGGATCTTTATGGCAATCCCACAAGCTCTACGATTTTGTGATTTGGATTTTTACTGCTGCTCCACAAGCCATGCGATTTTATGATTTGGAGTTTTACGGCTGCTCCATAAGCTCTGCGATTTTATGAGTTTGGCTCACGGCTTTCTCCACAGACTTGGACTTTTGATTTATGTTTTTCCTTCACAGCATGGCTTATGGCTTACCTTCACGAGCTTGAATGTTGATTGTTGGCCTGTCTTCTCGAGATCACTCTGCCTGGTCTTCACCGATCTGCCTGGATTACTCGATCTGAGCTGCGGCAGTCTGCAGATTTTACCTGTGTTATTCTGCATGGGATTTACTGCAATCTATTCTCTACACAGGCTGAGTTTTTCTGTTTGATCCACCCTCACTGGTTTCGGGAATTTGTTCCCCGTGACTCTGTTGGTAGAGTGCTTGACTGCACATCTTTTACTCTGAGTGCATCTGTGTGATTCTCCTTGACTGCACTGCTAAATTAATTGAAGAAACTAAGGTCTGTTTACTCCCTCTCTCTCTCAAGGTACGTATATGGTTCAACCAATTTGACTTGTCCTTTCAGTGACAAGATCAAACTCAGATCTAACTGAGTATAAGGTGGATCCAACAATGGTTAAGATTCTTAATCTTCTGTAGTTTATTTGAGAATTAGTTTACTGCACATGTTATTTATTATTTTTTTGTACATGACAGTTGATGAAACATTTCAATGATCAACTTTAACGCAGTGACCAGCAAAGCGTTAAGTTAACGCAGTGACCAGCAGAGCGTTAAAGTTGAAAGAAATGAAACTTATGTTGTTACCTGTGAAACCGGATTCGCTGTATACCCCCTTCGTGTCCCGTGGGGAACGAATCGGACACAATTCATGTCCGACACGAGGGGGATTCGACCTTCGATCGAATCCGAAATCGGGACACGACTCCTTCATCGAATCGGACACGCAAACCCAACGAATCGCGATTTTCGGACATGAACCCCCAAAAACAAGACACGTAACCCGTGGAAAGAGACAGTCCGGTTCACTTAAATTTGATTTTTGGTCTTTCTATTTGTCATTTGAAAGGAAGCAATCGATTGAGAGTGAGTTTTATGTGCAGGTGAAGGAGTTTTGAAGGAGATTTGAAGGCTATCCATTGTTTCCAAGCGGTTCCAAGTGCATTCCGGCGGATTT
>LPNX011168019.1:360360-394752 GCA_001517045.1 Pseudotsuga menziesii
TATATATATATATGTATATAAAACGTATCCTACGTGTCCTGATTCCAAGGTCACCGTGCCCATGTCGGACACCTCGAATCCCCGTGTCCTTCGTGTCCCGTGTCCCCGTGTCAGGTGACTTAGGTTGTTACATTTTATTACAGTTTGAATTTTATCTCAGTTCTTTATATGTTCATGCATTGAATTTTATTACTGATACTAAAACTCATCTAACCTGGAAAAATTAACATCTTGAACATGGCAAAAATTAGGTCAAAACTGAATTTTTATAAAACTAAAATTTGCTTCCATAAATAAGTGTGCCCTCCTAGGGCAAGTTCCAATGTGCTATTTCCAAGTCCAAACTATGGAGAGAAGTGTCCAAACTTGGAATCACTAGTTCTCGGATTGGAACACAAACAGGGAGAAAACCCAGCAAAGTTTTCTCAAAAGAAAATAATCCAATTCAAGTACAATACCAAATATGAAGTTGAGCCCCCTAGCACAATATGAGGTTTGCCATCCTTCACAAGAAACTTTAGCAAAGATAGATAATCTTCCAAGAGAATAAGAGAATAAGATAACCCCAAAAAACTATGCTTCTTGCCTTTGCTAGTCCTTCCTTGGAGATGCGCACTTGTGGAGAGAAGAAGATGTGTGTTGTGAATGTGTCGAATGAAGTGTGAGAACACTTCTACTTATATTCTTCGGTTGACTTGATTTTCACTCTTGTGGCTGACTTGTACTTTTGTATTCTAAGGCCAACTTACCCCTTTTGCTGGGGTAGTAGTGCCCTTTCTTGTCTTCCACTTTCTCTGGGACTTCTTCAATGGTTTACTTCTTCATCATAGAAAAGTTCTCCCCGTTGATGTTTATCTGATCACATGTCGATCACATCTTCAATATAGAGCTTTAATTTTGATTTGACCATACCCTAAGAAGCCATGGACACTTCTTAGAGCCAATGTCAAATGCAACATTAGATTAGACTTTGTCCATAACACAATGACGAAATCCCTTATCACATAGACAAGCCAAATCACTCCAACAGAATAGATCACTCCAATCATGAGCACTCCCACATAGAGTATGCTTGTGACCTCTAGCCTTCCTACACTCCACATGACTAGATAAAGGCTAAGCATCCGAGCCTCAATACACACATAGTCAATTCACATGACTAATTAGGGCTACGAAGGGGCCATTCTCTACCAACCATTGGTCAATATACACATGGCCAATATGGGCAAATGATCTGCAGAATATTTTTGCCCGATGTTGGAACCATGGAGAATATCAACATTAGCCAATGTCAAAAACATGTTCGCACCTCATGGCGCTAGTGGTTTAGAGCCATTCCTTATTAGGCCGGCTTGTTATATGGACATTTATCAATTTGTAACAGGGTATCTTTGTATATAATATTATGATGTATGAAAGTGCAATTTTCATATTCAAATAAAGGCTATATCTAATTAGCCTATGGAGATTGCTGGATGGTTATCTACTGCTGAAATTTCATTGCTGAGAAGTATTTAAAGAATTACATTTTAGGTTACAGAGACAATTTTTCTGGAATACATCGTTAGAGGTTCAAACTAAAATGTTGTGTTTCTTGTATCCTCAGATTTCGAAGACAATTATGTTTTTTTTTCCTGATCTGTACAAAATAGAAGTAAACTGTAACAATTTGCTTCATAATATATCAAGGACCAGAAGGATTATTCCATTGTCAACTAACTGCAAAATACAGTAATTTGCAGACATTAGCCATCGAAATGGTTGTTTCATCATATATGATGACCCATGTATATTTTTTTTCCCAAGAAAAAACTCATGGAGAAACCAAGGGATGCTTCCCCACATTCATGAATTGCATCCCTAGTAAACCAGTCAGGGTAGAATAGTTTGCCTTGTCCAAGGGGATTTGAACAGGGCACCCGCTAACACGGGAACTAGCCAAATGCTAACCCCTTGGACTGTGACAATCCTTATATATATGAAAACTTGCTGTTGAAGTACTGGAAAAAGAAAGAAAAAAGCCTCTAAAATAAACAGATGTCTTTTATTTTCATACTTCCAAAAGGACCCAGTTAAAGGAACTTACAATCTTTCCATTGGTAGTTGCCTCAAAGAGTTTCCCATCCCACTCCTGCTTGGAGGTAATAACATGAATACTTCCATGAGCAGCAGCCATTTTTCAGCTCAAAGAACCTTCACTGTAATTCTCTATAATAGCAAGCAAATAAAAATATAAGAGCCAAATATAGTAATATACACAACAGAAGAAACAATGCTTGTTCTATAAATCGAGGTTAAAATCAAAATTATTTTTACATTTGACAAATATAAATGTACCGATATATCAGTATCCTAAATCCCAGAAAGGCAGGCATGCTACACTCAAAATTGCCTCTAAAAAGGGAATAAATAGTAAATACAGCATTAACTTGCAAAATACATGCATTTTTGCAATTATATTTGGGCCTTTAAGATCATTTAATTCACTTAGGATTAAGGAACTATGAAGCTTAGAACTTTAGTGTACAGAGACCAATTCAGTCACCAAGTGGGTTCTCCCCTGAAGGTGCCATGACATTAGATGCTTTCTAATTCCGTGTTACCTTTGAAACATTTGCCCATAATACTATCACAATAGCAAAGCTGGATGTCTTAATATTGTTTTTTATTTCAACACAGATGTTTCATGTCAATTCCTACCACCTACATTCTACCTATTATGCCATTATGCCTAATAAACATTGGACATTAATAGTATCCTAAATCCCAAATACGTAAGCAAGCTACACTCAATTGCCTCTAAAAAAAGAATAAATACAGCAATAATTAGTAAAATACATGCATTTTTGTTATTGGATTGGGCCTTGAAGACTATTTAATTCGCCTAAGATGAAGTTACTATGAAGTTAGTGTACACAGACCAATTCAATCACCAAGCGAGTTTATGCCTGGAGGTGCAATGCCATTTGATGCTTTTCATTTGTGTTACTTTTCTAAACCTTTGAAAAATACACCAATGTACTATCGCAATAAGTCTTAATATTTTCTTTAATTCCACATGGATCTTGCATATCAGTTCTTAAGACCTACATAACTTCTACCTACTATGCCATTATGACAAATATCATTGAACCATATGTAATCTGCCATTAGACTCACACACCAAAAACAGAAATCCCTGTCTTGTTTATACTCAACTGTAAAATGCAATACGCCATACAGAAATCACTGTCCAATGAGTCTACACTTACAGGCAATTAAGGACTACTGTTTCACGAATTCTTAAAGCTTCTCACATTTACTATGTCTTGTGTTGCAGGGTTCAGTTCAGAAGATTGGAGCAGATTCGCAGAGCCTTTTGTTGTCCAAATATGGATGAAGAGAGAGGTTTTCCAATGGTTCCTTGGGATGTTCGCAGTTTACCCAAGGAGGGAGGATTGGGTCTTATTGATAATGCCTCGCAGGGAAGTATTTTTGCTGTGAGGCAACATAAACCTTGGTATCAACCCACCAAAGTCCCCTTTAGAAAATTTCTCTGCAAATAGTTTGAAACCCAATAATCACCTAAGGTCTAGAAAGGAAGACGAGGCCAAAGAAGAAGAGGGTAATGAAGGGGATTGATTGGATCTATCTTCATCAACTGTAGGAAGGAAATTTTTTCTCCAACATGCTCAATAAAAAGCTTTCAATCAAATTCAACAAAGTAAAAATCAATTAAAGGGGGTCCTTGGAGCTAGACATACCCCTGCTAAAGTTAAAAAAATGATTATTTTATCCCTTAATATCAAAGGGTTGGGCAATCCCTAAAGACTTGCCCTGGCAGGATTGGTAGAATTCTATAGGTCAGATGTGATCCCGACTCAAGAGACAATGAAAAAGGAACAAAAGATGATTGAGATTTTAGAAAAAGTAATGTAGGAATGGATTTTCTTGGCTATGGACATTGTAGGTAGTTCAAGGGGGAGTTCTAACTAGGTGGAAGAGGTCTATATACTTAATAATTATTTCCTTGCATCAAGAATATGGATAGAACTTTTAATCCAGCAGATGGACAAAATATATCTAAGATCAATTGTTGTGGCCCTTATGATGATAGGAAGCCTTTTAGGGAGGAGCTTTGTTTCTCCAAAATGCATAAAGAACGAGTAGGTGATTATAGGGGGTAACATAGATTTTACGCTTAATAGATCAGATGTTTGGGGTGAAGCAATAAGTCTGGATAGACAGGCAAATCTCTTCAAGTACAAGACAAAAGAGGCAGGTTTTGTAAATGTGGAACCCATAAAAATTTATCCTAACTAGAGGAATAATATATCTGATGAAGCAAGTATTTCAAAGAGACTTAGTAGAGTTTGTTCACTGAAAATCTAAAGGGTAGAGTTTTGGTCACTGAAAATCACAATGGGTAAGATCTTGGGTGGGGCTTGGAGAAGGCTCAAATGACTTGCCCATCCTAATCTAGATAGAGAAGCATGACTTGAGGCCAACAAGCCCTTTCCGATTTGGTTACAGGATGAGGAGTGCACAAAGCTAGCTTAAAATAAATGGGTGGGATTTGATGAACATTCTAGAGAACCAATTTGCAATAACCCTTAAAAAGGTGAAGACAATAATAGCATAGGTGTCTACTAAATTTAAAAACATGGATAAGGACCTAAATTAAGTGGAGGGCAAGATCGTTGACCTCTATAAGAAGAATGTAAATGGGGTCTTTAATGAGGAGAAGAACTTGAGATTAAGGAGATTAGAAAGTACAAAGAAAAAGATGTTGGACTAGAAATAAGCATAGTATAGAATGAAGAGGGCTAGAAAAAGAAAATGACAACACTTAATTTTTTCATAAGCATGCCAAGCACAAGAGGAGAATTAATGCTACATGAGAAATGGAGACGCTAGATGGAGGAAAAAAAAAATTTAAAAATCCATGAGATGGTAGAATTGGGGACCTCTCCCTTCCAATCTATTTATTCTAAGCTAGCAAGATCTAATATAGCCTAAATATTGAGTTAACCACTTTCTTTCCAAGATTTGTGACTAGGGAAGCTAATAAAACATTGAAGGAAGAGGTCTCAAAGGAGGAGTTAAAATAAGTTTTGGCATCCTTCTAAAGGGATAGGAAACTAGGGCCAAATGCTTGGCCAATAGAGTTCTTCACTAGTTTTTATGAATTAATCGAAGCAGGTTTAATCAAGATAAATGACAAGGTAAGGAGCAATTTGGGTTTCTAGCTAGGAGGCAGATACATGATGCACTTGGAGCAACAAAAGAAGGTTCACATTCTATAAAAACAAAGAAATCCCTTACATGGTCATGAATCAACTTGTCAAAAGCATATGATAGGATAAGTTAGCCATACATACATCAAGTTGATGCTTCTCCATGTAGGGTTCAATCTTTCATTAGTCAAGTAGATCATGGGATGCTTAGCTTCTGTTCCTTTCGTAATCTCAATAAATGGGTCAACATCCAAGATCTTCAATCCCACAAGGGGTTTGTGTCAAGGATGAGCCCTGTCTCCATTGTTGTTCTTAATTGTGACTAAAGGATTCAATGGGATGGTTCTAGAAGCAAAGAAAGTGGAAGTTGTCACAAGAGTTAAGATAGCAAGGCAAATGGTACTAGGGGACACTCTCAATCCAAAATCATGCTCCAAGTGGGAGTACTTGGGGAGCACACTCCCTAAAACGCTCCTAATGCCCGAAGATACACTCCAAGTTGGAGCACTTAGAGAGCACACTCCGTGAAACACTCATAAGAGTATTTTAGGGAGCGTACTCCCAAGGGAGTTGGGGTGCACCCTGCTCTTGTCTGGAGCAACACACTTCCCCACACACTTCCGAACAAGGAGCACATTCCAACTACATTATGTGTCGCACTCCCCCAACACTCCAAGTCTCAAAGACACCCCCATATTTGTTCACACGCTTCCCTATCCACCCATGCACTCCCATAAAAAGTAAGTTTTTTCGCATAAAGATGGGGCTTAGGTTAAGGTTAAGGTTAGGTTTTAGGGTAAACTCCGGGGGGAACAAAAGGACTTCTCCCTCACTATTCTCCTCATTACATTCATCTTTAGGAGCTTGAGCTTTAGGTGGGCAGCATGGTCTTCTCATTGGTTTTCGAGGAAGGCAAATTTTTGAGAGCTTGGAGGAGAAAACAAAGGCCATCATAGTCACATTCTACTACTACAAATAGATAGAGAGGTAAATAGGTAAAGCCCAAAGCCCATTTTTTGTAGATTTTTGTATATCCTTGTGTTGTTTGTTTATGGATTTTACCTCTTCCCTTACTCATCCCCATTCCGTCTTCTCCCTCATTTTATGACAAGTTGTTCATCTAAGACTTGAGAAAGCTGTTCTTGTGGTTTATGGTTCTTGTTTTTGTTCCCATGGTATTGGTGGAGAATATGCATGAGAGGGATGAAAAGGACAATGGTCATAGTCATGGGAGCATGATATGGAAATGATAAAGGTTTGGAAGCGGATGAAGCTAAAGTGGTAAATTAATGAAGTTAGAAACAAAACTTTATTAATACCCTTGTGGAAGTATGTGACAAAACTTGAGGACAAAGGAGGTGGAACCACTAAATTTTTATATAGGCATGATTATCATCAAGGAAAACCTTACATTGGCTCATATACCAATGTGGGGAGGCATCTTTGTGGAGTATTGGAGAGTGTTGATAACAAGGGGGAACAATGGATCTCAATTGCCCTAAGGTATCACGTGAAGAGAGAAAAAAATGCATCAAGATAAATGAAGTTGCACAAAGAATGCATGGTTTTAAAAATAATAATTAATATGACATGTCATCTATATTTGGCAGTGCCACATCTACCCTCGTGCTAGTCGAACCTTGACTGGATCTAGAAGAAAAATAGCAAATTTTCTTGATGTTGGTATTAGGGATTAAGTGGATACAAAAGTGGTGTAGTTTTTCAATGCATATGGTATACCATTTAATGTTCTTCGCTCCCCCAATTGGCATGATATGGTTCATGCCATCAACAAAATTCACCAAGGATACAAGAGCCTCAGGTATGTGAAAGCTATGTCACAGTTTAAAAATGAGTGGGCGTGGGGGTATCCATTGTATTTGACAATTGGACAAATGTTAAGAACCAAACTCTGATAAATGTTCTTGGTGTTTCAGCTAGTAGTGTAGTGTTTCTTGCAACACACCACTTCTAATCAATCACTTCATCTACTCAAAACAGTTCAAATTTCCTACTAAAATCCATTAGGATGTTGGTTCTTCTAATGTGATTCAAGTAATCACTGATAATGAGGCAAATTGTTAAAGCGCAAAAAAAATCATTAAGTGAGCACATCCTCACATCTTTTGGTATGGGTGTTTGGCGCATTCACATTGATACTTTTGATAAACGGTATTGTCAGGCATAGAGATTGTGGATGGATTAAACACTTATACAAGAGAGGAGATAAACTCATCAAATTCGTCACCAAAAATACGAGGGTCCATTACTTTTATGGCATTTACTCTAGGTTGCAACAACTTAAGAATGCAAAGACTAGACTTGGTAGCTATTTTCTCACAATCAAGATCCTATTAAGGGTAAGATAGGCTTTGGTGTGATGATGGTGATGAGTGATGAGTGGGATGACTTGAGCATTGATAGAGATGGTGTTCTGCAGTGCAGGACTATGTGCCTTATTAGCACATGTGCTTACACCAACATACTATCATACATCATGGTTGCAAGCACAATGTGTGGTGATGGGGTGAAGAGAAAACCACACCAAAATCAAAGGTACAGGTTTGTTGTATACAAGCATTACACAAACTAGCCCGTTGTAAGGAGTGTGATGCCATACAAAAAAATTGAGCCACTTTATCAATGGCAACCATGCAATATGAGAATGAGAGAATCTGTCTTCTCTCCAACAATGGAACATGCATGACAGTTTTGCCCCACATCTATATCATTTGGCAACACAGGTGCTTTCATACGTGGTAAAAACTTATTTTGCAAAGAGGTGTTGCAACACCTACAGTTTCACCCATCACCATCAAAAGAAACAGGTTGAATGTGCACCGATTAGAGAGTTCAGTTTGTGTGCATTACAACTTGTGATTGTTGTCCCATTATTATGAGAAGTTAAAGATGGATAAAGCATATAAGACTTGGGACAACAATCTAGAGCAATGTTTTAGGACTCGAAATCAATGGAGGGTCAAATTAGACTTGAACTCAGACTCGGCCATGACTCAAGCCGATTTGAATTTAAAACTTATTTTGCAAAGAGGTGTTGCAACACCTACAATTTCACCCATCACCATCAAAAGAAACAAGTTGAATGTACACCGATTAGAGAGTTCAGTTTGTGTGCATTACAACATGTGATTGTTGTCCCATTATTATGAGAGGTTGAAGATGGATAAAGCATATAAGACTTGGGACAACAATCTAGAGCAATGTTTTAGGACTCGAAATCAATGGAGGGTCAACTTAGACTCGAACTCAGACTCGGCCATGACTCAAGCCGATTTGAAATTAATGACTCGGTTTACTAAAAAATAAATAAAATATTAAAATTTTAATAGAAAAAATATTTTAAAAATCCTAAACAATTAGGGGCAAAATATGCGAAGTCCGCTCATGTATATACCATGTAAGAGTGAATATATCAAAATGGCATGAGTGCAATGCATATGTGAAACAAAATACATAATCAACAAAGCTTTAAATGGCCTCTAGAATCCAAAACACAATGTGCTACAAGCCAACTACATATCATTGATCAAAATGATCAATCATGAAACCTATCACCACAATTGGAAACGGGATCCTCGACATGAGCTATAGGACCATCCTCTAGCATGAATATTTTTTAACAGGTCTATTTCAAAAGTGGCATGTAGTCAAAGAGTGGGGTGACATTTGGCATCTTTTGATGATTTAGTGGACTTGTCTTCAGTTTGGTGCAGTTCAGTTAACTGGAATTCTGAAAACTGCTAACTCTACTGAAGTTTGGATGGGATGTGAAATTCTATTTTCATCATATGAGATCCGATGAGGTGGGAACCCCTCTCAAACATCTTGTAGCAATTAATGATGATATAAAAATTTTAGGTAAAAGGGTAGAAAGGGAAATATAAGTGTCATGTGTGTGACTTCTGCAATCCCACATTGACTCAACCAAGTAGATACGAACTCAACTGAGTTGACTCGTTTGTACCAAACCAATTGAATCACTCTGACTCTACCAGTTCAATACCAAACCGGTTCAAGGGTCAAGTCAGCTTGGTTGGGGGTCAAATAGGGCGACTCATGCAAGTCCAAGTCTAAGTCAGTCGAGTTTTCAAATACTAATCCAAGAGGAGGATAATTTAGAGGATGAAGCATTGGTTATGGAGCAACTGGAAAATATTCCTTTTGATGATCATGATCGTGATGAGATGACTACCCCATCTACTACCATGGTTTCCTTGACCAAGACTCCAGCAATAGGCACTTTGTGTTCAATTCCACTTCCATCTACACAATTACCTTCGGTTTCCGCTCCAAATTTGAGCTCACAAGGAAATCATAGTGGTGCAAAGAGGAAGGAAAAGTAGACAGAAATTAGAATAATTGTTTCTCCTTTTCACTACTTCATATGACATAGACTTTACCCAATTTAGTGTTATGTTTCTTTAACCTTTTTAGCCTTCATACAGTTAAATTAACATTTCAAAACTTATGATCTAATGCCTATTTTGTAAACATAAATCTTTTGCCACATTAACAGTTGGTGAATAGCCACCCCGGATGCGGGTGTGACTAGCGCTAACGTGGATGCTGATGCGGCCTCTACCGCCCACGAATAACCCTCTGTCTATGCCGTCAAATTGGGCCTTAAATGCCACAGGCGACGTGGTCGTCTCTCAGCTTGTCGACGGGACTAAGCCGTCTCATCTCTGCTCAAGCGCCATTAATCTACCTGCTGGCAACCAATACTCGCACAAGCAACATTCACTGCGAAGGATGCCGATTCTTGGGTTTTACCCACTCCTCACCATTGCTCTGTATCATTCCGCGGCTTTGCATTGCCTGGCTCGACATTGTTGTTCCCCACTCACCTCTCCACTCTCTTGCTCCACTGTTGTTGCCCTCTGCTACAGTGGCATTCTTCACAGCCCGAGCTCATCTGCCCATTACTCTGCTCAAGGGAGCCTTTACCCTACACAGGAGCGCCTTCACCCAGCGACGTTCTTCCCATCATGCCCAGAAGACAAAGGGGCACTTCCCGCAGGGGGCAAGGCCGAACAGCACAAGCAAAAGGACAAATACCCCTCTCGGCTCAAGCCTGCAACAATGGCTTCGACTTGGAAATCCCGGTGGAAGTTCAGAGAATTGTTTTGGACTGGGACGATGAACTGTCAGGGGCACTTGGTGTAGCAGGACGCACAGTGGAGCGTCGGCAAAACTAATGGATCTTCAAAATTCTCCTCACGCGCCTGGTCCTCCAATTCAACCCCCTGGTTCCTCCTGCCCCTGTACCTCCCCCTCAACCAGAACCGACTCACCAATCAACTGCACCTCATGGCCCTCAAGCTAAGGCGCATCAAGCTTCTCCTTGCTCACCTGTTGTCCCAGCCACCACCTCTGCTCCTTCACCCTGCGCCATTCCACCACCTCACTGTAGACCATCCACTAGCTCTGCATGTAAATTCTCGTCCAGCCCAGTTGTCACGAGGAAAACCTCTTCTATGCCCACCAAATCACATTCTGCAGGAACCGTGGAGGCAAGGAACAGTTCCAGAGATGAAGACATGGCTACATCCAGTGGAAGTTCGACGACGTCATCAAGCGAGCCCATTCAACCAGAATCCCCGGGTACACTTGCCCCATCGAGAAGGTACCATGGCAAAAACCATGATCAATGGCCGCGTATCTTCCCAGCCACATGCAACACGGTTCATGGTCGCGTGTCTTCTCTGTCCACATGCAACACGGCTCACGCTCAGGTGTCTTCCTAGCCACGTGGTACATATCTTGGAAATATCTGGTTTTTTTGTCTTTTTGCTTTCAGCACAGTCAACTAGATGGCTTTTTGCCTTTACCTCAAAACTATGGGGGTTTTTTGTTAATGTGTATTTGGAAGGCCTGTTTTCCCTCTAGGAGGATGGGTTCCATGGACCTATTTTCCTTCCCAAAGGGAGGGCCCAGTCTCATTTTGGAACTCCATATCTACTCCACCTGAGCAGGTTGTTTTGTAACTCTGTATGTACCAACGTTTTCATTTTCTTTTTTTAATAGAATAGCTCTCAACTTAAAAAAAAACAGTTGGTGAATAGCCTATTCAATTCCATAAGTTACTAGTTTACTTCCTATGGTATAAAATTTGTATGTTTGTAATAGCCAAATGGTTGATGCTTGAATGATTAATCATTAATGTACTAAGGAATCTGGATAACATTTCTAACTTCATCATAATGATAATAATGTAGTATTCATCTACAAGTAACACAAATAGGCATGTTTTCATATATTCTGCAATTACTTTGCCCTTTTGCATGTTTCTTTTGAATATATATATATATATAACACTCTGGGGATGCTCCAATCCTAAGGGCTTTTGAGAAATGGTACTTACTGATGTTTTTTGTCTTATTATAAGACTATACATAGACTTTGTTTTGAATTATAAATGAAAAAGGACTGGTTTGTAGTTGGGCTCTGGTTTAAGATGTAGAAGTTTTTGAGGACAGATAAAAGATCCATCAAAATATACATGTAGTGTGCACATGATCAAGATAATTACTAATTTTCATTCAAGCCATGAATATAAATGCCAGTTTTTTCTGACGAAAAAAAAACTTAATGCTTGAATACCATTTTAAATTTATCATGATTGATCCCAAATAAATACTACGTTAAGTCATATGTCCTTGTGCCCTCTTTTCTATGCTCTACAATAGTCTGGAAGTCTTATGTCGTGTTGATTTTAATTTTTTTCCTTGAGTTCCACAATAATGAATTTCAAGACTGCAGCACGGTCACTGATCACTTCATTTGATTTTGTTACCATTATGCTAACTTAGCTAGAAGAGGTGCGCAGAAAAAGAAGATTACAACAACCTTAAAACTCAAGCCTGTAGTTAGAACTCAAAGTGCCAATTTAAAAGGTACAAACTACACCAATGCAACATGCAATCAAGAATTACAATGGAAACAAGTTTAGATATCATCAATGTTTACTCCCAACCTTTTAAAAGGCTATTTCTATCTTTGTAGTCAGTCAAAATCATTGGCATACCATAGTTGTTCCAACTTCCAACGATCACTAAAAGCATGGAGATTTAGCCCTTGATATGCTTGAAATAAAATTTGGCAACCTTCCATGATGTACTTAGAATGAACCAATTGTCTAAAATGGAGGATAAAATGAGTGGTTTTGACCTTTTGAGGCTATCATCCCAACATAATAATCATTTACAATATAATTGATGGACAACCATAACAGATATCAACTAAAATGGCATCAGACACTAAAATAGCTCTCTTGGTAGTAGGTTAGTAGCTCCATGTGGAGATTTAGTTTATTAAGTACCTAAAAATGAAAGATGTGTCCATCCATTTGAAAATCATGTGGTTGTTGCTACACAGACACCAACAAAACAAGTATCATGGTAAAGTATGTTCCTTGCAACACAAAGGGAGTGCTATAGTGGAAACATTTACTCCTTTTTACACAGGAGGTCCTACTCAACTGGAGGAAAAACACATATCATTATGCATCACCTGTAACCATTAAGTAATGACACGTTCATAGGATGAGTTCCACCGAATGTTTGGGGATTACTAGCAGTCAAAGGGGAATACTATGCAGCTAACTTCCGTATTACTCAGCACAATAGGTCATAAAACCTCACTCTTCAACAGATTAAGACAACCAGGCAACCTTTTCTCAAGTTATTTCTTGCACGGGACTACTTGAAAACAAATATAGACACCCATAAGATCAAGATATTCAATGATATTCTGTTGTCTTCCCTCACTTGTTTTGTTCATTTTCAGAGAGAAAAAAAATGAATATTTTATAGCATAACTTGTTAAGAGTCCCTCCATCAATCAGCAATCATATGAGCTGACAGTTGACTTATAGTTGTTATTTACGAAATACAACTTTGAAGGCAAAAATTAACTGTATTAAGATGTTCAATAATCTTCTGCTATTAATCTTATTTTGCTGTGTACCAATTTTTCCACAGGCGAATCACATAGTCTAAGCTAGAACTGCCTTTCTTGAAACCATCGGAATAATTGTATACTGATTTTTACGGAACTGTTGTCAGTGGTAGCAATATTGCACGCCAGTAGTATTCTGTGCAAATTTAGACCATAAGTGCGTTGAAACCAGATTTATGCATAGTATCTAAATAAAAAGAGAAAGTCTAAGAAATTAACACTTTCAGTTATTTAGATGCTGAGTTGCAGGAAACTCCAGTCTGGCACCCATTTCACCCTCGGAAACTCGTTTCCATCCATACAAAACGTGTTTCCCATACGGGAAACGCGTTTCCGTCACGTTTCCTCTCTTGTACAACGTGTTTCCCATCAAATAAAAGCCCATCACTTAAAAAAAATCGGCCCATAAAGTCTCTTTTCGCCCACAAACTTCAGTAATTAATAGTTAATAGATTAAATTTTAAAACAAAATTTAATATTAGATGCTTCTAACTAAATTGAAAGTTATAATGGAGAACATCACTTCATTCTTTCTTCACACAAGCGACTTGAGCACTCAGGGCCCAGAATATAGAAGTGGGCCTTGTGCAGATTGGGATGTCGAGCCAAAATCTACTGACCTGGGCCTCTCTCTTGCTACACTAAATATTGAGAAACCTAGAAGTGGAATTGGAAATACTTCTTCCACTTTACAGTCTGTTGTTGAGCGTGCTTCTTGTTTTATGTTTTAGGAAGACTATGAAGATGAGGATGACTATTAGTCTAATCTCATGTTTTACTTTTATTTCTATGTTAGTATGTTCATTGTTCATGGTTTGATACGTTGTACTTGTAGCCTCATACATAAAGGCTAATTTTGGATATATACTATATAGCCTCGTTTAAAAAGGTTATTTTTGGATATTACTACTTGCATGAATGAAAAGATAGACTTGGGTGCATGAGTAAAATGTGATTTTACATGTATGATTTAATTTTTATCTGTATCATTTATCATTTATCATTGGCTATGTTGCTTGCAGCTAAATGTAATTAATAATTTATGGTTTATTTATGTTTTATAAAAAATTTGTCCTTGTTTCTATATATATATCGCGTCTCCCCGTTTCCAAAATTTAAGGGGGGGTGTGTTTCCCCGTTTCGTGCAACTTAGTTTAGATGAGCTGTTTTCATTCTCTTTTTCTTTACAGTAGTATCTTTTGACAAGGGATATGAAAAGTTAAGTTAACAATAAGTTGGCTTTATTCAAGTAAAACAGTTATTCTTCGCCAAATCAAATTTTGTCTTCAATAGTTATGTTTGCAAACTAGCATTTAATACACCAAGCACTAAGACTAGGGAATTCAGTTATTGATCTTGGAACAATTTATTTAACAAATGCATATTATCAAATATAATAATCATATATCACTTTTATCCCTTTTTGAACGGACCAATACTTAGACTAGGGAATTCAGTTGTTGCTCTTGCTACAAGCTATTTTAGAAATGCATACTATCAAACATAAGAGTCGTATATCATTTTATCCCTTTTTCAATGGACTGATTTCTGTAGGATTTTGACCTATGCTATTTACATGTTTCCCTGGACACAGCTACCACAGGCTTAAATGTGCTTCATTCCTACTCCAACTTCATAACCACAATAAAAAATGCTGGTGATGGGTCTGTACTGTCTCCAATATATGTTGATTTGAATCCAGACCAACAGGAAAACACAATCACAGTAGTTTTGGTCTTCAACTTCTCTAATCAAAGCTTGCATTATGGCAATGTTATGAGGTTGCTTAAGACCCATCTCCATCATTGCCAAAGACTGAACCATACTGGATTCGTATGTTTGACATGACTGACACATGCTGATGCATATTTTTTTATGTTTCAATCGTTAAGAGTCAAGACCACATTACCATCACAACAAAGAAACCTTTATAACCAAAATCAGTACGAATGACTCCTTTATCTAATGGCCATTTTGCACTACTGACAAATAAGGGTAAAATAAGGACTATTTAGCAGAGGCCAGTAAATAAGAATAAGCTTCGATGAGAATTTAGACATTGTGCCCAGCTTGACGAATAAAATTAAGGATAATAAAATCATTTCCGTTTTGCACATGAATCTGCTGGTGAATTCTATTAAATTTAAAGTCAATTAACTGCAACCAAAAAGGAAATGTGTTTTGTCACTATCTTCAAGGAACTACCAATCTATATTAACAAAAGTTGTTTTTTGCTTTACTGTCATAAGTGTCTTAGAAGTTGTTTTAATTTAATCTGACTACTTTATGTGGTTGTACCAAACAGCTCTTTCTCCATTTTACAGAGCAATCTATTACACCTTTGACTAATTCAAAACTGAGTAAAAGCAATTTGGCAATCTGCTGGTGAATTCTATTAAATGTAAATTCAATTAGCTGCAATCAAAAAGCAAATGTCTTTTGTCACCTATCTTCAAGTAACTCACAATCTATATTAACAAAATTTGTTTTCTGCTTTACTGTGATAAGTGCCTTAGAAGTTGTTTTAATTTAATCTGACTACCTTATGAGGTTGTGCTAAACAGTTCTTTCTCCGTTTCACAGAGCAATCTGTTACGCCTTTGGTTAAATCGAAAGATTCGAAACTGACTAAAACAACTTGGCATAGTGCCACGGGCTGATATGTTAGAATAAAGTTTAATCTGCAGTTAAATAGCTACAACAACTTGAACTAAAAGTAAGGGCCAATAAATGCCATGGGATCAACTAGAAGAAATTATTTATAGGCGTAGTATTCTGGTCAAGAGTATTTTTGTTAAACCTTAAGTTTTAACAGAAGATGATAATAGAATGCTATGCAAATTGGCTCACCTTAATCTCATCTGTCCTGACTACATTTAGGCCATTTTGTCACTTTGCATAGGTGACTAAAATATGGTAAGTTTCTTATCAACATCTGTTCATTTTATACAACATTCCCCACCAACACTCTGCTAAAGTTAAACTCAATAAGAACCATTTTGCACTGGTTAAAAGGGAGCTCATTTGGGACATGTGAAAGTTGTCTCTGACATTTACAGGCCCAGGTTTCCGAAGTGCATCAACTTGCAGACACATAGAATCATTCAGTCATAGATGGAAGAAATCATCCTCTCACAGGTTCTGGAACAACTGCCATATTGGTAAGAAGAAACCTGTTCTTCCCTGATACCAAATGTTGGGCTTATGATTTACAAGCAAATACAGTCAAACACATATAAAGCAAAGGAGACCAAGAGTTTACAATCAAGAAATCCCTCAAGGGGAAATTCCATTCAATCAATCCATTACCATGTGTGATTTTATTGTACAATAGGTACCTACAACAATAGGTGACCATAACAATATGTCATAATAAGACATTCAGTTCAACAATCTCCATAACTAAATCCCATGATATTTCCATGAATCACTCAACTTGATTCTATGAAATCCTCATCCCTAACTTCTCTCCTTGCCCTCAAGAATCTTTGATTCAGAAGTAGACTTTTATTCATAGTATACTTCATTAACATATCACAATGCATTCTTCATATCACAAGTAGGAGTTAATCCTTCATCCAGTAACTTGTAATGCCTATTTTCTGTCTATCTTTGTATTACTTAATTTATGGACTGGACTGGCTGCTATTTTGAATTAGCCTAGTTAATTTAGCCATTTGAATTTGCCTAAGGGCCCTTTTGCATTAATTGACATAAGGGTCGTTTCAGACAGCCTAAGAAAGTAAAGTAAGATGCAATTGTTTTATTTGATACAGGAATTTATTATTGATTTTGATTAAGCTTAGAGTCATTTAACTTTTGACCAAGATCAGATAATCTCGCAGTATCGTGATCTCTACTTTGAGGACATTTGCTTAGCATTTTTGCAATATAGTAGATCAGCTTTATTCTAATACGAGATTTTTAAAATAGATCTCAAGGTAGCCAATGGGGTTGTGGTTCGGCGGTGAAGGGTAGTCAATGGGGTTGTGGTTCGGCGGTGAATGGTAGTCAATGGGGTTGTGGTTCAGTGGTAAAGGTGGTGGCTTGTGAGACCACCCACAAAGATTTCCCGGGAGACATAAATGAGGCTATTAGCATTTCGTGGCAGATGCAAGTCTTGGGTCAAATTGACAGATTAGCACCCCCTGTCGCTGTGACTTATTAGCCAGATAGAAGTGCTTGTGAAGCACTAAGCAATTTTAGAAATCGCTGTTTGTTGCTAGGATCCTAGCTGGTTGATCAAGCGGAAGTGGTGATATTCCCCACCAGGGTTCAATTACCCCAGTGTGCTTGTACTGACATGTTTAACCTCGTCATTAAGGAGGGTCGCCATGGCCATCATGGCCAGCGCAAGCAGGCTGGGTGTGCTGATCAACAGAGATCCTAGACACTAGTGACATTGCCTTGCCGATAATCAAGGCACTGATTGGGAAACCCTAACAGGAATCACTCTAGCCACCTATCATGGTTCGTGGTTAGGCCAGTGGAGTACTAAGATGTCCACCGGGTTCCATTTTCACTGTGGTCTGCCCCACCCAAATAGCGTATCCAAAAAAGAGATCAGGCCAACCAAATCGCATGTCTCAAAAAGGGGATCAGACGAGTGCAAGTCCAGATGACTTTGGCCGAATGGTTACCCTTAAATCTTAGGGTGTGTTTCTTTTACTAAACCAGATTTTAACACCCAAAGACATTGAAGCTAGTTTAGGTCCTTGTGGATTCACCATTAAAAAACAAATAAAAACGTTAAAACTAATTTATATACCCGCGGATTCACCATTACCCTGCAGTAGATCAGAAATAGACTTCTTTAAAAATTAGGAATTTCTAAAGCAAAATAAAGAAAAATGGTGGATGAAAGAAATACCTGATGAACCAAGCACCGGTACTGCAACTGCTCTCGCTTGCTCTTGCTCCTATTTTTTCTGTTATGAAGAGATGGAATAGAATGGTATGGCAATAGCTTTGTCTCTTCCCTTATTTTAATAGATGGAAGCGCATGGTATGCAATGAATGAAACGGTCGCTGTTGTTGTCAGAGTATGTATGTGAATGGGGAATGGTGTACATAAAACATGGGACAATGCCGGTGACTTTGTCAGGATGTAGACGTTGACGGGGGTAAATGGTCAAAGGGAATTTTTTTTATCCCAAAAGGAGGATAAAAACAAAAGTAGTAATGACTTTTGAGGTTTGGCAACTGTATCGGAGGATGGGTGTTGTAATTTTTCATAAAAGAATTCTAAAGGATGGGAATCGGTAATTTGTTACTCTAATTTAAGAGTATATTCAATATTTAGACATTTTAATAATCTAAATTTATGACTTGGTAAGAATCAAGATGCTCGGAGAAATATTTAAATTGGGAACTTGAACTTTAGTGGAGATATTTAAATTGGGAACTTGAACTTTAGTGGAGATAGGGAAATTTACACCTATACATTATTAGGCTGTTAACTCATTTACGGCTTCTCATAATACATAATGTGTTTAAGGATAATGGATTAAAGGCACTAAATATTTTTTCGAGAGACTTACCTTGCTCTCCTAACCAAGTGAGGGATTGTTATTGAATCCATTGGATGAGAGATCTAATAGTAATCTCCTAATTGACTTGTGTGTCTGCTACATAAAGCTTGTTTCGGATGATACAACTCCTTTAATGAAACATGTCTTTCTTTATAGAACACTCACATTTTGTTTTTGCCTAGTTATTACCTTAGAGGGGAGTGGAAAGATATATAGTTTCATGACCCACTTCTACAAATGATTATATAATTAGATAGACTACAGAAACCCCACATTTCAAAGTTAAAGTTTTCATCTTAAGATTTGGTTGGTTAGAAAAGTGGAAGTGTAGTCTAAATGAGAATGATGATGATGATGAATGACATTATCTCTCATCTATGGGTTAGTAAGTAGATATGATGCCCAGTTAGTTGTAAACACAGTTTTCATTTTGGAGATGCTTTAAATTGTAAATGCTTTATTTTTCTTTGTTTCTATGTGAATATCAAGAAAATGTATTTTTTTCCTAAAGATGATGACAATGATGTTTAGAGTACATTAGACTCAAAAATATTTGTTTTACAAATGAAAAGAAATCAATAATGTCATTTTTTTTAAATATGAAAGAAATATAAATACCAAAGTTATAATGGTTTTCTTAAGTAAGATTATAAAGAGTAATTAAATTATAACATTAGGTGAAGTTATGTTGAATTAAAAGGAAAGGTGTTCATCCTTTCACTTTTTTTTATCACAAGTTTTACCAAATTTATTATAAATTCAATTTATTTGTTAAATTAGTAATATCAATAAAAAAATCATTAATCAACAAATTGAGAAAGTAGGAAGAAACCATAAAAACATAATAACAAGTTTATAGAACTCATCACATAAGTATGTCCTCGTACTAACATTAAAAAATATAAATATAGAATTGGTCACATCAAAATCAAAATTTCTTTTGTTTTTTAGTATATAAAGGTCAATAATTGCATGTGAAAGTTGTCATATTCTTAGAAATTTTCATATCACATTTTTCCATATTAAATGTATTTTTATTTTTATTTTTTATTTTAAATAGTAAGTCACACTTTTAGGGGTTTATGTCCCAACGATAACCTCTTTCACCAATGAAAAAATTGAATTCGTCAAATTTACAAATTTTAAAATTTATTTTAATTAAAGAAAAAACAATTTACCCCCTTATGGGTGGAAAGGGAGCTAAGACCTACCCCCTCCATTTGGCATGTGGGAGGGGCAAGTGGCAATATGGAAAGGACCAATGGCAAACAAGAGGATGACACTGAGCATGGGATGGAAGGTACAATGGAGGACAAGCAAGGGAGAATTAATCGCGCAAGAAGTAGATATGTTAATGGTTCCTAAATTGAGCTCTTGCATGTAGTGCATTCATGGATGGAGGTAGGATCATTTCATTTGCACACTCTAGTGGGTACCTCGTATCCCCATTGATGTGTGGGTTCCTTAACTACAGTCTAGTGGAGATTTATGTGTTGGCCCAAGATGAGGAAGTAACACTCTATGAATTTTGATTGGTCCGGTTGCCCTTCAATCCGCCTAACAATAGATCTTGTGAAAGTTCATGGAAAGGAATTATGCTTTGTCAAAGAGCCAATACTAGACATGGTAGGGGAGGTAGACAACATTAGGTGGAAAGAAATTATAACTGGGAAATACTATGGCATATTCATGTGGAAATTGACCGGGTAGAAGCCAGTCTCTTGGGCAATCTCCAGGCGAACTTGGCAGAGGGGGAATGATGTCAATGTGGAAGGTGTCTCTAGTCTGGAGCCATATTGGATATTGAAACTTATTCTTGGATGATTACTCACAGAAAAATACCAGACTCGTGTCAATGTTCGCTTGGTAATTGCCACCATCTGTGACGATGTCAACAATATACATTCCAAGCTAGATCTTTTGGTTGATGCTGCAAATACCCCCTTGAATGTGGGAGGCAGTACTCTAGATAAAAGAGATGTTGTTTCACAAGTCTAATTAGGCTTTACTTATTCGTTGTCTTGCTTTTAATTTTAAATTGTAGTTATGGCTTGGCCAAAAAACTTTTGGTTTGCTTCTCTACAATATTAGCTTTATGTTCGAGACAGTGTCTCATGAGGGGATAGTTTTGGTTTCCCCACGAAAGGCAAGCATCTTCTTTGTTTAAGCTTGTACTATTTTGGCTTATAGAGTTGGAACCCAACCGATACTCCTTGAGTGGTTAACCATGTAGCAAGTTAGCCATTGTTTTATCTTGTATTTTTTGTAATTTTATGAGTGATATAAATTCCATCAACTTGTTTACAAACAAAAATAAAAATCAATTTAATAAATTGTAATTTAAAAACATTAGAAAACTTTCTAAAAAAAATTAACATTAAATTGAACTAATGCTAAGTCAAAACACTTTGACTTGTAAATGAAAAGTACAATCCATACTTTAGCATTGACTAATAAAATGATAGCAATAAATATGTCATGTTATACATCAACGAGTAAATTTTACAATTTTAAAAAATTTACATATATTTGTTTTCTTGTGAAATCCAAGGGGGTAGCTTAATCCTTAATGTCGTTGGGCATGACTAGTTCCACGCAAACAGGGCTCTAGTTCGAATCCCTTTGGGTGAGGTGCACTAGTTTACATAGGCTTACTAGGGATGGCATCCACGAATATGGGAAATCATCCTTGAATTCCACTGTCAAGTTTCCCTTAGAATAGAGAATGGAATATTACAAGGAAATGGATATGTCTCACAATTATTGGCAATGAAATGGTTATGTTTCATGATTCATGTAATGCACTTGCAAAAATATGATGAGTTTTCAATAAGGAAAATGATATGCTACAAAATTCATGAATTTTTTTTAATTTATGAAGGTGGCTCATAATACACACACAGGCAAGGAAATGGATATGTCTCACAATTGTTGACAATGTAATAGTTATATTTAATGATTCATGGTATACACTTGCCAAAACATGGTGTTTTTTCGACAAGGAAAAATATATGTCACAAAATTTATGATTTTTTTTTTGTGAATATGGCTCTATGTGTGTGTGTGTGTGTTTGTGTGAGTGTAGAGAGAGCGAGAGAGAGCGAGAGAGAGAGAGAGATTTTCACAACCAAAAAAGCATGAATTTTGTTACATATATTTTTCCTTGTTGGAAAAATCATCCTAGTTTGGGGAGTGCATTCCATGAATCATGGAACATAACAATGAACTTGCCAAAATAGGAAAAAAAAATCAACAAGGAAAAATATATAAAACATAGCGAGTCATCTTCACTATATATATATATATATAACCAAAAAAACATGAATTTTGTTATATATATTTTTTCTTGTTGAAAAAATCATGGCAAGTGCATTCCTTGAATCATGAAACATAACAATGAACTTGCCAAAAATAGGATCTTTTTTTCAACAAGGAAAAAGATAATAAAAAACATAGTGAGCCATATATATATGGGGATTTTTTTTTGTAACTCTTCTTGATAGTTGAAGGGGGGTAGTGAATGAATTTGTGACCTGGTCTCCACATCTATCTTTCCCTCCCAGCTAAAGGCTAACATGGCAACGAATATTTAACTTGTTGATTATTAGGATGAGGAGGTCTCATAATCCTAAATCTTTTGTAGTGATGAGGATTTCAATCCATCCATTCATGGATCGCATATTAACCCTATGCTAATTGGTGACGACTGTCCTCCTAAAGTATGGAGCCGAGGGAAGCTAGAATTTTCTAAATCCAAGGTGGTCTATGTATAGGGTTTATTGGTAGCAAGATCGATCTATCATTTCCATTGGTTGGTTTTCTTCCTACGAGGCAAGTGACAAAAAAAAAGGAGATAAGGTCCAGGGGTTTCACAGGTTATGGGCAAAGACATCCATGTTTTGGATATCTCAAGGATGGCTGGAAGAACCCTAATTGGAAAGATATGTGATCAGAGGGTTGGTGTTCAGGAGTTGAATTCATGGGTCCAAAATTCATGTTCTCCTCTAATTAGTCAAACATATGTTGTTAATCCTTGGCTAGGGGTTGTTTGGCTTTGAATTTGACAACGAGGAAAACACCTAGGCCATACTCCATCATTACTTGGTTGGACAAAAATATGATCATCCTGAAGGCCTGGCATCCCATGTGTGATCCCTGAAGGGACTATTTGGAGGCCATTCTAGTGTGGGTAAAGTTGTCATGCCCTCCATTTAGTTATGGTTTCATGAGGGTCTGAAGTTGATTGGAGATTCTATTGGGGAATTTCTAGCGGTGGAGGCAAACCTTTTTCAATCTCAGGTAAGATTAGTTGCTCATATCTTAATAGAAGTTGACTTGAGAGCAGACCTTTTTGAATTAATTGACTTTGTAGCTGAGGATGTTATCTTCACGTAACAACTGGACTATATTTAATGTCCCTTTATGATGTGCTAAGTGTCATTGTTATGGTCATGTTATCACAAACTACTCTCATTCTTTCCACAAAGAGATATAGAAAAGAAAGGTGGCCAAATTTGACGATGCTTCGTCACATGATCCACTCCTTCTAGTTTCTCCTCCCAAAGTGGTCTCTCTTGTCCCCCCCCGAGAGGACCCTAATTATGATATAGATCTCATCAAAGATCTGGTTCTATCGACCAAGGTGGACTTACACTCGAGCCCCCATCTCCTTGTTCCTGACCAAGATCTTTTTGAATGAATAGAAATTATGCCTAGTCAACTTAGCACACTGACTAATATCTGGAAAAAGATGGAGGTCGCTTTCTCTCATTTGAAGGTAAGAAATTGTCCTCCTTCTCTTGTTTCGTAGTCAATAGAGGAGGATTTGTTTGTCCCTCCTTCCTTGGAGGAGGTCTCTAATATCCCCTCAAATAAGGGGGTGGCAAGTGATATGGTCATTAACTTATCAGACGAGGGACAGGTGGGTGGAGTGGTCACCTTTAAGCCATTTGTTATCCAAGTGTCAAAGTGCAGTTCATGTGGCCCTTATCATCTTCGTTCACGTAGCAAGGAAGGTGGTGGGTTCAAATTTTATGATTCTCCGCTCCCGCAACCTGTGAAAGTGGGGAGAAGGTCATGTATGTATCATGCTAAAGAGAAGGCCAAGATGGAGATCATTCAAGCGAGGGTGCAATTTATCATTACTGGGGTGCTTAAACAGCAAAAGCTAATGAAGGGGTTTCCAAATGAAGATCCTTTCCCTAAATGTTCAAGGCTTGAGAGGGAAAGCCAAAATTGCATCCCTCAAATGGTTGGTAGCTCTGGAATCTCATGATATCTTACTTCTCCAAGAATCTATGGGCAAAGGTTAGATTACCATCCCTATTATGGAAGAGGTGTTTAGTGGTTGGTCTTTTGTTGCTTTGGATGCTTCTGGTCTTTTAGGCAGCCTTATTTATGGGGTGAATCAGTGTTTTAATATTGAAGGTTCTTTTGTCTTTTAATTAGATAATCATTTCCTAATCCTAAATATATATGGTCCATATGAGAACAAAAAGACGTTTTGGGAAAATTTTGGTCGTGTTTATGTCTTTTGTGTCCCCAATATAGTAGTTGTAGGGGACTTCAATTTTGTTTTATCCAATGAAGAAATATGGGGAAGATTTGCCAATAAGATCGTCTAGCTTCTTTTTTTGTGACTTGTTTGAAGCTATAGAATGGATTGATATTAGTCCAAGTCTCGTCTCGACGACACGAACTAATAAAAGATCGAGTAATGTGGGAGTATCAAAGCAAATAAATATATATATATATATATCATGCACGAATCCTTATGTGAGCAGTTTGACAACTTTCTATCTTGGACTGTTAATTCAGCCTTTTCAGATCATTTCCCTATTTTGCTTGAAAAGGGCTCCAAGGAAGTGAAGCTTGGGGATCCTTTCAAGTACAACTCTAGCTAGGTTGGGGACCCATATTTCTAATTGATTGTGAAGAAAAAATGGAGGCCAGTGAGGCATGATAGTACTAAACCCGTTGGTCTACAATTCTCAAAATCTCTTTGTGATCTCAAAAGATATGCATTTGTTTGGAGTAGAGAGAAAAAGCAAGCCAGAGAAGCTAAATTGATAGAGATCAAAGACAAGTTGAAGGCTATATTTTCCAACACCCCTTTAGGTATTTTTTCTGGAAGATATCTCCATGGAGATCTCTAGTCTATCGAAGGAAAAATATTGTTTTCTCAAAGAGTAGGAAATTGAATGGAGACATAAAAGTAGAGCCCTTTGGTTGGAAGTGAGTGACCAGAATACCAAATATTTTTTAGAATTTTATAAAGCATAGAAAGGTGGTCCACACAATTTGTGACTTTAAGAACAATGAGGGGATTAGTGTCAAAGGTTTCGATGCTCTATTTGTGTTCGGTTCTACGCATTTATCCTCCCTTTATATCGATCCTGTGTAGGTTCATATGGATTCAATCTTGCATGTCATCATAAACTTCCCAATAATGGTTGAAGAAGAAAAAAATGAGGTTGTATTTTTCCCAGTAGATAAGGAATAACTCCTCTCACTTTCATGTCTTTTTTCAAAGAGTCAAGAGTCCTAGGCCAGATGGCTAGACTGTTGAATTCTTCCTAGATTTGTTTTATATCTTGGGAGATTACCTTCTCATGCTGATTAAGGAAGCTCATCTCTCGAGATCCATTAAGGGCCCTCTAAATGTGAACTTCCTGACTCCTTTTCCTAAGAAAGATAGACCAAAATCCTTTGATGATTACAATCCAATTTCTCTATGCAATGCATTTTATAAAATTATTTCCAAAATCATTGTGGTTAGGATTAAGCCTATTCTAATCTGGGAGGTCTCAATAAAACAATTTGGTTTTCTCCAAGGGCGTTTAATTCATGACGTTATAGGGGTCGCCCAATAAGGATTGCCTACAATCAAATCCCAAAATATTAAGGCATGTGTATTCAAATTGGATATGTCGAAAGATTATCACAAAGCATCTTAGCTATTCATCATATTAGTCCTTCTTCATATCGACTTCAGCCTTGCAATAACCAACTAGATAATGGGATTTATCACTTCTTCCTCCTTCGCAGTTCTCCAAAATGGGGTTGGTTCTAATTTTTTAAAGGAATCTAGGGGGATCCTACAGGGTTTCCACCTCTCTCCATACTTATTCCTTTTGGTCATAGAAGGATTGAGCCGTCTCATTTCTGAAGAATGGTGGTGTAGAGAATTTTCAGGCACATCCTTTAACAGTAGAGAAGAGTTTACTCATTTATTGTTCGTGGATGACATCCTTCTCTTCTATATTTAATCATAAAGAGAATGCCAAAGGATGGAGGCAACCTTGGAACTATTTTGTCAAGCCACATCTATGGAAATCAACCCTCTCAATCTTGCCTTTATATACTTCGCTCTTAGGCTGACCAATGGCCTTTCTGGTAAAAATACTTTTCTTTTGAAGTATATTATATGGAAGAGGGCCTTAAATATTTGGGATTTAGTCTCAATCCCTCTAAATACGAGAAATAAGATTGGAATTGGTTGATCAACAAGATTGAAGGTCATGAAATTTTTTGGTGTAACAAGTGGATTTTCATAGGGGGTTGATTGGTTCTAATCAAATATGTGCTTGAGGCACTCCCTATATATCAGAACTTAATGGCTCACAACCCTAAAGCAATTCTAACTAAGATCAAGAAAATATGTTTCAATTACCTTTGGCGAAGGAAAACTAATTATTGTGGTTTTCATTTAGTGAAATGGAATGTTTTAGAAGCCCTAAAGGCTCTTGGTCGATGGGGAATAAAAAACATCAATTTTTTCAACAAATCCCTAGATGCCAAGTCACTATGGTTATTTCTTACCAAGAAAAGTTTGTAGAAATCTATTATGATTTCCAAGTACATCTCTCTGGGTACTCTCATTGACTAAATTTGTAGACAAAACAAACCAGTTCAAAATGTTTTGAATCATTGGAAGGCTCTTTCCAAACCTTCCCTTGAGATAGTTAATTTCCTTGCCTGGAAGGTAGGAAATGGGAAATCATTCTAGGTGGGGGAAGATGGGATTGTAGAGATTGCTTCTCAAGTGAGACTCCCTAGAGATATCATTGTTCATCTACAAAATATTATAATGCGTCCTTAGATAAGATCGTGAACCCAATGAGCTCCAATTCGTGGCATCAAGGGTGGATATTAGTTCAAGATTTGGGCTTACTAGCAACTGGGATCGATGTTGGGAGGAACATACCAATTCTCTATGCAAATCTCACATCCACATAAAAAACGAGCCTGATGTTCTAGCCTGGATGTATAATTCAGTAGGGGGTTTGTATTCGTCAGAATTGGGATATGATTCATTGTTCCAGTCAGAAAATGCTCTAGCTCGACGTCGGTGGATGAAAATTTGGAAAATGGTTGTTCCTCTCAAGTGCACTTTACTTCTGTGGCACATCCTTTCCAACTGAATCCTCACATGATATAGGTTGTAGCATATGAACTAGGAGGCCCTGGAATTTATGTCCTCTACAACCAGTCCAAAGAATCTTCAGACCACTTATTTAGAAAATGTAGCACCTCCAAGATGATTTGGCTATAATTGGAATCATTTTTTCATTTAAAGGGTCTTTGGTATGAAAAATATATTAAATCCTACTTTCTAAACAAATTTCAATCCAAAGAGATGAAGTAGTTTCAACCTTTACCCTTGTTGGTAACTTGGGGAATTTGGATCATGAGGAACAAAGCAATGTTCGATGAGGAACATACTCAAATTGTCATCTCCATTGGTGAAATTTGAGGCCTCTTTGATTACTACAAAAATTTGAATAAAAAGGAAGGATCATGTCTTCCTCGGATTTCCTCTCTTCTAGATTCCTTTCCCTGGGCTTGTTTCAATGGGACATCTGAAGAAAATGGTTCCAAGTGTAGTTTTGGTTTTGTTTTGCATTTGTCTACCATTCATTAATTCCAAAGTGTTGGTTTTGTGGGTTTGGGATCAAATAACTAGGCATTGTTGCATGCCCTTTATTTCCTTCTCAAGTTTGTTAAGGAGCAGAACATCTAGAATATCAAAATCATGGGAGACTCTCAATTTTTCATTAACAACGTGAACAATCTCATTAATGTCCATAACAATATATTACTTGTAATATCATTGAAGATACAAAACCAAAATCAAGCACCTTCTAGTATATCAACTTTGAACACTTCTTATAGGAATTCACTCAAGAGGTAGACTCGCTCTCTAAGAAAGGCTTAGCCATGAATTATGGTTCTTGGGCAATTGAAGAATTCAAACAAGGGGTCAAAACTAATTATTTTTTTAGACTAGCCTAATGTGTCATAATCTCTCTCTACATCTTGGGTGCTATGGATTCCTAATGTTATCTCCAATCTTGTTTTGGATATTATGTTATGTAATAGATCTTAGTAGGCTTGTTTTTAAGTGTTGATCTATGATTATCTGGTTTTTCTTTTCACCAAATCAGTTATTGATTTTTTTATTTTTTTTGAAAAAGAATGATGATGGGATTTAACCCAATTACAACAATTCAGAAAAAATACAATTCTTGATCTTCACAGCTTCTCAATTCAAGATTATGGAATAAGATGCATAACACTTGGCAAATCATTCAGAGATAACATTCCTTAAGGAAGCATGCATCCTTGATTTGCTTTTAGATCAACTGACTTATTCAAATCACGAAGAATGTGAAAGGAAGAGACCGACAAACACTCAATTAAGATGAAATGTAACCTGTGCATAGTCACAATCAGACTAGGGTGAAAGAACTTAGCTACAGAATTTAAGACTTTAATAATGAGTTCGAAATCTCCAAATATTTGAAGATTGGAATGACCAGCTTCAGAGGTGAGTTGGCAGGCTTTTAGAAGAGCATATAATTCTGCTTGGTTGTTAGAGAGTTGTCCCAATCCCCAACTGAAGCTGGTTTGAATCTGTCCTCCCGGAAGGAAAATTAATCCACTTGCTCCAGCGTTTCATGGGTTTCCTTTTGAAGCACCATCAAAGAAAATTGAAACTTTATTCTTATTTTTCCACCAATCCGAGAAGTCTGCTTCTGAACTTCGAATCTTCCAAAGAGAATTAAGCATAGGTCTTCTAAAATTCAGCTGAGTTCTTTCAATCTGAGGCAGTCCAATCCATTTTTTTTCAGCACTAAGGTTAATGAGATCTAGGTGCTTTCCCACTACTTCCAAGAGCATTGCGTTTGCATTAGAAGCTACAAGTTCAGGATTTTTGGATTTACTATTGAAGATTGTTTCGTTTCTGGCTATCCATATTTTCCACCAAAAGAATTTTGGGATGGCTTGCAAAAATTTCCTCCAGTCACGGCTTGAAGAAGAAATTCTGGTATACCGGTTTTGCCAATTTGCAAAGAGATTTACAGGATCTTCATTTAAAGGAATAGAGACTGGTAAGCCCAGTGAAAGAAATGCCCAGGCTTTTTGAGTGTATCCACAGTTAACAAAAATATGAGCAGAAGATTATGTTGCTTGCTTATAGAAGCAACCCCGAAAAGGGCAGAAGAAGCCTCTTTTAATCAAATTTTCCCCAGTTAAGTCTCGCTGGTGCATGAGAATCCAAGTAAAAAAATTTACTTCCGGCAAGCTAGGGGATTTCTAGACATGTTTCCAGAACTTGGAATTATGAGCTGGAGGAGGAAAATTGAGAAGAGCCTTGTACCCAAACGCTGTCGAGTAGCTACCAGTAGGTCCCCAACCCCATGCATCTCTGCAGGAAGAGTGTATGGGGGAATTTCCAGACAGAAGATTAATCAACAAATGTAATTAATCATGCAAAGAAGAGTCCCTGCGATCTGGTAACACTGGAAATTTCCACTTCAGCCAGTTACCCTTACGATCCCAGGAGGAGATATCAGCCAGATGCGATATGTGCTTACTTACCAACCAGAGTTTTAATTCATCAATTGCATGGACATAGAATAGAGGAGGATTACCATTGATTTTGTCTTCCCATAAAAAAGTATTGTTGTCATTTCCTAGTATCTTGAATAATTGCTTAATAAATAATGTTATACCTTTTCTGTAGAGATTCCATATTGAGGTTCCTTTAGAAATATTAGTCAACTGTAAATTTTGAAGAGTTCCTCCATTCAGATATTTTTTCCAAAAAATTTGACTTACAGGATGACTTAGATTAGAGAAAAGTTGCCACAACAGTTTTCCACCCATGGCAAGATTTACTAGCCCAGGATCTTTAACTTGCAGCCCTCCTTCGGAAACAGGACGCTTGACAGTATCCCAATTGACCAAATGCAATCTTCCTTGATTTCATTTGCCTCCTTGCCAGAGAAAGTCTCTTATCAATTTGGACAGTTGATCCGAGATCGATTTAGGGGCCAACAGAAGAGAAGACTGATAAATCGGAAGAGCTGAAAGAGTGGATTTAATTAAGACTAGTTTACCTGTCGTAGTAAGTCAATAGCCACCCCAGAAGACAATCTTGGCTTTGATCTTACTAACAATTTCTAGCCAATGAGAAGGTTTGCTTTGACCTAGCGATAGTGGAAGGCCCAGATACTTGACTTTATCCCAATTGGCAAAGTCCTCAAAACCAAGAAGCTGAGAAATATTTGCAATAGTTTCTGGAGCTGCATTCCATCCATAGACAACACTCTTCCGGTGGTTGATTAGGGCACCTAAGGCAGTACAAAAATCCTACGTAATTTATTTGAAAATTCTTTCCAATCTCATTGAAGCTAGCCCCTCCAAGGAGCAACGTGTCATCAGCAAAGAGAGCATGATTAATAGAATTCACAGCACTAATGGATTTGATTCCTGGAATTGTTCCAACATTTTTTTCCACAGTTAGCTTTATGCTCAAAGAATCAGCCATTAGGATGTAAAGAAACGACGAGAGGGGGTAGCCTTGCCGAAGACCTTATGAAGCTTGAAAGAAATGAGCAGGTCTTCCATTCACTAAAGGAGCTATCCAAGGCTTATTAGTACAGGCTTTAATCATATTAATAAAAGCAGAGCTAAATCCAAAAGAATTAAGAATTTGATATAGGAAAGAGAGCTTAACCCTATCAAAAGCATTCGCCATGTCGAGCATTATAAGCATGCCCTTCTCTTTTATATTAAAGCTAGAATGCATGGCTTCCTGAACCTGTATCACATTATCCAGGATATGATGACCTGTAAAAAATGGAAGGTTTAACTTCTTTGGGAATTAAAGCAAGGAAGGTGGAATTAGTGCTTCCACCAACCTTGGCTTTAGACTGAAATGCTTTAATCATCCTCAAAAGATCTTTTTTGATAATAGTCCAACATACTCTATAGAAATGAATGGAAAATCCATCGGGTCTTGGGGTTTATCCAGAGCCATAGACCAAATAACATCTATAATTTTTACCTCAGAAAAAGGTTTCATAAGCTCGCATTATCTTCTGCATTCACCAAACTAGGAACATTGGAAAGGAAATCTGAGGTTAATTTCGAGTCTACAACTCCCTCCTCTGTAAATAATTTCTTAAATGAGCTTCAACTTCTTGCTTGAGATGAGTGATACCCTTGAAGGATTCACCAGACGCAGAATTTATTTCTGAAATATGGTTATGCGACAGTCTTGCTCTATAATGCTTATGAAAAAATGATGTGTTTTTATCACCGACAATCAACCATAAATTACGGGATTTCAAACGCCAATATTCCTCTTCCTTTCTAAAGGTTTTGAATGCATTAAGCCGGGCTTCTTGTTCTTCAGCTAGAATGGCAGGTGAGATCTCTGCATCCTCCATTATCATTTGAATCTCATCAAGATGAGTCACAGCCAAAATTCTATCGCTGATAGGGGAATGGGGAGATAGTTTTATCCACTCCTTCAACGCAGATTTGGTTTGTTTCAGTTTCATTTCCCACACGAAATTAGGAGAACCAGATACCGAAATTTTCCAGGCATTACTAACCGTATCCAAGAAACCTTCTTTGTCAACCCACAGAGGGATGAACTTGAAAGGAATGGGACCGAGATCTTCATCATCTATAAATTGTAGTAAGATAGGTTAATGGTCTGAGGATAATTTTGGCAATATGCTAGAGGAAATAATTTTATTTTCTGTGAGAAAAGAGCTCTGAAGAAGAAATCTATCCAATCTGGCCGAGATATTGGCTGAGCCTATACGGTTATTACTCCAAGTGTAACGTCCTTTTTTTGGCTTAAAATTGATCAAATCCCAAGATGAGATGATTCGCTCCACTGTTCTGAGCATAGGATTTCTCCCACAATTTCCACCTTTTTTTTCTTTTGGGGCCAACGTGATGTTTAAATCACCAACTACAATAATGTTAGATGGATTTCTTGCTGCTAAAAAACATCCATCGAATTCCAGCAGTCTCTCTTCTCCTGGAAAGTCACAAGAACATAAAGATTGAAAAGAGAGAGAGTTATCTTACTAGAGTAATGCCTAAGTTTGGTGAAAATCTAATACTGAGAAACAAAGGAATTTTCCAATGAAAAAAGGTCTTTATGCCATAGCGTTGCAAGCCCACCAGATGAGCCACGAGCACTCACAGCCTGTCCTGCATTCTTTTTCCAAAACTGATTGCTGATGGTAAGAAGGTTGCTTGCTTCAATTTTGGTCTCCTGGAGCAGAAGAACATCAGGAAGAGCCATAGTTACAAGATCTTTCACAGCTTCTACTTTCGAAGAAGTCCCCAGCCCCTTGCAATTTCAAGAGACTAAATTCATTATTTACTGATGGAAGGAGGAGGATCTCTTTTGGGAGGCCTGGTCTGAGTATTTATGCTAATTGACATCTCTAAAGTTGCTTGACTTCCTTGCATCTTGAGACGTTCAGCTTCTTCCTCCTGAAGAGTCTTTTGCAATTTACGGCCTTTTTTAGTGGACTTCTCTAGAGGATCTTTATTTGAACCAAAAATTTTCGAGATTTTAATTTTTTTTGCCATCTCCGCATAGGTAGGAGGACTACCATCCACAGGAATACCAATAGCGGATTCAGCTTGACCTTGGACTGCTTGCAGATATGATTGAGGAAGCTCACCCTCTTCAAGCACTGAAATAACTTGATCACTTGCAACTTACAAGACAGGTTGTGGGGCTTCTACCTCTACAAGTACTGGGGTAACCTTATCTTCTGGGATACTTAATACTTCAAAATTATTCTGAGATGAAATTACCTTCAAGGTTGACCCATTATCCTTCTGATTCTGTCCGGGGGTATTGCTACTCGAACCCTTTTCTCCTCTTGGTACCTTGGATTTAGTTCCTTGCTTCACCGAGCTAGATTTTTGGACTAGAGTCCATTGAGCTCCCTTCTCTTGAACAGTTTCTTCTTCAAGCTTTTTTTACAAGTTCTGGCAAAATGCCCATAGCCATGATAGAATCTGCACTTAAATGGAAATTGTTCATAATCTAGTTCTTGAACATGTTCCCACCCTGCCACCTTCAAGGTAATTGCTTCAGGAAGCCCTACCTCTAAGTCTACCTCAACACAGATTTGAGCGCAAGTGTTTCGATCTTTTGTATCAGCCCGATTAATATATTTCCCAATTGTTCCCTATGGCTTTGAGGGAGTCTGAATTCCAACAATGGAGAGGAAGATGCGGCAGCCTAACCCAGACGAGCACAACAGAAGGGACATCTTGATTCAGATCAAAGTCCGAATTCCACTTGTTTAGGCAAAGCCCCTGAGAACCCATGAAATAAGGTCCATTTCTAAAGATTAGGTCTCTATCCGCTGCATTTTCAAAAAGAAATAAAAAGTAACCCTTGCCTAATAACTTGCTGCTAATGTCTTCAAAGATCAAAGGTTTCCAGTTCCTTTAGACCCATCCTTTAATAGCTTTTGGAGATGTCCAGAGGACAGTAAACATACCAATGAGCCCCTTGTCAGCTAAATTAAGAGCTGATTTACATGTTTGATCAACAGGAAGATCAACCGAAGGGATGTTATCCAACTTTTTGATAAAGGATTGTTGAACCTGAGTGAGCTTCCGTTTGTTGCCTGAAGCAATGAGTCTTCTAAAGGCAGTGAGATCAGAGGAAGGAGAGATTTCCTCCATGACCTCAAATACCTAATCAAGATCCACTAACTAGGAATTCTTAACAGGGTTGCCCAAAATCTCAGTCAAGAAAGAACCAATAACAAATTTCCACGATCCTCCCTAAGCAGAGCACTAGCAGAACCCCAATCGTTGCAATCACACCAAGGAGAGCATAGGAAAGACCTCAAGAGCCTTCCACTAAAGACTCCCGCCTATCAGATGCTTTGATCCAGCCGCACTAAGGAACCAAACTAGGCTGGCACAGACAAACAAGAGAGCACTCTCCATGCTCAAAGGAGCTTGTCCAAATGCTAAGGTCTTGAGTAGAACCCACCGAAGCCAACTCAGACTCGAGGCCTCCAAAACCAAAGAGCTGAACCACCTCAGAGAAGACAATCTCCTACAGACAGCCTCCTTCAGCAAAAATGTGAGCCAAAACTGCGTTAGATCTTGAATTCGTCCTTCAGCAAAAACCGAGCCAAAACTACAGAACCAGAGCCGTCAAATCTTGAAAATTTTAAAATTTTTCTTGGAGCCCAAATTCAAAAACTTGAAAATCCAACTCAACCATTGATTAGAGTGATTATCTGTTTTGAGACCTTGCTGAAGAATGTATTTCTCTTTTCAAATGAATAGAGAATACGATTTTTTCTCAGGAT
>LPNX011168019.1:395066-665573 GCA_001517045.1 Pseudotsuga menziesii
TCGTAACTATTTCATTGTCAATAATTGTGAGACATATCCATTTCCTTGTAATATTCCATGCTCTACTATAATAAGGAAGCCTCTATAATATGGGTTGGCAAGTGCAAGGGGGGGTCTCTTTGATCCCATTGAAGAAATATTTCTTGATATCACTTGGGGTTTGGGGATTCCCCCTAATATTCAAGCAAAAGCACTAGCAATACTCCAAAAATATCAATGTGTTCCCCAATCAAGTTTTTGTAATATGTGACTCAACCATCATCATTTAATCACTTATTTTAGTCAAACCTCTAAAATAATTAATAGTGTCTAGAATATTTGAAAGAGTGAACTCCCTATTCAATATATTCATGAGAGTTTCCTTCTTCTATGTCAAGGGAGAGCTTGGCAAGGAGGTGGATTCTATGGAAAGCATAGGTGCATCCTTACCTAACTAATGAGGGGAACAAGATCATACCCTCTCACTTAACTACAAGCATGGTTTTGGTGTAGTTGTTCCACCCCAAGGGAATTTCATCTGAATGCATTGAAGGTGGTGAACTTCCTTTTTCCACGTATCAACTTCCATCCATGTAAAGGACATGAAATACTAAATTTTTTGTCCTATCCTCCATCAATCATTTTATTAGCTCGATGGTTGTCCATTATAACCAATATCTATTTGGTCGATATTCCCTTATGCAATCTACTGAAGCCTACCTCATGGTTAACGCTTGTCTCTATGGACATGGGAATTAGTGAGGGAATTAAGTTATTAGGAAATCCCATGAGGCAGTCGTCCATACCTCTTCAACTATGGCATCACTCTAGTCTTTTGGAATAGAATAGAGGAGAGTAAAGCTTCTTTGGAGAACCTACAACCAACCTATTCTAGCCTCACCCTTGACTCTATGAGATCCTTCCAAGGGAATCATGTCACATTGTTGTTGATGTTGATCTCTATGAGAGGAAATGTGAGGTTTAAAGAAATGCATTAACCAATGCAGTAATGACATAAGTGAAGGCCATGGGCCTAACCACCTCTTTGATCTTAGAAGTGGGGAAAATGGAAGTCAACAATGGCTTAAAGAAATTCATTGGAAACAAAATTAGGAATTGAAACGATGTGCAGGTGGGGAGGCACCTTCTTAGACTAAGTGTATGGAGAAAAGAGTCACATGGAACCTTGATCTTATTGTGTGGACGATGGATGGATTTTTTTACATCCTTGGATGCCCTTTCAACCAGAGTAGTTTACATCTTTGCTCACATCAACCACCCCTTTGCACTTGGACTTCCCAAAGATTTCGAAGACTTAGGCTTTGTTGCCGAGACTTATGAAATGAAAAGAGTTCATTTACTAATAAATATGCAACAAAAAAAACAATAGGTTGAAATCCATATAAGACGATAATAAATATAATAATAAACAATGACATAATAGAATAGGATAGGATGATTACAATGCCATGGGACAATATACTTATATATGTAGTGACTAGTCATCGTGGATGATAGGTCACGTCCCTTCATTGGGATGTGATGCTCCATTTATTATATATTCATTATTATTATTATTATTTGCATTATTATTATAAGGTATTGGCTGATGTTATTTATATATATTTATGTCCATTATATTGTCTTCCCCTTTAAAAATGCTTTGTCCTTGAAGAAGATTTATGGAAAAGGCATATATATTGGTCTAGCTTGCAATGCCTTCTCATTATCCTCTATTCTTGTAGCTATGATAGATGATGATACAAGATGAGATGACTTTCTAAGTGTTGAGTAGAATTGTAGAGTTTGAAAGGGTATGCCCACTCTAATTTGATCTTCTATGGGACTATGCATTTATAGGGTTTTTCAGAAAGAACTTGATGCATCGTGACTCCCATGATGAGTTCTACTTTAAGACCTAACTATACTAGCATTAATATTCTTCAGAATATAGGTCAACTACTTTGGTTGATGTCGATATACTGATTAGTTAAGGTATCAACTTTTGTGACTAGGATGTCGATAAGGTGTCCCTGCAACATGATTTTTCCTTATTATACTTATAGTGTTTTTCTGTTTAACTTCTGATATGATGTCTTCTTCATGCACTTGTGTCACTTTGTATTTAAGATTTATTATGTCAATTGGATTTGTATTAATTCATGTCTATATGAATTGGATTTATATGTTTGAAGACTTCTCTTTTTCAATCAAATTACTTATCGTTTCTTTATCAATTGCCTATTCCTTATTGATAGGTTGATTTAGCTTTCCTTGTCGCGACTTATTATCATTCTTTAACTTATTGTTTTGGGTGAGTAAACTTTGACTATGGGTCCTTAGGTGAGAAAGATCTTCATCTTTTTTCAGTGACAACCTTGTTAAGCTCCTTTTGCAGATTTTGTAACGACTTATGATTATCATGAGGGATCTCCTTTGAGATATTTTTGAAGCCTTATGATGACGGGGCTTCTAAATTTGAATTCATTGTAACATCCTACAATGATATCAAGTCCTTCTTATATGAGAATGACAAAAAATTATTCTTCATGTTTGAGATGAAGGTCCCTTATGATCCCATCTAGGACGAACTAAGAATTATGGTGACGTCTTCTTTAGACATAATTGTAACATTCAATTGGGATATAAATTTATAATCATATGTTTTTAATTGTAAGTACTTCATTTCATTTCTAGGGGTGGTAGGTGCGGGGGGGGGGGGGGGGGGGGGGGGNAAGTCAAGGCCCTTGTTCTATTTCAGGGACTCAAAATCATGGACCCCTATCGGATCAAAATACTAGTCACCATTAGTGATTCAACAATAATTATCAAACTTATGAAGGGGCTAAGTCACTCTAATAATGAACCCATCAACATACTTATAAGGAGAACTCTAATAATGAACCCATCAACATACTTATAAGAAGAACTCTAATAATGAACCCAATCATTTATGTTTAAAATAAGTTTTTCTTCATATCCATCACCAGATGTTTTTCTTAGTTTTAGAATTAATAATTGATTAACTAGGTCAATATGTAACTTTCCTTATCATCCAAACAAAAATAACTCCTAATCTCTCTTTCTTGAATAATCTATTTAAATCTAATTATTATAAAGCATAAGTTGTCTTGAATAATCTATTTAAATCTAATTATTATAAAGCATAAGTTGAAACGCTTTTATAAGAAAACCCACTTTCCTTGATTTTATCATTCTCTTGTTTTTGGTCTAACAATTAAATACTTATAACTTTAAATATTCTCTAAATTCTTAATACATATTTTTGGGATGTTGACTTATACCTTTGGTAATATCTTCTAAATAAATATTGAATAACTTGAACGGTCTATATTATAACTTTGAACTCACTCTTTATAACTTCAATTATAACTTAAGAACCATTTTTTATTATACCCATTGAAAGGTAGTATATCACTATTTTCAATTTGCATTGACTCTAAATTAGTTTTGTAATCGATTAAACTTATTTTTGAATTCTTTTAATTCGTGCATTATGCATTAATTTATTTTATTACTTTTTTTTCAATATGATCAATTTATGTTTCATATAATTGGCTAAGAGTTTGGGAGCTTTATTGGAAGAAATCCTTCCTGTTATTGGAAAAACTCTTTCAATGCTCTAAATATGGTCATTGTTGTAATTATCCAATGGTTAGCAACGCAAAGGTTTATAGGTGTCAACCCCTTCAACTCATTGAGTAGAAGGTGTTTTTGGTGAAGCAAATGTTTTGGAGGCTTAGGGAAGACCCAATCTGCCCAGTCCTCGTTTCTATCCCAGGAAGAGATATCAACAAGACTATGCAGGCCAAGCAAAGAGACCCACTAACGAATAGTTGTTAATTCATTTGTGTTTTCTAGGGGCGGATTGCCCGTAATTTTATCTTTCCATATCATAGTCTTTTTTCCGTTCCCAGGAAGACAATATAGTTTTTTTTAAAGAATTCGAGCTCTTTTCTGCGGAGGTTCCATAACAGAGTGCCTTTGGGGACGCTGCCAATCTGGAGGTTTCCCATTGAATCCCCTTTGAGGTATTTTTTCTGTAGGAGCTGACTAACTGGGTGGTTGTTGTTAGAGTAAAGTTGCCATAGAATTTTACCACCTAAAGTGATGTTGGCCAGACCTAGATCTCTTACTTGAAGTTCGCCTTCCAGCATTGGCCTTTTCACTAAATCCCATCTAACTAAATGGAATTTCCTCTGGTTTCTTTTTCCTCCTCGCTACAAGAAGTCTCTGAACAGCTTCGAAACCTGCTCCACGATTTCCTTTGGGGCAAGGAGAAAGGAGGCCTGATAGATAAGAAGGGAGGAAATGACTGATTTGATAAGGCTTAGCTTGCCAACATTGTTAAGCCACTTCCATCCCCACACTTCTATCTTGGCTTTAATCTTGCTGATAACTTCAATCCATAACGAGGGTCTATTAGATCCAGGAGGTAAAGGTAAACTAAGGTACTTAATTTTTGTCCCAGGAAGCACAACCTGAAAATCCCAATGATCGATCAATTCAAAGGATGGTTTGTTCATTTGTATTCCAACCATACACTGCATTTTTTCTTTTGTTGACTAGCGCTCCTAAGATGTTGCAGAAGCTTTGAAGAATCTAATTGAAAAACCCTTGTTATTCTTAAGGAAGCTCCTCCTAGAAGAAGAGAATCATCAGAAAGCAATGCATGGTTGATTGGTTCTATTCCTTTCGTCGGTGGGATGCCAGGAATTGCCCCAACGTTCCTTTCAACCATCAATTTCCTGCTCAAGGTGTCTGCCATCATAATATACAGAAAAGGAGACTACGTGCAACCCTGCCTTATCCCCCTTGTTGCTTGAAAATATGTTGCAGGTCGACCATTAACAAGCTGAGCTATCCAAGGTTTATTAGCACAGGCTTTGATCAAATTTACAAAAGCTGGACTAAAACCAAAAGAGAGTAGAACTTTGTAAGGGAATGACAGTTTTACTTGATCGAAGGTGTTGCCTATTTCCAACTTTATACGCATCCTTGCTCCTTCCTCTGATAGCTAGAGTGCATAACTTCCTGTACAAGTATCACGTTGTTCAGAATATGTCTCCCTTTGACGAAACCAGCTTGGATGGGGGAGACAAGCTTACCAAGCCGAGGTTTTATTCTGTTTGCAAGTAATTTCGAGATGACTTTATAGGAGGCATTGCATAACGAGATAGGTATGAATCTATCAAAAGTGGGTAGGTTCACTTCTTTAGGGGTTAAGGAAAGAAAGGTGGAGTTGGTGCTTCCACCCACTTTTTCCTTTTGCTGAAATTGTTTTACCATTCTTAGTAAGTCAATCTTGATAAATGTCCAACAAGCTTTGTAAAAGTGTATAAAAAAACCATCAGGGCCTGGAGCTTTGTCTAGTTACATAGCCCACACTACATTGTTGATTTCTTCCTCTGAAAAGGGCTTCATAAGGCTTGCATTATTCTCCTCACTAACAAGAGAAGGAACATGGGAGAGGAAGTCAGTGGTGATCTCCTCATTTCCTAACCCTTCCTTTGTGTAAAGATTCTGAAAGTGAGTTTTTGCAGCTTCTTTAACTTGGGAAAAACCTTTGAAAATAGTCCCTTTTGCTGAAGTGATTTCTGAAATGGGATTTCGAGAGAGGCAAGCTCTGAACTACCGATGAAAGAAAACCATGTTATGGTCACCAACTTTTAACCATAGGCTTCGAGACTTAAGCCTCCATAATTCTTCTTCTTGTCTGAAAGATTATAAAGAGGCAAATTGGGCAGCTTGCTCCTTCTCTAATTCTTGGGTGGTTATTATATCCCTGCTCTCCAAATCCAACTGTAAATCTGGTAATTATTGGACAACCTCTTTTCTCCATGTAGTGAGGGTATTGGAACGTGTTTTGACCCACTCTTTCAGGGTTGATTTGGTTGCTTTTAATTCCTGCACCCAGACATAACTGGGTGACCCGGTGATCTGTGTGGACCAAGCCTTAGTAAAAACTTCCATGAACCCTTCCTGCTCAATCCATTGAGGACTGAAACGAAAAGGTATAGGTCCCAAGTTTTCTTCCTCATCCAATTGTAAGAGGACGGGTTTGTGATCCGAGGTAAGTTTTGGAAGGATTTTAGAGGAAACTATTTTCTTATCCAACAAAAAGGTGCTCTGCACTAGAAACCTGTCAAACCGTGCTGAAATATGTGTTGCCCCTATTATGTTATTGGTCCACGTATATAAAACCTTATTGGGTTTAAAATCAAGGAGATCCCACTGTTGAATCAAATCCTCAACAAGACGGAGCATTTGATCTCTACTGTTGATGCCGCCTCTTTTTTCCTTTGTATCGAGTACAATATTTACATCTCTTGCTACTATGATATTCATGGGAGAATATATTTCCACATAATATAGTAGAGTTTTCCAGCACTCTTTCTTCTCAAGAAAATGGATAGGTACATAAATATTAAACAAAGCAATAGTGAGCTTACTTGCTTTATGGCAAAACTCAGTATAAATTCAATGTTGAGTCTCAAAGGAGATTTTGAGCTGGAACATTTCCTCCGACCAAACCATGGAAAGCCCTCCTGAGGAGCCCCTTGTACTGATGACCTTTCCTGCGTTTCATTTCCATTTCATGCGACTTAGATCAAGAAGGGTTTCCCGTTCGATTTTTGTCTCTTGGAGCATGAGGATCTATGGAGATTCTATTTTAAAAATATCTTTAACGAATTTAGATTTCATAGAATTCCCAAAGCCTCTTCAATTCCAAGAAACTATACGCATTATTTATTGGGAATGGCGATAAAGGGGCCTTCCTTCAGTTTCCTTGCTCTGGTATTTCGTCCAATATACATTTCTAGAGTGGATTGGATTCCTTGCATTTTTTGCCTCTCTGCTTCTTCCTCTCTTGCTTCCTTGCGGGATTTCCTCCTTGCCTTTTCCGAGGGTCTTTCAAATGTATCATATTTAGATGAGCCTGACGTTTCCATGGGTTTCTTTCTTTTCATGTATGCATAAGAGGGTGAAGAAGAGCCTCTTGTTGGGGAGTCGGGACAGAAGGGAGTGTCCCTGCGTTATCTTCCTCAAAGGTTGAAGAAAGGGCCTGCTGTTCCGTTTCTTTTACTATGACGGGAGGGTCTTCTGGGTGTTGATAATTTCAAAATAATCCAAGGATGCTTATGCCCGAGGAGGAAATGCGACCCATTCCACCTAAATCTTCTATGTGCTGGGCGCACTGGTTCCTGCAGGGGCCCCTTTCACTCTAGGCTTACTCAATTTATTTGACGATGCTGAATTTTGTATCTTTGTCCATTGCTCTCCTTTTGCCTTGTCTGCTTCTTCCTCACCCTTATTTTTACAATATCTTGCAAAGTGCCCATATCCATGACAATTCTTGCACTTAAAAAGGCACATGTTCGTAGTCCAGTTCTTGCACATGATACCATTCTGCCACTGTTAGTTTTATGGCGTCTAGGATCCCTATTTATAGATTAACCTCTACATAAATTCATGCACAGGAGTATTGATCCTTCCTGTCTGCTCTGTCGATGTATTTTCCAAGAGTATTCTCAATATATTCTAAGGATTTCAGGCTCCAGCAATGCAAGGGAAAATGGGGGAGGCGTACCCAAACTGGGACAACCAAAGGAACGTCTTGAGATGGATCAAAGTTCGACGTCCACTTGTTCAAATACATGCCTTGAGGGCCCATGAAATATGGCCCATTTATGAAAATAAGATTCATGTCTTCTATGTTTTCAAAAATGAAAACGAAGTATCCCTTACTGACGAAATGGATTTTTATTCGTTCCCAAACCAGCGGTCTCTGGTTTCTTTGCACCCACGATTCGATGGCTCTTGGGGATGACCATAAGTCGGTAAACTCTTCGATAAGGCCGCGATCAACAAGATTCAGAGTTGTACGACAAGGTTCTTCAATTGGGAGAGTAACAGTCGGAATGACATCCATTTTCTTGACAAATTTCTACTGAGAAGTTGTAGCAGGTCAATTGTTGCAGGCCACTACCAGCTTCTTGAATGATGAGAGCTCAGGAGGAAGAGGAGTGGGAGTCTCAGAGCCCCCTCCTAGGGCCATGGAGGTGATGATAAGGTAGCAGAGGGAGGCGCACACAGAGGTAGCGCATGCACGAATGAATATGTACATATAGAGATACATGGATGTTTTTCACTATATGGTCTTGTAACTATATTACCACCATTTATGTCCTCTTCTCACTCAACCATGTTGAAGCCCCCACCGAACACCCACTCAACATTGGGGAGGGAGAAAGCAACAATGTTCAAAAATATAATTTTGTCTTTAAATAAAGCATGTAGATGGTCTATAACTTGAGTGGGCTTAATAGTTATGAACATATGTTTCTTCCTAGGGTGTCATAGGTTCAAATCCGAAGAGGAGTAGGGTATGTACATCTCAGTGGAAGTTAGTAGTTAAATTGTTGCATTGGGAAGAGGGGGGTCCCTTGTCCCACAAACAAGGGGATCTCATACACCAAATTAGTGAACATTGCAAGAAACAATATTGCATTCCCAACTAGTGTGCAATATCCCAAAATAAGCCATGTTAATAAAAAAATAATTTTAAATCTCAATTTAGAATGAAATGATTTTACAAAATATGAAAATCATCACTCCACTTTTCAAGACAATAAGTTTAACTTCAAACTTGTATCACTCAACGTTGAAATTAATACATAAAAGGCCAAACAAGGAAAAGATAATCTAAATGCATCTTTTTAAGTTAATCACTAAGTTGAGCTAACTTTGCCATTTTTTTTCTTACTTTATTCTTTTGCTTCTCATCCCTTATCCTACTCCAAATGAGGAATAATAATGGGAAGAAGTGAATGGTGTTACAAGAAGGGGTGTTGACAACTAACTTCTATTATAGTTTGAGCTACAATGCAAGGATTGTTGGGTATTTTTTTTCCATATAAATTGGATCAGTCATTGTGCATTAATCATTTGAGTTTCCACATAATTGCAATGCTTTGCATGTAAGGCTTAAAAAAAATTGCTCTACTTTAGTAAGCAGAGGTATCGCTTTAAAATATTTTTTATTTAATTGAAAAGACTCAAACTGCTTTTCCAATTTATCTTATGGCAGTTTATTTATTGGAAAACCATACCTGATGATATTTTATTAGGAAGCATAATTTAAGGCTAAGCCAATTGCTTTAAATGTAACATGGTCATACAAAACAAAGCAATTTGTCATTAAACAACAAATTAAAATTTAGAAATTCAATGTTGCATTTGATTGATAGTTATGTATATTAAAATATTCATTACAAATAGTTATAAATATTTTAATATAAGTTCCATTACTAATTCAATTAATCTGAAACCTATTTTCCGTGTACATAAAAATAATCACTGGACAATGTTGGATTGTAAAGTCCTATGTATACTTTGAAACAAGACATGTCAGTGATAATCTACAACCTTGTAAAATCCGTCGTCTTGTCCTCAAAGTGGAATATTCAACTTACAATCATTACTTATCCAAATTCTATTTATGTTTAAAAAAATGTTCTAAATGACATACAATGGAGAACATCCAATACTAGAAACCAGGAAAAAAACCCAGCAAAAAGAAGAGAATACAATAAATTGTGTAACATTAAAAGAATGAATGTTATAACTGGCTAATGAAGTACTAGTTGAGAAAGAGAAAGAAGGCTAAATGGCTTCCTGATTTATATGGATAAGTTTCAAAATAGAGAGATTTTTTATGATCCCATTTCTAAATTGGTATTATTCAAATAAAATATAGTAATAACAATGACAAATTAAATTCAAATGGTGTTACTGTAAAATTGCATAATTGAATTTGTTGACACAGACCTATCGACAGGGGTTCACACTCTATCGACACCCCTAAGTTAGCGATCTCCCTGAGCACCGACCGAGACAGGTTTTACCCTATCCAGCAACACCTGTGAAGTAGATGAAGTCTCACTCGAGATGTTTGAGTGAGAACTGTCGGAACCACGTTTTCGTAGTAAGAAGGAGGGTTTGTGCATTAAATGTCTAGCTATCATAACATTACTTCAGAGATCTAGACATGGGTTTATTGTTACTTATTCATATCATAAACTATCTAATGAAATCAACACATTAAATTGTAGCATTATATTTACTTGCGAACAGATCGATGACCATGACATTATTCAAAACACAGAAACATCGCATCATTCAGAAATAACAAACATACCGTGGCATTGATTCATTCATATCACATTATTCAACACAGAGAAAGCAAAAAGACACAAAACAAAGTGTTTTCATCAACATCCGTCATGTCATATTACTTATGTATCAAAACAGGTTTCCCGAAAACATCTTCATAGTTGCGACAGAAACAGGAATCAATCTTCCGTAGAGGTGAAAAAGATCATACAACTATGCTCTGTATCACAACATTCATCATTCAATCAATGGACATATGATCATAAGACATCTCAACATTACATTCCTATTTCTATTTATAGGCTTGCGCCTTTTACAACATGGTCCACTTTAACTAACTTCTTAACTAATTCGGAGCAAAAAATACAAAACTACAAAATTGTGACCTAGCCGACTCTTTGTCGACTTTCCTGCCTTGCTCGCCATCCTTAGTCTTTCACATCATCCTCATTGTTGCACAACTTACTTCCTAAAAAATGCCTGCCAATAGGCCCCCAACATAATCTTGTGGATCGCCTTCGAGCCACGTCAACTAGAAATTGTATATTCATTAATTTTTATTTTGAAGTCCTCATACTGTTGTTTGACTTCTTCAACCTGAGCCTTCACCTTGTTGTTGATCCCCATGCAGTATTCAACATCCTGTTCATATGGATGTTTGACAATCTTATCAGTCACTTCTTTTCGACTCTCCTACATCGCTTGAAGTGCAGTCATTGCCTTGAGCGATAATTACTCGCCAATGTCTTGGAACTCCTCCAGCTGGGTTGTGCGACATTGTTGTCGCTCTCACACCTTTGTTACGTGCTGCTGCAAAGCCTTTGATTCCATTTCTTTGGTGACTTGTACGACTGGGGGCATCGCTCTCAGGGATGTCCTCAACGCAACCAACTGTACTTCCACTTCCCACAATTGTGTGTTCAACTGCTCCAACTGCTTATCCTGGACCACGCAACCCCAAAACTGCGCGTTCGCATCTGTGATAAACTTGGCCTCTTTCTCACTGTCCTCGAGTCACGTCACTACATCTTCAATGGCTCCTTTGCGCTCATCAACTTTCTCTAGAGGTGTGCTCGGGTCCATTATTGCCTGCAAGTCTTCAAGGTCTCTTTTGAAGTCTACAATGACTTTCCCTAGATTCTGCGCTTTGGCTTTTGTAACCATGTCCTCCGCTATTTCTGGGACTTCTTGACAAGCAAAGAAAACTGCTTTCTCCATCCTCTCCTTGTCATCCCACAGTTGTGCTTTCTCGACAATTAACATGTCATGTGCCTTCTTCAAGTTCTCAATCTCCTCCTTCGCTAACTCTTCTCGCTCCTGCGATTTTAATAAGTGATCATTGATAATCTAGTTCTCGATCAACCAGCTCTTGAGTTGCTAACTTTTGTATTCGCACCAAAGTGTGCATTGATAACTCGTTAACATCTAACGTGATCATCTCAAAATGCTGTAGTGAGGCATCAACATCCTCACTCTGGGTTTCTAATGCATGCGACGGAATCTGCACGATCTTGACCCGGTTCCTTGTACTTAACTTTGTCATCCATTGCAACAAGTTTGTTTCAGGAACCCTTTCCAAAATGGCATTTATTAAAGACGTCAATTGTGACTTTACCTCTTGAAAGGATTTGGACGATTGCTGCCTCAACTGTGAGTCACTTGCAGTTGTCGTCGTTGTGATTACCACAATGATGTAGTTCACTTGTTCATCCGCCATTGGCACTGTGTCGTTGGCCTCTCCTTGTTCTTGTCTCCGTTTCGTCCGTATTTCCTCAAACCACCGACCCGTCTTCGAATCCATTGGAGTCCTCAAAGATGCCTCTCACAAATATTGATCACTTTCTTATACTGGTGCTTGATCCATTAGAGCATCGGGTGGAGGACCCACTGCAACATCTGACACTTCTTCCAAGCTAACAAGCACACTCCACTCCACAGGCCAATTAGCCACTACCGCGTCCAACTCCTCGTTATTTAACTTGTACTGCGCAGCTAACCAATGTTTCTTCGAGTCCCTTCTTGCTTTCACTATAATTGCATGCGGGCCCATCACAAATATTACGACCCACCTATATTTTGCCATTGCTTCTTCATATAAGTGTGAAATCTTCGTAGCTGCGACCTGCAGCGCATCCCAATACAGCCAAAAATGTATCGCACAATCCTCCAATCGTTCGCTCTCACTGAGGTACAAAAGGTTTTGATACCTCATGCCCTTGTAAACTCGATGACCTCGACCCCCATGCCTTGATAGTCCGCAGGCTCCATCCATGCGACTAAGGCAATCAAAATCAACAACCAGCTGTAAGTAAATGATCGCTTCCCTTCCTATACCAGCATCGTGTCTTCAGTCAACTGGTTGGGCATAAATAATGACCAATTCATTTGTACGCCCTTGACACATGGTATTACCCCGAAGGTACACTGATTGGGCCAGTTCTTGCACACCACCTTGATGGTTAGAATCTTTGTTGCAACACGAACAACCTGATCATTAATGGTATTTGCGACATATGCTTGTTTTTCATGATCCAAGACATATTTCCTCTTAAGCTTGGCAACCAATATTTTATCATTGTCTTTGTTGAGAAAGTATTGCGATGGATCGAGTGCTTGCATTGACAACCTCGTAATCTAAGATATCAACTCAACAGTGACTGGCACCAACCGGTCCAACCATAAATAACCATTGTGAAAACACGCCAACAACTGCTTGGTGCATGTGTTGGCTTCTACCAACCTGCCAAAGTGAGGCATATGGACGAGGCCTAGGAACCTCGACTCGACCTCTGCAATACCATCTCCCGCTACCATGGGATGCACACTATTGGGCTGCTTTCTTGCCCTGTCTTCGCCTCGAATGGATCTGTTGTGCACTCAGTATACGCCAACAACTCATGGTATTCATAGTTCATCTTCGTCAAGCACGACACGATGTTGAAGGTGCACTTCATCCCCATCGGTAGTGCCGACATCTTTATTGGATACCTCTGGTTCTTTGTCAACTTCAGCAGCTTGGTGATGGGATTACATGGGGGAACAAATATAGGGATGTTCGCAATAGTCACCCCAGTCCTCGCTGTGGATCCCTCAGCTCTAGTTGTCGACGACCCCACCTGCTGTGTGGCTTATGCTTCTGCTCTGTGCGAGGTTCTAGTGTTCCTCTTCTTTTGTTTAGGTGACTTGGGTCGATTGGCCCCCCTCTTCTTCCGTGTAATTGGTGACAATACCAACGGCATGCTAGCCTCCTCCTCCTCAATTGGAATGCCAATGACTGGCGAATCCCTAATACTCCCACTTGAAATCTCTTGCGCCATTGCTACACTATGAATACCTCACAACTACTCAACAATGCTCGGTTATCACTCTTTGCGCTTTATACTCAACTCTTCTCTACTCACTCAATAATCACAATGGTTTCTTTAAGCCACTCCTCGCCAATTCTTATAGCACAGGATCACATATGGGAAATATTTCATAATCATCATGACCAAATCCACCATTCATTACCCAAATCTACTGTCGATCTGCTCAATCTAATGGTCGAATTCACCATAAATGCGCGTCTCGTCCATCGACGCCGCTATTTAATTGCTTTAACTACTGCATTAACTACCCGATTTGAACCTATTGCGTCCTTGTGGATGTCACCACACTGCTTCCTAACTGCAACCTCAACACTTTTTTCTTGCACTGCCACTAGTTTCCAGTGCGCTAGCCTCCTCAATACCACCTCATGCATTTTTTTTACTGCGTAATGCCTCAAGTGTCGTACCGGGCCCTCCCGATAGGGATTGAGTCGACTTCCATTTACTGATTTAGGAAACGTCACACCATTTAACTATTGAAACTGTATCGCACCTCCATTGCCATTGAAACTAATTACATAATGACCTAACCAATGCATTTGCAACTTACATGGATGTTTCGCAAACTTATTGTCATATAGCATCACCATGTCGCCTTGCTAAAAGTTCTTGTTCTTGATGTGTCGATCATGTCATGATTTCTGGTGATCCTTCTCAACACGTTGAAGAAATCCTACTACGAACAGATCTTCTTCTAGCCACACCAAATGATTTAGGTGCTCTTTCAACACTCCTTTGTCATCCATCCCTGTCACTGCTGCAATGCGCAAACTTGGAACAATATACTCCATTGGCATCATCGCTTCCTCCCCATACACTAGCTTGAATGGTGTCTGTCTTGTTAACCTTTTGCAAGTAGTGCAATAAGTCCATAAGATCGTTGGAATATTCAAACCCTAGACATCGTGGCTTACATTGTAGACCTTGGTGAGCGCATGGTACAACACCTTATTGAATGCTTCGTCTGTCCCATTAGCTCGCGGATGAAAAGGAGTGCTCTTCTTGTGTTGAATCTGAAACTCCTATGTCAGCGCACTGATGGTGCGATTGATGAAATTATTTCCCTGATCACTCATCAAGATCTTTGGACAACCAAAACGAGTGACAACATTTGCAAATAGAAACCTTACTGTAGTTGCAGCAATGCAATCTGCCACTGGTGCAACTTTTGCCCACCTTGTCAAGTAATCTGTCGCGGTGATGATATACCACGCACCTGTCTGTTTTCTTGGTGGGTTGATGGGTTCCACAAAATTCACTTTCCATTTATCAAATGGTTGCAATGTTACCTCAGGTACTAAGGGAATCTCATCCCTTTGATGACTTCCCTATTCTTTGGCAAACATCGCAAGTCCTTGCATAATCTATCACATCACCATGTAGGGTTCTCCACCAAAGTCTTGTGCAGAGTACCTTTCTGGCAGTTACACGACCTCCATAATGTCCACTTGCAACTCCTACATGCGCTTCCACCAATACCCTTTCCTGCTCATGCGGTAGGACACATCGACGTAAGATCTCATCTGGTCCCATCTTATAGAGCTCTCTGGTAATCAACTGAAAATCCGTGGCCTGAACAACCAATTGCTTCTTCTGATTTGTGGTGAACCGCTCCGTTGCCATTCTTGTCGCTAAAAATTGCACTATTTGCTCATAATAGCTATCAAGCATCCCAACCTTGAATAGTTGCACATGGGGGAGCCCATCCTCAATGTTCATCGGTTCTTCACCTGTCTCAATTCATGACAAATGGTCAGGTCATGCGTTCAAGCGACCTAACTTCACAATGATTTTGAAATCAAACTCTTGGAAGAGGAGTAGCCAACAACATATCTTCCCCCCCAACACAGGATTATTCACCAGGTGTTTCAACGCGTAATGATTAGTGAACATCTTGAAATTTCCTCCCAACATATAGTGATGAAAATTCTACAATGCATAGACCATCGCCAACCCTTCTCTCTCGGTCATGGTATAATTGCTCTCTGTAGATGACAACTTCCGACTGGAAAATGCAATCGAATGATCAATATCCGCTTCGCCTAGTTGTGCCAACACCACTCCTAACACAATTGATTACACATCAACATGGACATGAAATTCCTTCGTCCAATCTAGAAAGACCAATATTTATGTTGTGCCCATCTTCTTCTTCAAGGTTTCAAGACTTCCTTGACAGTCATGACTCGATTCGAACTGTGTATCCTTCTTGAACAACTTCTCCATAGGCATTGTGATCGTAGTGTATCATCTGATGAACTTTCGATAATATCCCATATGTTGCAATGTCGCTATGAGCTGCTTCACATTCGTCGGTGGGGGTAAATTAACAATGAGCGCAATTTTGGCTAGATCAAGCAGCATCCCTTCCTTACAGACAACGTTCCCCAACAAAATCTTGAACGATGCACAAAATATACACTTCTTCAAATTCAATGCAATATGATGTTGTCGACATCACTCCAACATCAGTCGGATATTTGCTAAGTGATCCTTTACCAATCCATACGTTATCCAGTCATCCATGTACACTGCCAAGAACTTTTGAATAAAGTATTTAAACGCAACAACTACGATCCTGGAGAATATCGCAGGTGCATTGTTGAGCCCAAACGACATCACCTTGTACTTAAAGAATCCCAAACAACGTCGGGAACATATCATGAATGCATGTGTCGTCAAGCTTCCAGAGATCGACACAGATCCGAACCTCACCTTTCTTCTTATCTTGCACGACCATTGGATTGATCCAAGCTGACTCTTCGACTAGTTCTATGATTCATGCGTCCAACATTTTTTCGAGTTCAACCTTCACTCTCTCCTTGTATCACGGATTCAGGTGATACAGATGCTGCTTCACAGGCTTTGCATATGGCTTTAGTGGGATTTTCATTTCTCCCAAATCTCCTAAGATCCCTTTCATTTCAGAAAATTTCATCGGAAACAAGTCTTGAAACTCATGCAATAGATCAGTGGTCTTCGCCATAGTTTCTTCATCCCAATAATCTCCAATATTTGCGAACTTTGGGTCCTCCTCTATCCCAATGTTGACCTTCCTGATCTTCAATGGTTGATGAATTTTGTCTGTTGACATTTCTGATGCCGCGATATTCCGAATTCCTTTAGATTCTGGAATATTGATGATCCTTGGGTCGTCGCCATCATCAAGTCCTCCTGTTACACTATAACACTCCATCATCAGGTCCTCCTATTACATTGTAAAACTCCATCATCAGGTCCTCCTATTACATTGTAACTGTAACGGTAAAATACTGTTTACTAGAACTTCTTGAACTTCCACTTTCTAAAATAAAAATAATCCATGAGTTGATAAAATAGATATGATCTTTTACAAGATAGAATTTCCCGTATTCATAATTGTTTAAAGGTTGTCTAAGGCAACTCTTCATAAAGAGTTACACCATTTCACTAATTAATATTATATTATTATTGTTTGTTGTTATTATATATATATATATATATATATATATATATATATGTTGATGTTTATTATTATTATTATTATTTTATTCATAACATTAACAGTAACACTCCATCATCGACTGCACCATTGGTGCTTCATGCGTTTCCATAGGATATGCGACTAGGACTACCTCCAAAACAACATCGCGGATATGTTGTAGCGCACTATGAATTACTGGATCAACATCCACAAAACTGAAAGTGGGACTGAAACAGATCTATAAATCATTCCCATGTTGTGATCTCTCTCTTGATCTCGATTGATATATACCACTGTCGCGACATTTCATCCAATGTGTGTACAAAAACATGTACCCACTCATTATTCGGTCATGACACCCACAGGGTCTGACATGAAACCAAACGATCATTAGGATAATTTTTCCCATCATACTTATCGACTTGATACTGCTCATAAGCGCCAAAGTGAAATTCCATCAATTTACGACACAATGACCATCCAATGATCGATTTCTTGTGTGTCACCCACCAACGTGCTGGAGTGTCCTTCAATGATTCATCCAACGCCAATAACCTATGTGGTTCTGAGACCCTATCTTCGAAAGCAATAAGAAATTCGGGAAAATCAAGTAGTCCTTCATATGTCGGTAACTAGACAACCTCCATTGCAACCAGACAAAGCGACTAAGAGATCCTTCCACACTTCTGAATCGATACCTCATGCATCCGATTCTGCCAATTTTCCAGTGCGTTGTCAGAATCCAATGATGTGGAGCTAGAGCTTCGCCAACCTCGATCTCCTTCTACAGTGGGATGGACATAACCTTCTGAAATGTTGTACACATGGTCCCATCTCCTACAAATTCTTCCTTGACTGGTTCAACATACCTTCTTCCTTTGCTTGGATCCATCGAGGCAATGAATCTGATATCGATGTTCTCAAAAGTCATCACGTGCTTCTTGAAGTTGATCACCACTAAGCTGTTGTTATCCCATCCGATCCCCAGTAGTGTAGTATACGAGCTTCCTTCATTAATATTCTCGATAAAATCGAAATCCACATATTTCCTCATTCCTTCGACTTCCACCATTAAGCACAGTACTCCTCCAATTGGCGACACCCTGGCATGATTAGCCAATCGCAGTTGCATAGGGGACCAAGCCAACTGTGGTTTCCCCATATTCTCCCATGTCTGTTTTGTCAAAATGTTGACATCCGAGCCTAGATAAAAAATAACTGAATCTGCATCGTAATCCCTAATTTGGACATTCATCCTCACCTCCTTTCCAGTCTTCTTCTTATGCAGGGAATTCATAGCAGACTCCTTTCGACCCTTCTCTGGTCGATATATTAAAATCGCAATATCAGCTAGCGCATCAGGGTCTTTTGCCAGCGACAAACAACATTCAAAGAAATTTTGTTATTGTTAGAATTTGAATGCCATATGATCTTCAAGCAGAAAGTTCTGATTATGTTGTAGCAATTGAATGGAGGATGAACATACAAACTAAGCAAAACAAACCACACAGGAAACATACAAATATTGCTTAAGAATTTACAGTATATTCATCATAATAATATCCGGTGTACAATAGATTACAAATAGGTGGAATTCGAATGCATGAGGAATGAATTTGAATTCTCCAAGTGGATAAGACTGTATCTTACTGAATCTCTAACTCAAGGTCTCCCAATCAATATCGGAGTCCAACAAATCAACTCTCCAACGACCAATAACTCCAACAGACAGTAACAACTAGTTAACTCAGTGCAGCTGAGTGTGGTAGGTGAACAAAAGCATTCCTCCACATGCATGCATGCATTATCCATGCAAAGCATGCGCTAGCTAACTAACAGTGAGTCATATGAAGGTAACTAAAGGCTAACTCTGGCTAACTAGTGCTGACTCCAACTAACTGAAGTAGGTTGGTGCCGGGACTCCCAGTGGTTCTTAAAATGTAGGGATTGGTCTAGGAGGTGCCCCCACTGATGCATGGACATGTAGTAAGTGGCAGTTAACCTCTAGCATTGTCCCCCACACTTCAATGACTGGTACATGTGGCCCCATTGGGCCATGTGGACCCAATTTCACTAGTGGACTCGTTTAATTAATTTAAGGTTCCTAAGTTAGTCAATAACTAATCTAATAGAAATTTGACCAAGGGAGTATTAATAATCCTAACAAACCCCCTGAATCCTAACTTGGACAACTATGGGCCCTGGTAACAAGACCATAGGTCACGCAAATACAATCTAGAAGATAATAAAAAATGTTGCTTAGTACAACTGAGGAAATAGGGGAAAACCTCATGGAAACCCACCCCCCTAAAAAATAAGCAGGACAATAACAATCTGCAAGTTATATTTAGAAGAAAGAAGCTTCCTCAGAAAAATAACTTGAGCAAAAACACTACTGCAAAAATTGTAGCTCTATGTAGCAGCATGGTCCATCAGTGGACCTCTCAATGTACTTCTGAATTGATGACTCTATTTGGTTCTGAAGGATGGTGAAGGCAGGGAATGACCAAATCTCTGCTTTTGTGGGCCATGTAGTCGATCATTCGCCATCATCAAGTAGCACCGACCTAGAACTTTGTTGCACCATTTTGTGAGAGATAGTGCAGCATGCTCATTCTAATAATGGGACATGGTTCTTCTTTTGTCTTCTAGAACTCCAGCACCACTTCCAGCTGCATCAAGAAGCTTTTGAGCCCATCTGGGTTTAGGATTCTGATTTGGAATGGGTATTGGATCTGGATCTAGAATCTCTTGAGATTCAGTCTCAATAACATGATCATGATGTATGTGATCTTCTTCGTCTGAATCTGAAACTTGTAGCACATCATCATCATAAAAAATAGGAGGAGAAATGGTTATACCTTCCTGTGCTGCTGGAGGAGTATCATGCAGATGATATTCTTCGAACTGGACACTCCTTTCAATGAAGCATCTTTTGGTAACAACCTCCATCAGTTTGTAAGATTTTGCATCATCTGCATATCCCAGCAGAATGCATTCGCTACTTTGGGCTTGGAAGGCCTTTCTCTTGTCAAGTGGTATCCTGGCCCAAGCTTTGGAACCAAAAACTCTCATATGAGAGACATTGGGATTATACTCATGCAATGCTTTGAATGGACTCACCCCAACCATTGACTTGTGGGGCACACTATTCTGCAAATACGAAGCACAGTTTACTGCTTCAACCCAAAGAGAAGGAGGTAGATGCTTGCCATGGAGAAGGCATGTTTCCATCTCCTTCAAGGATCTGTTTTTCCTCTCAGCCACACCATTTTGCTGTGGTGTGTATGGAACTGAGTGTTCCATTCGAATCCCCTCTGATTCACAGAAATTCTGGAAATCTCTTTTGAAATATTCTCCTCATCCATCGGATCTTATTGACTTGATCTTCTTATTGAAGCTGTTCTCAACCATAGCTTTAAAACTTTTAAAAGTCTCAAAAACTTCTGATTTTAGCTTCATGAAGTAGATCCAGGAGTACCTAGAAAAATCATCAATAAAGGTAAAAAAATACCAACAACCATTAATTGAATTTGTGGGCATAGGTCCAGCTACATTACTGTGTATCAAATAAAGTGTAGAAACAACTCTATGAGCCTTCCCAGCATCATACTTCTTTTCTAGATGCTTACCTACCAAGCACCCAATACATACTCCATCGGAAGTTTGGATGGAGGGAAAACCTTCAACCATGTTATCATTGTGGAGCTGCTTCAAATATTTGAAATTGAGATAGCCAAATCTCTCATTCCAAATCTTGCTGGTGTTGTTAGCATGAGACAATAAAGTTGTAGGAGGAGAAACATACAAGAAATGTGAAAACTCATAAGATTTGGTAGAGTGATTTGCAATACCTTTCATTACAAGCTTTCCAATGGCTTTTTCTGTAATCTCAACTAAGTCTGAATCGAATGTGACCCTCTTGGGAGAGCTTGTATGTGTCATTTGGTAAACAAATAACAAGTTAGCAGTAAGGGAGGGCACACATAAGACATTCTTGAACTCACCATGCTTCGCTCTAACTGAGCCCCTTCCTTCTGTTGGAATCCGAGAATCATCTCCCATGTGAATAATAGGCCCCTTTGATAGTGAAAGAGTAGAGAAGGATTATTTGGAGGCAACCATGTGGTTGGAGGCTCCATAATCTATAATGTATGCCGAGGATGGAGAGAGAGTTGCTTTCAAAGCATGACACCTTTCGACATCTTCTGTCGGTGCTTATTCATCAGGCTTCTTTTCTCTTGGAGGAGCAATGTTGTGGTGCTTGAGAAGAGTGGACATCTCATCAAGTTGCTTCCTCATACAATGTTCTTCAAGATGATATCCCTTTTCACAATATAGACATAACTTCTTTTCAAATTTCTTCTTCTTAGAGTTGGAGCCCCCTTTAGAAGATTGCTGATTTGATTTAGGCTTCGAATCAACTGTCTTTGGATCCTTCTTCTTTGATTTCCCCTTTGCTTGTGCTTTGGAGGAGTCAATAACTAATAGAGCTTGATCTTTGGAAGTCTGGATGACTCCCATTCAAATCAATTTTTCTTATTCTTTGATTAAGGACTCAGAGAATGAATCTAGAGAAGGTAGTTTCCAATCAAGAAAACTTTCCCATTTGGAATAAAACATAGAGACATAGATAGAGTACTTGAGGCCTGGTTTGCTGAGTATTGAAAGGACATTTTGCTCATACTTCCGCTCTATCCCACACTGTCTGCATTATAGCACTAGAGACTTGAATTTGGAGAAGAATTGCTCAATAGTCTTGAAACTGCTGGGATGTAAAGATACCAATTCATTCTCCAGAATGTGTCCCTGGAACTCATCTTATTTGTTAAACAAACTATCAAGCTTCTCCCAGGCTTCTCTAGGAGTCCTCAATCCTACCAGATGGAAGAGGAGATCTCTGTAAATATAAGTACATAAGTACCCGAATGCTTGATCACAACGATTTAGGAACTTTATCCGCTCTACCAGCTGATGATTTTCAACGTCCCATCCATTTATAATCCTGTGGTAGCCATGCTTGCACAAGTCCAACTACATATCAATCCTCCAATCAAGGTAATTAGAAGTTGTGAGGATCCATGGCTCAAGAGTTTAAGAACTCATAATTGCTCCGATAGGGAGACAAGAAATACTTCTTTCAAGCTACGTAGCAACTGTCAATTTCAATGCAAATAACAATAAAACATATGAATTGGTAGAATCATGCTTTTCCTCTAGACATGAACATGTTTTCAAGGTCCGTCATGCCCTCTCCATTGCTCTGAATGAATCCAGAGCTAGCAAATTTTCGTAGGGGGCTTCTGTGGAAACCCAACTGCTTCTGATGTTCGATGAGGAGAAACACGCATGAAACCTGCCTGAGAAGGATCTGATACCATGTTAGAATTTGAATGCCACATGATCTTCAAGCAGAGAGTTCTGATTATGTTGTAGCATTTGAATGGAGGATAAACATACAAGCTAAGCAAAACAAACCACACAAGAAACATGCAAGTATTGCTCAGGAATTTACAGTATATTCATCATAATAATATCCGGTGTACAATAGATTACAAATAGGTAGAATTCGAATGCATGAGGAATGAATTCGAATTCTCCAAGTGGATAAGACTGTATCTAACTGAATCTCTAACTCAAGGTCTCCCAATAAACATTGGAGTCTAACAAATCAACTCTCTGATGACCAATAACTCCAACAGACAATAAAAACTAGTTAACTCAGTGCAACTGAGTGTCGTAGGTGAACAAAAGCGCTTCTCCACATGCATGCATGCATTATCCATGCAAAGCATGCTCTAGCTAACTGATAGTGAGTCATCTGAAGGTAACTGAAGGCTAACTGTGGATAACTAGTGCTAACTCCAACTAACTGAAGTAGGTTGGTGCCTGGACTCCCAGTGGCTCCTAAAATGTTGGGATTGGTCTAGGAGGCACCCCCACTGATGCATGCACATGCAGTAAGTGGCAGTTAACCTCTAGCATTGTCCCCCACAGTTCAAGGACTGGTACATGTGGTCCCATTGGGCCATGTGCACCCAATTTCACTAGTGGACTCATTTAATTAATTTAAGGTTCCTAAGTTAGGCAATAATTAATCTAATAGACATTTGACCAAGGGAGGATTAATAATCCTAACAGTTATGTACCATGTTGTTGCGATGATCCTGCTACTAGAGTTGAATAACAAATAGGCGACATTTCATAAATAGGAAAGTTACCCGAATCTATTCGGATGGTATCACATGCTTCAAAGAACATATCCCTTTCAGTGTCGACATCAAATTGCACCTTTTTTTGGCCCACCAATCGAACTTTTGGGATCAGCCCATCATCTCTCGTTGTCACACTTCCACGAGTGATGACACCAACATCAGCAGGTTGAGCCCTAGCTTCCGCTGAGATCTTCCCAACAGTTGATCCTTGGTTATGGTTTGGTGGAAGATTCATCAATTGGTTCGCATTTTGATTCACGTTTTGGTTCTAGTTCTACGATGGTGGAACATTCTTTGCTTGCCACTTTGCAAGCAACTACGGACCATCTTCAACTGTGTGATCTACAACAATACAGTAGGTACATTGTGAATGCAAGTGTGGACAATCTCGCTGGTAATTCCCCAACACTCTGCAATTGTAACATTGCACAGGTCCACGACCTTTTCCTCCTCCTTGACCAAAATCTCTGCCTCGTCCTCCTTAAAATCCTCCACAAAATCCTCCTTGTTGTTGATACTGCTGTTGCGGTGGATTTGGATATGGTTGAACATACTGTGGTTGAGTATACCCGTAGCTGCTGCAAAGCATACTGCATTTGGTTATACTGCGATTGTGGCTGTACCTTGCGACGAATGCTGGGGTGGCAGTCTCTCCGTCGATCGATGCTCTTCTCCCTTCATGTAATATGCATACATCATCCTATCTTGGAGAAAATCATATGATCGGTAGTCCTTATCTTAGCGCCCAACAAATCAACAAAAATCATGATACAAATTTGTAGGATTAGATACGATCTTCTGAAGATACACACAGTCTTTGTGTCAATGTCCATGAACCTGGCAGATGTGACACCATTGCAAGCCACCTTGACTTAGCGGATTTTGAGCTCCCGACAACAAATAATTTTGAAAATCTGAGCATTGATCCTTATGATGTCCCTCTGCATGACATCGAGTACACCATATTTCCTCACTATGCTCCCTTCCCTTCTTGATATCTTGTAATTGGATCGTCAGGTTCGCCTGTTGGGATTGGATCTGATTCATGCCAACTCTAATTTCGCCAATAGGTGAAGCTTCCAGCGTCATTACGGTCTCCAGAGCCTCACTATGTGTTGCAATCTTCCACTGCATCAATGGAATCTTGATATGCGGTGCTAATGCAGCGATGAACCATTCTTTGTGCTACACATAGCTCATTCCGAAATTGACTTTCGCCATGAGCGTCTGGAATCGCTCATGAAAATCCCATACTTATTCATTTGGATATTGCTTGATCTTGTTTAGTTCTGTAATATTTTGCGACTTAGACTTGGGTTTCCTGAACTCTTTAATCAATCTGTTTCTAATGTCTGCTAGGGTCTTGACTGGGTTCCCTGTAGGAACTTGCATAAACTTCATGTACCAGTCCAATGTGCGACCTCGAAAATTTGTCGCCAACTGACCTTTCTTAATATCCTCATCTAGGACATGCTTGACAGTCTAGACTACTTCGCATAGAGACAAATATTGTTCGGGATCCTCGGTCCTGTTCCTATGAAACAAAGGTAACTTTACATCATTGCCTACCATACTAGGCCTTCTTCTTACGTTTGCTGATCTGCTACTATTAGTGTGTTGATGACACGTCGGGAAATTTGGTGTCAAGATGGTATTTCTTCCTGAGTGTGGTGTAATGCACGTAGGTGTGGGCATGTTGTTTCTCTGGGTTGGTATTTCCTCGCCCTCAGGTGTATCCTAGTCATCTCCTTCGCTGCTGTAGGGTCGCTTAGTCCCTTGTGATCTTCTCTTGTAGCTTTTTGTTTTGGTCGTAGCAGGACTCTCCTTAGTCCTCTGCCTCTTCTCTTGCCGAAACCTTATCCCACTTCGCAGAAGACCACACTCTTCCTTGACTTCCCTCACAGGTTCGTTGTAACTCCCATCCATCTACCCTGTATCATTCCATCCAACCCTCGTCTCCATAGTACCCACAATCTCTGCACACCAAATCTCTACTTGTCAAAGTTCATCTTCAATATACCCTTTTCACATATGAGCATTTTAATCAACAATTGCAAAGATAACAAAAACCTACCTCTCGGTCCTTTGAAGAATTCCCTTTCTGCGTTGCTAGAATACTTAACTGTGTCAACCGTGAACTCAATGATGTACCCTTCCAAGATGCTGTCAAGCCACACTTCGACGACCGTCGATGCTCTGTTGTCTACCTCTTTCAATTGTTGGATCAACTCCGGAGTCTAGCGAGTAGGTTCACCTCCTTGAAAAATTTGTCTTTTGGTAGGTCAAGTGCGCTAACCACTCATACAAGATGATCGGAAACTTAGAGAAAAAATACTCATGAAAATCAGAATAGAGATACCTTCCCATCCACTCTTATGTTGTTAGCCTCGAATTTGGATTCTCTTCTGTTGCAAATTCTCTGGCCTTCTAATCGAACTAATCTTGAATCTGTGGTCTCGTCGGATGTCACAACATATCCTCCTTCTCCTCGTACTATGGTCCCGATAATGGAACTATTTGTTGACACAGACATGGCAATAGGGGTTCACACTCTATCGACACCCTTAACTCAGCGATTTTCCTGAGCACTGGCTGAGACAGGTTTTACGCTGTCTAGCAACACCTGCGAAGCAGATGAAGTCTCACCTAAGATGTTCAAGGGAGAATTTTTGGAACCACGTTTATGCAGTAAGAAGGAGGGTTTGTGCATCTATTGTCTAGCTATCACAACATTACTTTAGATATCCAGACATGGGTTTATTGTTACTTATTCATATCATAAACTATCAAATCGCATCAACACATTAAATTGCAGCATTATATTTACTTGCGAACACATCGATCACCGTGACATTATTCAAAACACAGAAACATTGGATCATTCAAAAATAATAGACATACTACATCATTGATTCATTCATATCACATTATTCAACATAGAGAAAGCAAAAAGACACAAAACAAAGTGTTTCCATCAACATCCGTCATGTCATACTACTTCTGCATCAAAATAGGTTTCCCGAAAACATCTTCATAGTTACGACATAAACATGAATCAATCTTCTACAGAGGTCAAGAAGATCATACAATTATGCTCCGTATCACAACATTCATCATTCAATCCATGAACATATGATCATAAGACATCTCAACATGACATTCCTATTTCTATTTATAGGCTTGTGCCTTTTACAACATGGTCCACTTTAACCGACTTCTTAACTAATTCGGACCAAAAACTACAAAATCGTGACCCAACCGACTCTTTGTCGACTTTCTCGCCTTGCGCGCCATCCTTAGTCTTGCGCATCATCCTGGGTGTTGCGCAACTTACTTCCCTAAAACCGTCTGCTAACATAATTGACAATTTAATTTAAACATATTTTTGCCTCTAGCAATATGCCAAACTTCTCTTTGATAGTGCCCATTTGGTAATAATCATTGAATTTAGATAGTGTTTTTAAGTGAATTTAGATGAATCAAGGTTAGTATATTATTGTATCAACAAATGTTGTGCATTCCACAGCTCAACTGGTTTTGATCCATTGAGTTTGGGCATATGCATTGGATTCATAAAGTGTATTAAGTATTTTTAGATGGACGTGAGGGATAACCAATCACACTTTTTATGTTGGAAATTGGGTTCAACTCTCCTCGTGACTTTCGTGACATGGACTAATCGCCTCCTGAGATCCTAACTCTGGCGATTGTAGTGGAGATTAACACCTGCAAGTTTTGTTCTAACGACAATTGCGAGTCCAACAAATGGTATCAGAGTAACAGGTCAAGGGTTCAAAACTCACCCAGCTCGCGTTGGGGGGGGGATTGTTGGAAATTGGGTTCAACGCTCCCCATGACTTTCGTGACATGGACTAATCGCCTCCTGAGATCCTAACTCTGGCGATTGTAGCAGAGATTAACACCTGCAGGTTTTGGTCTAACGACAATCGCGAGTCCAACATTTTAGTGGGTATTATAGTATTTGTATCAGTCCAACACCATGTGATATTGCATCAACATACTGCAAAAGACGTAAAATTAGCCATTTAATTGAAGTGATTAAAACCAAGTCATCTTATAACACAATATTTTATACTTAAAATAACTTTGAAACTTAATTAAATGAAAATTAACACATCCATTACATGAAACTGAAGTTCAAACTCAGTCGAGCAAGATAAAATAATAGTCATTGGATTAAATTGAAGTTCTGCAATATAGATAAACAATCAATATTTGCAAATCCAATATGGAAAATTACACATTCATTGCATTGTATTTATAATTTACAATTTTATATCTACCAACCAGGGGCCAAAAAAGAAAAATACCCACAATAATGTGACTGTCGCCAATCAAAGACATTATAAGCTATCCTAAGAGTTTGAACAACAAATTTCATGTCCATCTTGTTAACATAGAGGTTAAATCTAGGCATTTTTTGTTCAGTAGTCTTACAAAGGTTGGATTATTGTTTTGAATTGCTATTGCCTAGAAAACTAGTATAGATATCCAACCCTTGTGTCTTTGCTGAAATATATACTGTACACCTATTAAGTTTCCTTAAGATTCATACTTCATAGAATTATGTGCCCTTTCCCCATGTATTAGCAAAGCCAAATAAACTCTAAAGTGTTGTTGTTTGATTGTATAGAGTTTGGTTTTACTTTTCAAATCATAGGGTTTTATGTTTTATATATTTTTTAGCTATGTTAAAAAATTATAATATATTTATACATGCATATATGTTTGATGCACCTCCCCTACATGCCATGCTGGCATGTGCTCTGATTTTAAAATTGTTGTCCCTGCACCATCACCCATGAACTTGAGCTACTTAGCTTGTACTTGAAAGTATTCAACATTGGTAGTCTTTAGATGATCAATATAATTTTTTGTCACTTGCATGTAATCCTTGGGATTTATAATGTTGCTTCACATGATGCCTCAATGGAGTTTGACAATGTCACCCATGACTGAAAAAATATTTATTTACTACTCTTAGACTAAAGCCATTATGTGATTGATATTACACTATGCTCAATGTGGTTGAATTTCAAGTGTAAGCATTTACCATTACTATTTATGCAGAGAATGGTATTGATGGAAAATAGTGTGGTACTATCTCTTGCTAATTTAGAAGAGATGCAAAATATTATCACAAAAGGTCCTTTATGTAATCATTGAAAAAAACAACTTGCAAAACCAAGTTCAAACTAAGGGAAGGGTTCACAACTTCTCAATTTATTTGCATGTATCTATGACTTTGAGAAAAAAGTGGTTTTGATATATTTGGGGACTAATTCCATAAAAGAATGGGCAATAAAATTGAACAATAAAATGGGTTTTCACAAAGAATGGGCAATAAAATTGAATAGTTAGATTTTGCAAGACTTTTTCTAATAATGTGAGTTTCACACGAACTGACTAAAGATCTTATGCCCATCAAAGACGTGCGTGCGCTAGAGCATGGATCTGGCATGGCATTTGTAGCTAGACGTGCGTGTTTTTTATTGCACAGACAAACGACGAATATTGAACGTTGTCGATACACGTGTCAGGTTTATATTCTCCAGACCGACGAAGTCGTCTCCATTGTTTAATGCTTCGTCGTAAATATATCGTGTATATTTATCCAAGAGATAGTCAGTCCGCCGCACTAACTAGTGCACTAAAATAGAAATAAATGTTGATGCAAGATAGCCACTTAAAATGCATTAATATAAAAATAAATATTCAATTATGTTCTATTTCATTCAATGCCTCAATTTTGTTCATAGTCTAACTTAGAGTTATTTTTCAAATGTCTTGATTTCCTTTTGAAGTGGAACACTAATGGACATTTATAACAATGTACTAAAATAAAATAAAATTCAATTATGTGTTTTTAATTAAATGCATCCATTTTGTTTATAGTCTAACTTAGGAGTTATTTTTCAAATGCTTTGTTTTCCCTTTGAAATGGAACACTAATGGTCGTTTATGATTGTAATGACAATTAGGGGTTAGTGGTGAGGTGGCCATTTATGACTATGATGAGGTAGTGGGATGGGCCACTTCAACACCACTGCTTAGTTGTTGCAATTCGAATCATTTTTTTTTCATTAGAAAATAAACATACTTTTGTTATTCATTACTGAATCAAGTACAAGATTTTCAAAACACAGTCTTTTAATTGTTCATTGTTCCTACAAACCTGTCCCAATTATGAGAGATCAAGAAAAAAACGATTCTATGCTTTCAAGACCATAACAAGATCCCATATTTCATACATAAATGTGTCAATCCCCAAACTTCAAAAACCTGTACAAAAATAAGTCCTAGACCCCATCTATAACTCATATAAAAAACTATATATCCCACAACTTCAAATCTTGAGAAAATTGACGGAGCCAGTATCAGTTTGTGAATTATCCAACAATTCTTCCCAAAAAGGGAATTCCTTACTTTCCTTCCAAAGCAGACTTTGAGAGTTTATTAGTCGACTGATTTTTTTCCTGATAAATTTGATGTAAACTAATATGACTGAAATTCTTAAGATCAGAATGTATCTTGCTACACCAAGGTAATAATGAGACCACTTTCATATTAAAATTACATTGCACCCATTTGATAGTGACCTTGGAATCTCCATAAACTTGAAGAGTCACTATACCAAAAATATAAGCAACTTTGCACAAACACCAAAGAGCTAGTAGCTCAGCCTTCATGTTTGAGCATGTTCCACAATCTAGTTGGAAATTAAAACTATGAGAATTGTTTATCATTAATACAACACCAGTTGCACATAGACCGTCCTTAGGTGCTCCATCAAAATAACCAACAACACCAACATTTTGAATTTCCTTCATAACTCTGGGATTTGAAATTAAAGATTTCTTCATGCCAAACTCTTTTTCCATATTTAAAATATGCAAACATATAGAGTTTTGGTTCTGTAAATGTTCTTCAAAAATGCTAGTATTCATGACATTCCAGATTTTCCAAGAGATAATTGTAGGTAAAGTATGGTGATATCTGCAATTTTCATACCACAAAAAACAAACTTGATCAAAATTATCTACGCCCCATATTCTATGAATCTTGAGAGTGAGACACACATTCTTCCAGATGTTACAATAAAGCTATAATTTATCAGCAAATGATCAACATATTCAGCATATATATATATATATATATATATATATATATATATATATATATATATATAAAGTGCAGAAATTTGGCCCATACCATCCCTTTTTAATGATATTGTCTCGAGGTTTTCAGGCAGTTTTGTAAATCTAACCACATAAAACATTTTATTTTCAATGGGATTTCCCACTTCCACATAATTTTATACCACCATTTATGAATAGTACTGGAGCTATTATGAACAATAGCCTGATAAGCTGATTTTACAGTGATATTAATAGTCATAGGATTAGCAGACCAAATCAAATAATCTTCTTCTCCAGAAAGTCTACAACCAACATAATTCAATATTTTAATATACACTTCCCACTCAATGACTTAATCGTGAACCAAGCCCAAATATTTTGCAGTATGCCAATAGGACCTATCCCTATTTAGCCAAAATGGTTCTTATGTGAGCAAGAGTATAATAACCAATCTTTGCCGAATAGTTAGTGATATATAATGAAATCTTGAAATCATCTACCAATCCTATAATAGGATCAATACCAACAAGCACAAATGTCCTTTTATTTCCCACTTTCCAAGTGAGATGCTCACCAACCTAATGATAAGTTTTCACAAATCCCTTCCAAATCGGTGAAAAAATTCTAGAAATATTTTTAGGCAATCTTATCCAATCTATGAGGTTCATCTTTATATACTTTCCATATAAAATTGAAGACCAAAGAGATTTTCCGATCAAACCACGGAAAAAATATTCCCGTTTTTCTTTGCCTCTAATATAATCCAACTCAGACCTTCAATTATTAGCAGAAATAACAGAGGGGAGAGGGGACAACCCTACTTGGTTCCTCTTCTACTCCAAAAAAATCCAGTAGAAGCACTATTCACCAAAATAGCAAAATGAGCAGATGTAACACATGCCTAATCCAATTAACAACCAACGTGCGCATACCAATCTAGATAAGAATTAACATTAAGAAACCCCCGTCAACTCTGTTAAATGTTTTTTCTAGGTCCATCTTCCGTAACAGATCCTTCAATTTCTTATGTTTGATGGAATGTATGACTTCCCGAATTATCCCAATTGCATCTAAAATTTGTTTATCATGTAAGAAACCAAAATGTTCTAGAGATAAGCACTTTGATAGAACCGATTTGATTCTATTGGAAATGATTTTAGAAATGAGATTATAGACTAGGTTGCATCACGCAATTGATCTGAAATCCACAAAATTTTCAGGCTTATTGCATTTTGGAACCAATGTAATAAAAGTAGAATTTATAGCTCGTGAGACATAACCTTTGGTTTCTGAAAACTCCACCATAGCTAGGAGATCCTCTCCCATAATGTCAAAGAAGTGGAGGAAGAAATCAACAATCCACCCATCAGTGCCCAGACTTTTCTCTCTTTTTAAAAGTTTCAAAGCGTCCTCTATTTATTTCATAGTCACCTACCTCCCTTGCTTTTCCTTTTCTTCTAAATCAAAGAAGGTTGAAAAAAGTTTTATGCTTTTTAGGTGAGCTTCAAGAGAACAAAGTCCATCACCTTTATAGATCCCCCCAAAATATTATTTTGCTAACTTCTTGAGTTGACATTGACCTTTAACCATAATACCATTTTCATCCAATAATTCCTTGATAGAATTAGAATTTCTTCTATGTGAAGCAAAGGAGTGAAAAAACCTTGTATTATTGTCACCTGGCCTAATCCATAAAGACCTACTTTTTTAACCTCCAATATTTTTCTTCTTGTTTCAAGATCAAGTCTTTTTTCTTTTCGAGATCTTTAGTCAACAAACAATCCTCTTCTGGAATAGAGAAGTTTGAATTTTTGATATGAATGTTTATGATATGGTATTCAAGAAAAGAGAACTCTTCCATGTCTTTTAGTTTTTTATTCTTTATCCATTTGGTCACTGCCTCCTTAAGATTTCTTAACTTTACAACAATGTTCTCCATGGGGCTTAAAGCTTCATCAGAATTAAAATTTGTCCAAACATGTTTAATGTAAGAACAAAAATAATCATTTTCCAACCAATAACTGTTGAAATTAGAAGGGAAATTTTGATTAGGAGTGATTCCCTCCACTTGCAAAAGGATGGGCCAGTGATAAGAAATTTTGTTCTTGCCAACCCAAGTTTTGTACCTCTGAAAAATATGAACCAAAGATGATTTTATAACAAATCTATCCATTCTTTTTAAGATTCCATCCTTTCCACTCCTATTATTTGTCCAGTTTGGCTCTAAAATTTGAGGGATGGTGTTAATAAGGTCAAACCTTCCCAAGATATTTTTGAATAAGTCTGCCATCAAATCAGTTTTTGCCTTTGGTCCCCAAATTTCTGCAGGCAATGTCGTAAAATTTAAGTCTGCTACCAAAATAAGGTTGTTAATATTTAAAAGACTAGAATCTGAAAGAGAAACCCAAAAAATTTCTCTAATTTTGTAAGGGGTACACATATTTAGGATTGTCACATCTTTACCAAAAATCCAAGATTCCCTTCCATTAAAATTCCCCAGTCATTTTTGTATGGCCTTAATTGAACAACCCTTGGATTCCAACAAGATAACAAACCTCTCGAAAAACCTGAAGCATTAACAATAGACAATTCCCAACATGGAAGGATGTTAGTAAGTATTTCAATGGATACAGATGCATGACACATTAGAGGAAATTTCAACTCAAAATGGGCCTCCTAAAAAGAATTAATAAAATAATAGTTAAAATAATAACACAATATTTATTAATTTTGGAGGAAGAAAAGAAAAAAACTACCTTTTTGTTTGTATTTTTGACATATCTCCCTATGTTTTTACTCAAATTTCGATCCGGAGAGCTCGTTGGATGCGGAATTAAATTCCGCATCCAACGAGTACCAGCTTGGCATACTTTTGACGGACCCAGCTACCCCAAAAACAAGAAATACCTGAACATCATGACATCATCATCACATTTTTTTAGGTATTTCTTGTTTTTGGGGTAGCTGGGTCCGTCAAAAGTATGTCGAGCGGGTACTCGTTGGATGCGGAATTTAATTTTGCATCCAACAAGGTCTCTCGATTGAAATTTGAGTAAAAACACGGGGAGATATGTCGAAAATACAAACAAAAAAAGTAGTTTTTTTTATGATACCTATCCCCAAATTTATAATAAAAAAGTGTTTAAGACCTATACGGTATTTCAAATTTAAAGCAATTTCATTGGCTAACACATAATGACATGGAATTTGAATCAAAGTTAAAAGGCCCATTTTGAGTTGAAATTTCCTCTAATGCATCGTTTCTTGTAGAAGTATAATATCAGGGCTAGTATCCAAAATGAGTTTTGGTAAGGCCCTAATGCTCTTAGCCTTACCAAACCCCCTAACATTCAAGGAGAGAATTGACATTAAAGATAAATAGTTTGGGTTTTTTGTGATCTAAGTACCCCAGGAGAACCAACATGAACACTTACTTCCAAAGTAGTAGAAGCTTCCTTCAATCTAACAGATCATGGTTGTAGCCTATTAACTCAGAAGCTGGTGAGGTGGCCAAAGTGGAAGCTTTATTCTTTTTGATCCTAACGTTTTGGAACCTTATAGACTGGATAGAATTAACCTTCGGATTTGAAGAAGGATTTTTTGAAAACAATTCTAAAGGATATTTAAAGACTTGGATATCAAACGGTCCATAACCACTCTCTTTTAAAAGCTCAAAATCCCCCATAGGAGGGGAAATAATATCAGGTTTAACAAGCTTTTCTTTTTTTACCAACGAAAGGGAATCCTCAGAAACCCTAGAAGTGTTTGAATTTATCAAATTATAATCCAAAGGATTATCTCCATTTAATCCCTATTCGAAGGAATTAGTAATAGGAGAAGCATAAGCAAAATCCCGACTCGGATTTCTTCTAGTATGACCATCAACTGAGTTAGGTCCCAAACTAAGATTTTTATTTCCATATGAAAGACGATGATCTAAATATTTTACCATAGAAATATAAAAATTCAAATCTTCTTTAGAAACATCCTCATAATGCGTAGAAGAGTTAAAATTACTCTTACCCGTATTCAATAAGCCATTTGTAAGTGTCTTGCGTTGTTGCTGGGGTGTTTCACAATATAAATGCTTATGGATTTCTTTACAGGAATAATCTGAAATCAGAGTGGCTTCAAAATATTTAGACAAAACAGGCGGTGAACCCGACAAAAGAAAGGGACAACGAGATTTAACATGACCCGTATTTCCACAATAGAAACATCTGAACGAAACACATAACCATCTTTCGACGGAAAAATGAACACCCCAAACAACTTCAACCTCTGCAAGAAGCCCTATAGAAATGTCAAATTCGACCATTACCCTCGCCACAAATTTATTTATGCCGTGAAGCAAATTATTATCAACACTTATATATTTTCCCACATAGTTTGCTAAACCTTCAAGCACATTTTGTGTCTAGTGCTCTAGAGGGAAACCTGGTAACAACATCCATAGATGTCTTCTGGTTTCCTTCTCCCTGGCCGGATTGAAGGTTATATGCCATCGTTTTAACATGAGAGAACCTACATTATAAAGCCATACCATGTTAAGGATTTTATCAATTTTATCTTCGTCCAGAAAAATGAAATTGATCCATCCATTGATCATAAGGTTAACTCTCAGTTCATAACCCACATCCGACATCCAGAATTTGTTGACCCATGCCAACAATTTTCCTATATTTAGCTTTGAAAATTCCACTCTTCCCACTAATGCCCTCTTTTTAAGCATTTCAAATTTGTCAATGTTAACGTCTGCCCCCAACTCAAATCTCGCTAGGACTTCCTTAGCTTTGTAAGCTTTTAGTCTCCTGCAAGCCCGCGCACGATCCCTTGTCACTCGATGGGTTTTTACATCCTCTCGCTTGTATGGACCAAACACCTCTGAAATGATTGAAAAGCAAGTTGCTTTACCATGAAATGAATCCGAATAAAAAGGATTTTTCAGGGTTTTTACCAAATTCACTAGGTAAAAAGGTTAGCTTCCACGCTTCCAAATGGTAATCCTCCATGATTCAGGAAGAACCATCCTCCATGATTCCGGTCGATGTCACATCACCCATGAAGAGGGTTAATCCCTAAGTCATAGGGTTTAAAAACTGCAAAAAAACTGCTTTTAACAAAGTATATAAAAACTCTAGCCAAAGACACCACTTCAATTTATAAGCAAGAAACCGACAAAGAAAATACCAAAATATGCAGAAAAATGAAAGAGAAAGGTAGGAAAAAAGTTTAAAAACCATTCAAATGTTACCATAACGAGGTGTGTAGCAAATCCAAAAGGATTCCCACTTTTTTCTCTTGCTTGGTACTAGGCTAACCGGAGAGGATTAGATGAACTCCAAGTCGGCTACAAGATCACATTATCCTCCAACGAGAGTTTTTAGAACTGATTTCCTTCAAACCCTAACCATCCTCTTTCAATCAGGCCATCTCGTCTTTATGGATTGCAACGTGTTAATGAAATAATGTAGTTGTCCGAACAACTTGTTAATGAAATAATGTAGGTGTTCGAACAATCAATTGGTAGATACCGAAAACACAATATAACCAAATTTCGAGGTGAAGCAGTAGTTCTTAAGACTTCAACAATTAGAATAATTTATCTTGTAGTTCATAGCGATGCTATGGCATTTTTTTTGTAAGCTCCATAGTGAAATTATATTAATATAGAAAAAATAATGAGTACATGCAGAAGAGGTTCATGAAGTCAAAATCCTACAATGGCTTCTCACATACCTATGACTGCTAAGACTTAAACTTAAACAAGTTTCCCATGCATGGAATTCCAGCATGAAACTATACATGTTTACCTTCCTTGCATGGGGGATAAAAAAAGTATTGAGCAGACTATGTCCGAGTACAACCATGTTATGGTAATTAAAATTACGTTGCCAAGTGAATTCTTACCAACAAATAATTACTTTCTAGACCATGCCATACTCATATCCATACAAGTACAATTTGAGCTACTAGTCCATTCCATACCTTTACCAGTACCCATACAACTACAAGTTGACCTAAAAGTAGATAGAGGAAATCGATGCAATTGTATCGTTGAAGCAATTGTTGATCAAGTTTTAGATTCGGTTAATGCCTTTCTTAGTTGTACACATACGACTTTAGGTTGAGCTAAAAGTTGACAGAGGACGATGGGGGTATTATAAGATCATTCACGTGGAGCAATGTCCCAATCTTGTATGCCAACGAACTAGGTAATCTGACATTTCATTTGAGACATAATATACAATATGATAATACAAATTTATTATAACATATTATTATTGCAAGGAATATATCTCGACCAATAACCACAAAAAGTTGTTAATGAACTCCACAAATTTGCAAAGAATGAACACACTTTCTATTTGAATATGGACATAATATAGCCATTCCAAATAATTTAGTTTCTTGAATTTGTATACAGGATAGTGAATATTTACAATTATTTATTTTTCCATGTATTCTTCTTTGTTTTCATAGGTGCCACAGTATTTACAGCTAAAAAAAATGGCTTGGGTTCAAGCCCGAGGACCAATCCATAATTATCTAAAAAATTGGCCTTATTTCTTCACTAAAGTGTAATTACGTATATTAAAAAAAAAGTCTAGCGCTAATAGGAACCAACCTGGGAGCAAATGGAGCTCCCAATTATGTGCTTATTCTACTTATTCTTTTGTTCTCGAGCACCTTAAAACTATATGCTTTCCAATTCGTCTTATGCTCATGCCCAAAACTAATAGCTGCAATAATGCTTCTCTAGTGCCTTTTAGAGTATTCTAAAGCATGGCATTATCTTGCGTTGCTACGTGGAGTTAATAACTATAATAATGCTTCGCTAGTGCATTTTAGAGCATTTTGTAGCACAACATTACCAGGAGGTAGTAAAATATTGATTTGTGTTGACTGTACATTTGTACCTTTGTTCTAACAATTGGGTTGTTGACATCTCTAGAGCAATGTGGAGGAACCATTTATCGAATAACATAAAGTTGTAGAAGGGCACTCCCGATAAGAATGGCTTCAGCGTGCTCTAGGATTTTGTGTGAGGCCCTTTCCGGGCATTGTTAACATCAATATCACCATGGCTTCTGTTGCTGTAGTATATCCTAAAACAACCCATTCCAATTCCATATTTCTCTATCAATGTGTTTCTTTCCTCCTTGTGGCTTCAATGATTTCAATTAACATTTAGATTTTGGATATCAATCGATTGAATTTTTTTTTGTTTCAAAATACAAGATTGAAAATGTCAATGTTCTTAAGTGGGTTGGGTTTATTATTATGAAGGAGAAAACAAATTTCAGAGTGGGCTTAATAAATGCAGATGAGAAATTTGATGGCAAGCTTCAATTAGGTGGCGAGACAGTGTGTGGGATTGTTTGTGACATTGAGTACTGTAGCGCCATATAGTTATCTTGCAAAATCAGATGGATTGAGTATGCAAGATGGAGAGGAGATGGGTGGATGTTTAAAACGTGCTTTGTCAGACTATAAGGGTTCGCTTAAGATTGCATGCATGCCATTTGGTACCGTTTTGCATTTGATCAAGGCCATGGTCGAAGATGAAATTATAGCTTGAATTCATAGCCATTGGCTCACTGTTTTTATCTTGAAGCCCATAAAAAACCAGCTCCATCTTTGGCTTTTTTTAATATTGCATGCCTTCCATTTGATCAAAGTGATTATTGAAAATGAAATTTATGTAATTGTCCTCACGTTATTTTATTTTATTTTTAATTTATTAATTGTTGTTTTAAAAAAAATGCTTCTTTAATATTTGACTCAAAGAACAAAAGCTACGTTTACATAGATTTATGTGCCAATGGGTGAGGACGATACTAATATGGGCATGTACATATGAACAATATACTCCTTAATTGCAATGCTTGTGTTTCAAAAGAGTAGATAGCAGAGTCTCCTTCGTAAAAGGTAGATGAACTTGTTTAAATAATGTGAATGTATATTTTTTCAATATGTAGTATGCTTTTGAAATCACACGAATAGGAGTAAATATTGAATGTGATGGCCTAGACCATTATAATGTCAATTCTCGATTGCGATTAACACACTTCGTGTAATACCAAATTCAATTTCTCCTAAAAATCAACTTCAATAGTTAATGGAGTGCAATGGAGGCCCAAGCCCCCCTCAAAGAGACACCCTCACCTATTGTCCCATAGAACTTCATGTCTACATTTGCTACTAGATCAAGGTTCTAGATTTATGGTGTATCATAAATGGCAGAATCATTTCCCTTTGAAAAAACTTAACGTAAGTCAATTTCACTCTCACCACGTGATTTCCATTGATAGAATTGATATTAGACAACCACTTATTATACATGTCAAAGGAGCAGGTATATTGTTTTCGATTTGCTTTGACTAGTTATTAAAAGCATACCCCCAAAGAGGGGGAAATGAAACACTGAAAATAACTTCTGTATGTCTAAAATGAATGAAAGTTATGTGTATGTAGATTTAATGTAAGTTTATGTGTTTAAAGAAAGTATAGTGAATCTATGGAAATTATAGTGCAAATACTAATAAGTAGTTTAGGCTTTTCAGAAGAACAAATTTCAAAGTTATAGATGGCGTCACTGTCCATTATGAGGCTTTCAGAGGAGAAATCGAAGCGTCAAGTGGATTTTTTGGTCAAATCTGTGGGGCTTACATTGGCTGGTCTTTTGACTTATCCATCGCTAGTCATCGTTGTTTGGATGCAACTTGGAGAGGAGAATAATTCCCAGGTACAGAGTAATGAATGCATTGAATTCCATGTAATTACAAGTCTTGAGACAAGAGAAAAAACTTCCATAGATTTTTCAAATGATAGAAAAACATTTTTTAGAGATATATGTTGATTCAAATGCCCAATCCCTAGTTCTGGAGGATATTTACTAGAGTGTTAAAGTTGGAAAGTTGATCACTGACAAGGAGATGTGTAGTGAACATGTCTTGAATCACAACTAAAGGTTGTGAGTGATAGCCAGCAGCTTTAGAATGACATTTATTGTGCATTATTTTTTTTAACGCATTTTCCTCTCTTAGGGGATTTGAAGTGATGTGAATGAAGGATCCACTTTAAACAATTCCAAGACACCCTTCTACAAAAAGAGCCCTATGAGGGGTTCTGCAATCTCAAAATCAAATGGCTATCAATTAACATTTTCGAGAAGCAAATTCAAAGAAGTATGAGATATTAGAACCACTTCCATGTAACACCAACTGAGGGGTTCTATAATCTCAAAGTCAAACGACTATCAATTAACATTTTTGAGAAGTAGATTCAAAAAAGTATGAGATATTAGAACCACTTTCACGCTAAATGGTAAATGAAACACAAAATGAGAAAATTTGAGAGATTTTTTTTAATAATTAAACTTATTTAACTTAGCTTTCCTTAACATCATCTTGGAAAGCTTCATTAAAAATGGTAAATGAAACACAAAATCAAAAAACTCTATGAGATTTTTTTTAATAATTAAACTTATTTAACTTAGCTTTCCTTAACATCATCTTGGAAAGCTTCATTAAAAATAGAATTAAGAAAAAAATAGTATAACATAAAATACCATATAAAATATACTTACACATCAGATTTCATCTGATGTGTTAGATCATGAGGTATGGATTTAAAGGATTGAATAGCTGGAATCGTAGACAATCCTCATGCATGCAGATAAATCCATATGGCAATAATTCCTTTTATCACTCCCCGAATTGGCACACATGCACTAAAAAATTAATAATGATATGACAGATAATATGTTTAGTGGATATAGAAGGGCATGGACATTGTTTAGTTGGAAAGATGGTTTTAATATATGAAGGTAGAAACAATGTTAGAAGGAGAGCATGAGTTGCCGTCAATGGAGGGACATAATGAATATTGACTAAGATCCAGTATCCTTTCCCATGGGATTAAGCAGCGGCTTCAAGTGGTTTCCGCCTTGAATTTCTCTCCATGTCTTTGCAACAAGAAGGGAGCGATCGCCCTAAATTTCTCTCTATATCTTTGGAACAAGAAGGGCGAAGAAGGGAGATGGCGAGATATCTGAATACATATATGCAACGAGAAGCGAAGAAGAAGAAGAGCAAATACGGGAAAATCTGGGTGTTTCTGAGAATTTTTATGCGGTTAGCGAAGGTGAGGTCGAACTAGGAACCTCAAGAATATGGGGTGAATTTGAGATGAAAATCAACTGCGAGAGTTGTGGTCTACTGGAGGAATGGGTGTGGGTTAGGGAGTACGATATCAAATTGGATGGCGAGGCTATCTTCTTTTTATGCTCATAACTGCACCACAGGAGTCAAACCCCCGACCTGGAAATTGCTTTGCTTTAGAATGTAAGGGGACATATATCGAGTGCTTTGTTCGTCTTCGAAGTGTTTTGATCAGTTTGTGGTCATGGATGTTTCACCTGATATCCTCAAATTGATATCCTTGGGACTCGAAGAGGTGATGTAGTGGATGTGTGTGGTTTCATTAGGGGAAACGTTTCCTTTGCTGGTGATAAATGTGACGGAGAAGGCACAACTGGTTGCTAAAACTCTTGCGAGATGCAAAAAATTGCATGAGATGGCCCATTCTATGGAAATGAAGAGAACTTCGATATGTTTCAAAAATGAGAGAAAGTTGTGTATGTATATAATATAATAAAACTTTTCAATCGCTACATAAGTGAAAATAAGTTTCTTCCTAAATACTTTTGTACATAAAGTGTTTAAAAATTTGAAAACATTCGGTGAATAAGTCATTGTTTTTGCCTTGATCCTTTGAATTCCAACGGAATCTTACAAAGCAAAAAAGGTCCAAAAATACAAGGAGCATAGTTATAGGAGTTTTCCAAGTTTTAGGTAACTTTAGAGAACTGGGTTTCTTCTCCTATTGGTTTAAAATCCATTAATTTTGTTGGGGTCCAGTCCGGTTGGCTCACCTTATGGAGTAGCTTGAGCTGGGAGGGAACAAGAGGACTCCCGTTCTCTGACATATGTGTCTCACATGTGGGGGCACGTTGATTTAATATTGGTGCTCCCAATACCGGTCTGTAGTAACTTGGTAGACAGTAAATTGATTCATTCATCATGACTGCCTTCAAATATGGAGACTCTTGATTTGAAAATATGGAGTCTCTTGATTTGCATATTTGCGATTATGCTTTCGATGTTCTTTCTCCAGCCGTAGAAGAGATAGTACCGTCTAAGCCAAGTCAACTTTTATAGCTAGAATTGTTTATTGGCTTAGATCCAAATACAAATGCCCTTTGGTATATCTTGGGAATCTTGGACTTTACACCAAGTTTCTTCATCTTTGAAAGATTACATTGAATTCACTGTGAATTGGGTAAACCTTACATTAACTGCAGCATTGGCCAGGTCTCCAGGTAACATGTTTTTTATTATAAAAATAAAATTCCCATGAATCCTGCCTTTAACATAAAAGACCCTCCTACTTAGATTGTGTTGAATAAATGAGAAAAGAAGGGGAAAAGTAATGGAAGCATGAAGGGATGTTTGTGGGAGAGTCAGAAGGAAAATAAAAAGTTGGAACCAATGAGTGAAAACAAATAGATTTTATTCCTTTTATCTCCCCGAAATTTCTAGACTGTCAGCTGCACTGCATTGAAAATATCATTACTGGACAAGGGAAGTTTCAACCAGGTGGTAGTTAATCAAGGGTGTGTGGAACTCAATGTGTGTGTGTGTGGAAGTTTCAATTAGGTGGTATAAAATCATTTTTCTAGTCCACCCAGGTCGTTGGATCTATACTGGAGAGGCGTTGTGTATAAAGAGACATACTTCAAAACTGTGGCTATTTATGCATAGGAAGCTAAGGTTTGTTCTTTTATATCAGATCACATGGATCCAACCAGATCCGTGCCATATCTATGATGATCTTCTTTTACACACTTACACTTACAACATTCTCAACGAGCACAATAATACCAATACTCTACCCATGGCTCTGATACCACTTATTAGGTTAAAATGAGCATTTTAGAATATAATAATGAGCAAGAAATAAAATAGACATTAGCAACATTCACATAGACACAAAAATTTACCCTGGAAACCCCATGCGAGGAAAACAAGCACCAATGAAGATCTTCATTACATGGCAAAAACCGGCCATTCGGGCCAACTGAGCTAGCCACCGCTCACCTCTAGGGAACTTTACAATGGAGCCTCCTCAAGCCTTATAAAGGTTTAATCACATGCAATACCATGGGATACAACAAACCATGTGCCCAAACCATGTGCTAAACCTAAACCGCCTTTGACTCAATCCTGAGTCAAGGTTAACCCTAACAAGTACCAACCCAGTTCCCCCTAGCAAAAAAAAATATCTCAACCAACAAAATTCTCCCACGTGAGCAATTGAATCATTTCAGGTCAAGATAAATATTGGGAAAGCATTTACCATATACATCTAGTAGAATAGGCATGTCATGAAGAAGAACTTGTCAAGATATCTTTCAAATTAGAAGTACAAATGTCAACTTTCCTAAAAAGGGCTCATCTAAACACTTCTGTTAGAATGGGTAGAAACTAACCTACCTGAAGTGCTTGACAAAGATTATCAATGCCATTATTAAAATTAAACTTCCCAGTTTGTCACAAGTTCCTCTACTGCAACACATATTCGAGTATCATGCTAAAAACAAGAATTGCAATGGATCCGCGCACATTAAAATCCTATGCATGATGCACTCTCAAATATTCATGTTTATTGTAAAATTGCACACTTGGAGTCCATTACGCCGTTCTCCGCACATAAAAACCTGGTCATGTATCCCTAAAAAAGCACGTGGAGCTTTTTCTGCAACAAAAGTGTAAGTCGTATATACTTCTCGATATCTAGTAAGTCCATGATCTAGTATATAGGGTTGTTCCCACGTTGTTAGAAAAATATTTCACCATGTCTCACTGGCATTCAAACTTGTGAAAGAATACCCACTCCATAATTTTCTTCGAGGAATAAAGTGTTGTATACATTCTTTGTGCAAGAGTCGGTGACAGAGACCAACAAATCATATTATTTCTCGATCCATGTACTATGTATAAGGACCAGTTGTCCTAATGATGTTGGAAATGATGTTGGACATTTTTGGATTTCTATGCTGCCTACTATCTCCCGGAAATACAAATTACACTCGTTCTTGTTTTAAAAATTAGATTCTTACCCAACCCAAAAACATGTTTGTTATCATGGGATATTTTAACATGTATATTTAAAACAATGACATACAAATTTTCCAAGAAAACTTATTTTTTTCATGTTTAGGTTTAGTTTCTTCTCATCCCAATATCACATTTGAATTCAGTTAATTATTATGCTTAAACCCAATACTAAATGCAGATATATAAATAAACCTATTAAAAAAACACTCTTCAAGTGATTGATTTTAATTGCCATGAACACATATTCTTTAAATGCAAAAACAATTGTTAACACAGATTTTCAATTTTTTTCGTCCTAACCCCATTGAACCATTTTAAAGATGTAGTTCTTACTCTTAAGCAAGAATCTCAATATACACATCCAAGAATTCCATTTTTATCATTCATGAGCTTCATATTTATCTTTGGAAATATTCCAAAGTTCAATATTTGTGTACAAAATTCAATCTCTGAAGATATTTGATTTCCTCGATCCCAAGGATGATATTACACACATAAATTTGGATGAGAAGGATCAAAAGATAAGAGATTTCATCAAATTTGGCATGGAATCTTTTGCATAGAACGTTCATATCAAATACATAAAAGAGTTAATGATAGAAGTTGATTTCCTCCAATCGATAAAGAACTGAAGAATAATTACAAACAAAATACCTTGTTAAACCTGTCACGGGGAAACCTCAATACATAGATTGAATATCTACAAAACATTCCCTAATGAGAAATTAGATAAATAAAACACCTTTACCTGGAAGCTACAGAGGGTAAGCGTAAAAGATAAAGGAAACTGAACACTATAGATGAAGCATTCAAAGTACCTCACAAATTTATGAATTTCAGGGGCAGTGATATGTAATCTTGACTAATTGTATCCGGTTGGTTTAGTCAAATCTGACTATCATTTTTAATAATGAAATATGAATGATATATTAGATGATGAATATTACAATGGTGTCTGGGACTTAAATATGGCTTTGACATTCATGATGAGAAGACGCCTCTTTTCATACTAACCTAACTATAAATTATTTAATTAGTATCTTACTTTATGTTCATTACATTGCCACTCCCTCTAAGGGAGGTTTGCCCTCAAAAGCTTGAGTATTTCCTAATGTCGTCCTTCATTCTGAATCGGTGTCGGTATTAGAATTGAACGATATTTCTGGTGTAGAGACTTGCACTTCCTTTCCATTGGTGATTCTGCACTGTATTGTCTGATTGTTCCTACATTTATGGCCTGGGGTCCAGTCATCACCGCACCAATGGCATATGTTTTTCTTTTTTTTTCTATTATCAGAGTAACCGTTAGATGACTTTGATCTAATTTCTATTTCATAGGCATATGATTGAGGTTTGTGGAATTGATGGATGGGTGACCAAGTATCTGCACAGTACCTACATTGTGTCTCTTTTTCTTGTCGCTAATTGTTATTGCCTCTTGTTTGTATTCCTTCCAATTTGTGTTCTGCAACTTTTCTTTATGTATTGCTACTTCTATGTTAGGTATGTCATGTAACTTTAACTCTTTTTGGAGGTATGGTTTATGACCCCCTAAATAGGTTTTGAATCTTTGCTTGTCAGACAACCCAAATACTCGTGTCGATAAGGATTCCCACTGATGTGTGAATTCCTCAACACTTCCAACCCGTTGTAATTTGGTAAGTTTACTGAAATTTCATCTTCTTTGATTCCTTGAAACCTATTAAAAAAATCATTTTTGAATAAGTTCCAAGCATAGGTAAAATTATCTCTTTTCCACCATAAGTACCAATTATAGGCGTACCCTTCCATATGCATTGACGCATATTTCACCTTCTCCTTGTCAGATTGAATATTGTAAATGTTGAAGTATTCTTCCGCCTTGTTTATCCAAGCAACGCATTGGTCTTCACTTCCATTGTATTTCGACAACTCTATTTTTGCCTTGGATGGGTACACTTTGTAAGGAGGATATTGATTGCCTTTTGCTTTACGATTTGATGGTGGCTCGAAACTACTAGAGGATGCAAGTGACATATTTGAACTGTTTTGTGGTTGTTGACGATTTTTAACCTTTTTATTCTCTACTATTTTACTGATAACTTCTATTTTGCTGTTTAATTGTGCCTCCATATCTGGCAGTAATTTTGTTTCTAACTTTTACTTAAGCGCCGCATTGTTAATCTTTATTTCTTTTTGCAATTCTTCTTGATTCTTGGCAAGTGCTTCCTTTGTGGAAATGTCAGTTGATGCCTCTAGCATGTTTGAACTGCTGACTTGGCCTGTCTTAGGCATTAGTCTTTGTAACACCTCGATTAATGTATTATGGTTCTGTGTCAAGGTGCTCATGTTCTGTGTTAAGGTGTTTATGTTTTGAGTCATGGTACTCATTTTGTCATCCAAGTATTTTTGTTTTTCGTTTAGGATGTCAAATTTTTCATCCAACCTTCTTTCTAGTACTAGAACAAGCTCGTCTTTGAGTAATGTATTGTTATTTTGCATCTCTTCCTTCAAGCCTTTTTGGTTAGCGACAAGGGACTTGATGTCCTTCTCCATTTTTTCGATTTTCTCTTTCAGTTCTGCCATGGTCTTGGACCTTGTATGCAGAGGTGTGTATTTCAACGCTATTTTGGCTTTTGAGGTGAAATTTGAATAATAATATATTAATTAATTAATTAATTAATTAATATTATTATTATTATTTTTCATAAACTATATAATATTTTGTATATAGTTTTTTTTAAAACAAATATTATAATATTAAATATAATATTTGATTTAAAAAATATATATATCTATATTATAAATATATTATATTACTATATATTTGAAACAATATATTATACAATATAGTTTTTTTTATTTGGTTGCAAGTCATGGAATTGAAGGCCGACGGCGGCGTGGAGTAGGGAGCATTGAGGAGAAACGACGAGGGCGTGAGAGAAGACTGGTGGTGGTAGAACGTGCACAGAATGGAGCCTGGACGCACAGGTTGGAGTTGGATAGGTAGCACGACGAGCGTGGAGGGAGTGGCGGAGGAGGATGGTGAGTGACAGGCAGTGAAGGGAGGTGGAGTAGGCGTAGTGGAGAGTGGAGTGACGGTGTAGCAGGTTGTGGGGTAGGGCTCATGTGGATGGCATGAGGTAGGCATGTTTTAGGCAGCGACGACAGGTGGTGAAGGGAGGTGGAGCAGGCATAGTGGAGAACGGGGAGAAGGTGTAGCAGGTTGTGGGATATGGCTCACGTGGAGGGAAGGAGGTAGGCGGGTTGTAGGTAACGACGACAGGGTTGGCTACGCTGAGAGGTAGCTGTTTCAGGATGAGAGATGGTTACAGGTTGTGTGTATTGCAACGTTGTGGGAGGGAGAGGTTGTGAGGCGTGGCTGTGAAGGGAAGGGCAGGAGGAAATGGAGAGTATGGATGATATTGTAGTGGTGTTTCAGGAGTGTGTTGGATGTGAGAGTAGCGAAAAATGGGTGTGCCGAGTGGAGAGAAGATGTTGAAGAGGGGTGAAGATAGAATGAGGATAGGTGAGCTGAAACTGAGATCAATAGTAGGAGGAGCCAAATTCAAGCTCAGTGCCGGAGGAGCGAATCCGCTCTGATACCAAATGAAGCAACCGTATCTGGTTGGTCTAGTCGAATCCAACTATCATTTTTAATAATGAAATATGAATAATATATTAGATGATGAATATTACAATGATGTATTGGCCTTAAATATGTCTTGGACATTCATGATGACGATACACCTCCTTTCATACTAACCTAACTATACATTATTTAATTATTTAATTATTATCTTATTTTATGTTCATTACAAACCCTGACCACATATGACCCTCTTAATCATGATATCAAGGTGGTGTTTAAGAACACAAGAATTAAGAAAAACATAAAATGAGTTATGAATCTCATTTGTTGGGTGAATTGGGCTCCTAAGAAGTGACCTTCTCAGCAACCTTCTTCGGAAAAATAACCTGGCAAATATTAGGCAACACTCCTCCATGGGAAATGGTCATACCCATCAACAACTTTTCGAGATCATCAACATTCCTTACAACCAAAAGAATGTGCCTTGGGATAATCATGTTCTTCCTATTATGCTTTCCCCCATTTCCAGCTAATTGAAGAACCTACACAAAACGCCACCACCAAACACTTAAAATGAGATCTCGTGACCAAAACCATAGCACTTCCAACTTTCCAAACCCAATATTACATGACAAAATTGAACCATAAAACATAAGCGATGAAATATACCTCGACTGCAAGATACTCCATTACCACTGTGAGATACACAGGAGCTCTAGTACCGACTCTCTAGGCATATCTTCCCTTCTTGAGATTCTTCTGATTCTTGCGACAGGGAATTGAAGGCCTACCCTTGTGGACCTAGAGATGCCCTTCTTCTTTGATCCTTCCTTCCTACCGCCTACTCCTTTCCTAAAACCAACCTTTGAAGAATTTATTTCCACCACCTCTCAAGTATTAAACGAACTTGAGCTTGAATTCACTTGGAAGAACACGCTGCGAAAATTGATGTGATGTGAACAGTGTAGGTTTATATATTGATCCACAAAGAAGGAAGACATGCTATATAAAATCCTAACCACCTATAATGAGGAAAGATTAGAATAATTTGGGAAGGCTAATTGTAGAAGATGTTAGGATTATTAATCCTCCCTTGTCCAATTTGGTCATATGTCTAAATCAGGAGTCATGTCTAAATCGGGAGTCCATCTAGTCTATTTTTAGTCACTAGCACCATTGGGTCCACTTGGCCTAATTGGGGCATATGTTCCAGTTACTAAAGTATGGGGAACACTAATTAAGGCCCACTGCCACTGATTGCACTTGCATGCATCGGTTTAGGAGCCTCCTAGATCAATCCCTACAATTTAGGAGCCACTGGGAGTGTCGATACCAACCTTCATTAGTTGAGTTCAGATAGTGACTAGTCAAGCTGAGTTAGGAGTCAGTTACATTCAATTTTAGTCCTCTACATTCAGTTAGCGCTAGGTTTGCATGGCTACATGCAGGAGAGGCGCATTTCTCACCTACCACAGTCAATTAGCCTTAGTTAACATTGAATTAGATGCTTGAGTTGTGTTTTAGAACTTTGATGAACTCCGATAATGGTTTAGACAAGGTCAGTTAACTATTGAGTCCTTCGATAATGATTTAGACAAGGTATTAGTTACCTACAGTCAAGTAGAGTCTAATCAATTCAAATTTCCTCATGTGGATTCGAATTGCATGTGGCTATTTAGCCATTGTATTACATTGTAATTAATCATCTAGTTACTTTTTGATTAATGAAAGCATTCACAGTTGTAAGACATTTTTGCACTGTTTCATTCTTCAATTGCTGAGTAAATTGTGTGAGCTATATTGTGAGTTGTGTGTTTGTCCACAGATATATGTGCTCAATTTAATATGGTATTAGAGCCTCAACGGACAAGGAACTTCTCATCCTCAGATCTACAGCTGGATCATTTTTTTGAGCAATTTGCTCCATTCATACTCTGCACTAGAAGCAGAAGGCTGGGCCACTTAATACCCCAAGTTAAGGAATTGTTGATCAAGCTTCCTTGATCAATTATGCTGGGTGTGATGAAAACCTGAAATGTGCAGGTAGTCAACCTTATTTTGTATGTTAGATTGTGTGATTTATAGGTTATCAACTCTTCTCACTGCATTCGCTACAAGCAACTCTTTCTCTTCATTACATTTTCTACAGCAGCTCAGTCCTCTTTACTGTATTCAAAATGGCCCATCCAGTAGAACTGCTCACTTCCTTCAACTACCACCAGTGGAAGGAGGACATGGAGGGATTGCTTCACACCAAGAAGCTCTTCAGACTCACAGAAGGGACAAAGGCAGAGCCAATTCTTAATCATGACAAAGAAAAGTACTTTATCAGGCTTGTTGAAGCTTTTGGATACTTTTCCCTCTCAATCTCTCGAGATCTTCACTTCCACATCAAAGAATTGAAGACTCCCAAGGAGATTTGGGACAATCTTGCTTCCTTATTTGATAAGCAAGATGAGATGAGGGTCCATCAACTAGAAAATGAGCTGATCTCTCTTAATCCATCTAACTTCGAAACAATGAATGGTTTTTTCACAAATTTCAAGAACCTGATACACCAGTTGAAGCAATGCAAGGTGGAGAAGGAGGATGATCAACTCATCCTTTCCATTCTCTCAAAACTCAGTGCAGACTACTCAATATTTGTATCAACCTTTCAAACAGTGAAGCTCACCACTCCAAATTGGAAGATGCCCACTCTTGATGCTTTCATCCAATCTCTCACTTATGAGGATGACAAGTTGATCCAAATGGGGATCATTCGATCTCCCAAAGATCAAGCACTGGTTGCAAGAGGAGGTAAGGTAGCGAATGACAAAGGGAAGCAAAGAGATGAGTCTCCTATGAAGAAAGAGCAGTCAAATGATCCTTCAGGTTTGAAGAGAAGCAATAAGAATGGAAAATGGAAGACTCTTTGTTCCTACCATTGAAGGGGCTTTCATCCAGATAGCTCCTGCATGAGAAGACAAATTGATGAAAGGATTCTTCTTTTGAAGAAACATAACATTTCTGCACCTGCTAGCGCAAGGAAGGTTGACCAAACAGAAGACACATAAGACACTGAAGATTGCTTCGAAAGAGGTCATGCACTGAAGGCCAGCCGCTCAACAACACATGTCTTCCTTATTGATTCTGGAGCTTCCAATCATATGGTTGCATCCAGAGAATCATTCTCTTTTTTACAGTCTTTTGACGGTCCTAGTATTCAGCTGGGAAATAACAATAAAGTTCAAACCAAAGGGAAGGGCTCTATCAAGCTTGAACATGGAAGGTTCAAAGATGTGCTCTATATTCCCTCCCTAGCTTCAAACCTGTTATTTGTATACCAGATGACTCATACTGGCTCTCCAAAGTGAGTGATATTTGGTCTTGACTTAGCGGAGATCACATATATCTCTACTAGTAACATCATAGCGAAGGGTGTTGCAAATCATGCCTCCAAGGCATATGAGTTCTCACACTTCATGCCTTTTTCAGAACTAGTGCACTCTTAAAGGGAAGGTAAAAACATTCCATCTCCTTCTATTGTAGTTTCCACTAGTATTGCAGAACCAGTTGTATCAGTTCATGAGATTAAGATTCATTCAGATTCAGATTCAGATTCAGTCCCTACTTCCAAACATGAAGCTAGGAAGATGACTGCAAATCCTTCTGACATTCATAAGACAAAGAAGCTTGCGCTATGCCATGCAATCCTACCTCCTTCAGAGAGATGCAACAAATTTCCTGTAAGATGTCACATGGCAAGGTCTGATTAGTCACACTGCCTTCAGAAGAATAGAGTGGATCATACACCTTTTCAGCCAGAAATAGGCAAAGGTTACATTCCTCCTTCCTTCCATCAACATTTTGGGACAAGAAGGAGAAGTCTACATGCCAGGCCCCAGAATACGTGTGCACAGAACACCATTAATGCTGCTTCACTACATCATAAGAAGGTTGCAACAACATATTTTCAAGTTTTTCAAACATGAATCCAGATTCTATCTAATTAGATAGAGGGGGGCTTTTTTCCCATGTGGTTTTTTCCCCAACTCCTTGTATTGAGCAGTTACTTTACTTTACTTGATGTAATGGGTGACCTATGGTCTTATTTACCGGGGCCCATAGATTTTCCAAGTTAGCATTCAGGGGGGTGTTAGGATTATTAATCCTCCCTTGTCCAATTTGGTCATATGTCTAAATAAGGAGTCATGTCTAAATTGGGAGTCCATCGAGTCTATTTTTAGTCACTAGCACCATTGGGTCCACTTGGCCTAATTGGGGCACATGTTCCAGTTACTAAAGTGTGGGGAACACTAATTGAGGCCTACTGNTAAGTTTAGGAGTCTCCTAGATTAATCCCTACAATTTAGGAGCCACTGGGAGTGCCGATACCAACCTTCATGAATTGAGTTCAATTAGTGACTAGTTAAGTTGAGTTAGGAGTCAGTTACATTCACTTCTAGTCCTCTACATTTATTTAGCACTAGGTTTGCATGGTTGCATGCAGGAGAGGCACATTTCTCACCTACCACAGTTAGTTAGCCTCAGTTAACACTGAATTAGACACTTGAGTTGTGTTTTAGAACTCCGATGAACTCTCATAATGGTTTAGACAAGGTCAATTAACTATTGAGTCATTCGATAATGATTTAGACAAGGTCTTAGTTACCTACATTCAAGTAGAGTCTAATCAATTCGAATTTCCTCATGTGGATTCAAATTGCATGTGGCTATTTAGCCATTGTATTACATTGTAACTAATCATCTAATTACTTTTTAATTAATGAAAGAATTCACAGTTGCAAGCCATTTTTGCACTGTTTCATTCTTCAATTGCTGAGTAAATTGTGTAATCTATCTTGTGAGTTGTTTGTTTGTCCACAGATCTATGTGCCCAATTTAATAAAAGATTTGACCATTAAAGGCGATAATCCCGATGAGTTACAAAGAAAACTACACACTACTCTAGAATAATCTCTAACAAGCATAAAAGATTGCGTGTTAAACTAAAACGAAGGTGAATCCAAAGATATGGTCAAAGATGAAAAATTAAAGTTAGAAATGCCAGATTTTGAAGCCATTGACGACCAAGATTTGGGAATGGTGTCCATAAAACCCTCCATCTCCATGAGTTATAACTGTAGGGTGTCTTCATGGAGAAGCCTCACTTTATCCATGGAATCCATCAAATTTTGCGGTGTTGGAGCCTAAGCTTCTGGGTAAGGTCATTGAATTTGTTGCTGTTGCTAATGGTGTTCAATTGTGGTATGCATTATTTCAAGGTTTCGCTTCCCCATTGGGACTTGAACCTTAGACGACTGGAATTTATAAATAAAAATAAGACTTGGGCGAATTTATTTTATAAGAAGCAAATTTCGTGTAGTCGCTACAACTACGTGGTTGGAAATTCGAAGCCCTAGTGTGGTTCCATATCCAAATCACTTCCATGCCATGGTTCCTAAATGATATATTGAAAATATTGAAACTCAATTCCAAATGAAGCAAAAATCCTAGGTCTATGAACAATATTGAAACTTTATTCGAAATGAAGTAAAAAACCCATTCATGATATCTGCATGAAGTATGGGCTAGGTCTGAAACTCTAAAAAATATTTGCTCGAATGACACTTGCAGTTGTTTGTAGAATGAGAGTTGACCCTCTACAGGTTTCTAACATGAGCAAACCCTAGGTGGGTATATTGGGCTAGGTCTGAAACTTTGAAAAAGATGTGCTCGAATGGCACTTGCAACTGTCTTTAGATTGAGAGATGACCCTCCGTAGGTTTCAAACATGAGGAAACCCTAGGTTGGAAATTTGAATCCCTAGTTTGGTTCCATATCCAAATCACTGCCATGCCACCATTCCTAAATAATCTATGGACAACATTGAAACTCAATTCCAAATGAATAAAAAATCCTAGGTCTACGGACAATACTGAAACTTGATTCCAACTGAAGCAAAAAATGCATCTGTGATACCTGAGTGAAGTATGGGCTAGGTCTGAAAATCTAAAAAATATTTTCTCAAATGGAACTTGCGACTGTTTGTAGAATGAGAGTTGACCCTCTGCAGGTTTCGAACATGAGCAAACCCGAGGTGGGTATATGTTCCGTTTGGTATGTCGGATCGCCACAGTGCATGGAAAGGAGATGAGGATCATCTATGCATGAGGCCTATGTCGAAACCCTAAGCGCGCAGGTTCAAATGGTAGCTCTCAGACACTGTTCCACACTGCTATCTCTGAAGAAAGAGGACATAGTCGATGAATATCACAGACCCGAGGATCATGATATCTGATAGACGAAACCACTGAACATGGAAAATAAACAACATGTACGCCTTTATGGGTAAAGCAGCGATGGCGCAAATGAGAAAATTTTAAAAATTAAAGAGTGTGCTAGAGGATGGACGTGGCATGGCATTTGTAGCTAGACGAGCCTGTTTCGTATTGCACACACAAATGACGAATATTGAACATTGTCAATACACGTGTCAGGTTTCTATTCTCTAGACTGATGAGGAATCTATTGAGACTTAGTCTGCATTGTTTAATGCCTTCGTTGATGAGGAATCTATTGAGATTTCCTTGCATTGTTTAATTGCCTTCGTTGTAAATATATCGTGTATATTGATCCAAGAGATAGTTAGTCCGCACTAACTAATGCACTAAAATAGAAATAAATGTTGATGCAAGATAGCCACTGAAAATGCATTAATATAAAAATAAATATTCAATTATGTTCTATTTCATTCAATGCATCAATTTTGTTCATAGTCTAACTTAGAGTTATTTTTCAAATGTCTTGATTTCCTTTTGAAGTGGAACACTAATGAAAATTTATAACAATGCACTAAAATAATATAAAATTCAATTATGTTTTTTTATTAAATGCATCCATTTTGTTTATAGTCTAACTTAGGAGTTATTTTTCAAATGCTTTGTTTTCCCTTTGAAATTGAACACTAATGGTTGTTTATGATTGCAATGACAATGAGGGGTTAGTGGTGAGGTGGTCATTTATGACTATGATGAGGCGGTGGGATGCACCGCTTCAACACCACTGCTTTGTTGCTTGTTGTTGCAATTAGAATCATTTTTTTTCAATAGAAAATAAACATACTTTTGTTATTCATTACTCAATAAAAAAGTACAAGATTTTCAATACACAATCTTGAAAATTTTGACTGTTCATTGTTCCTGCAAACCTGTCCCAATTATGAGATATCCAGAAAAAACCAATTCTTACATGATTTCAAGATCATAATAAGATCCCATATTTCATACATAAATGTATCAATCCCCAAACTTCAAAAACCTGCATAAAAATAAGTCCTAGTCCCCATCTATAACTCATATAAAAAACTATATATCCCACAACTTCAAAACTTGAGAAAATTAGAGATCAAAAAAATTGATTGAGCCAATATTAGTTGGTGAATTATGCAACAATTCTTCCCAAAAGAGAATTCCATATTTTCCTTCCAAAGAAGACTTTGAGAGTTTATCATCCAACTGTTTTTTTCTCGATAAATATGATGTAAACTGATATGACTGAAATTCTTAAGATCAGAATGTATCATGCTACACCAAGGTAATAATGAGACCACTTTCAGATTAAAATTACCTTGCACCCATTTGATAGTGACCCTGGAATCTCCATAAACCCGAAGAATCAATATACCAAAAATAGAAACAACCTTGCATAAACAACAAAGAGCTAGTAGCTCAGCCTTGATGTTTGAGCCCGTTCCACAATGTAGTTGGAAATTAAAACTATGAGAATTGTTTATCATTAATACAACACTAGTTGAACATAGACCGTCCTTAGGTTCTCCATCAAAATAAACAACAACACCAACATTTTGAATTTCCTTCATAACTCTGGGATTTGAAATTAAAGGTTTCTTCATGCCAAACTCTTTTTCCATATTTAAAATATGCAAACAGATAGAGTTTTGGTCTTGTAAATGTTCTTAAAAAATGCTAGTATTCATGACAGTCCATATTTTCCAAGAGATAATTGCAAGTAAAGTATGGCAATCTCTGCAATTTTCATACCGCAAAAAACAATATTGATCAAAATTATCTCCGCCCCATATTCTACAAATCTTGAGAGCGAGACATACATTCTTCCAGATGTTGACAGTAAAGCTATAATTTATTAGCAAATTATCAACATATTCTGCATTTTTATATATATAATGTGTAGAAATTTGGTCCATACCATGATCCCTTATTAATGATATTGTCCCAGGTTTTCAGGCAGTTTTGTAAATCTAACCACATAAAGCATTTTATTTTCAATGGAATTTTCCACTTCCACATAATTTTATACCACCATTTATGAATAGTACTCGAGCTATTATGAACAATAGCCTGATAAGATGATTTTACAGTGATATTAACAGTCATAGGATTAGCAGACCAAATCAAACAATTTTCTTCTCCAGAAAGTCTACAACCAACAAAATTCAATATTTTAATATACACTTCCCACTCAATGGCTTGATCGTGAACCAAGCCCAAATATTTTGCAGTATACCAATAGGACCTATCCCTATTTAGCCAAAAATGGGTCTTATGTGAGCAAGAGTATAATAACCAATCTTTTCCAAATAGTTAGTTATATATAATGAAAGCTTGAAATCATCTGCCAATCCTATAATATGATCAATACCAACAAGCAAATTCCTTCTATTTCCCACTTTCCAAGTGAGATGCTCACCAACCCAATGATAAGTTTTCATAAATCCCTTCCAAATCAGTGAAAAATGTCTATAAATATTTTTAGACAATCTTATCTAATCTATGAGTTTCATCTTTATATACTTTCCATATAAAATTGAAGACCAAAGAGAGTTTCCGATCAAACCATGCCAAAAACTCTTGAATATTAAAATAGTTCTTAACCATGATAAGTTTTTTATTCCCCAACGACCCCAATCTTTTGGCATAGAAAGCTTGTCCCAACTATCCAATATTATAAGATTGCCTTTTTTTAGTTCCACTTGTCCATATAAAATTAAAGATATACCTTCTCAATTTGTTAATAATAGAAGAAGGAACTTGCAAAAAAGAAAACCAATAGATAGGAATGCTGATAAGTACAACTTTGATGAGAGTGAGCCTTCCACCTAGGGAGAGAAGTTTGAAAGTCTAGTTCTTGCTTCTTCCCTCAATTTTTTCCAACAACCAGAACCAATCCCGAACTCTGTAATCATTATGTTTTAGGAAATAACCTAAATATTTAAACCCAGATTCCAACTCAAAATTTTTATAAGGAAGGATAGAGGTGATACCTTCCAAAATATATTTTTTCTATCTTATGATGAAAGAAACTTGATTTTATTATACTTACAGACATTCTTGAAGCCATATAAAAAGATTGATGATCTCCTTGTAACAAAGCCATTCTTCCAAAGAGTCTATACCAAACACCAAAACATCATCTACAAAGAATAAATGGGTTATGAACATATTTTAACTAATTGTAATCCCTTGATATTCCCTCTTTTCTTTGCCTCTAATATAATCCAACTCAGACCTTCAATTATTAGCAGAAATAACAGAGGGGAGAGGGGACAACCCTACCTGATTCCTCTTCCACTCCTGAAAATTCTAGTAGAAGCACCATTCACCAAACTAGCAAAATGAGCAGATGTAACACGTGCCTAATCCAATTAACAACCAACATGTGCATACCAATCTAGATAAGAATTAACGTTAAGAAACCCCAGTCAAGTGTGTCAAATGATTTTTTTAGGTCCATCTTCCCTAATAGATCCTTCAATTTTTTTTATTTTTTTTTTATGTTTGATGGAATGTATGACTTCTTAAGTTATCCCAATTGCATCTAAAATTTGTCTATCATGTAAGAAACCAAAATTTTCTAGAGATAAGCACTTTGATAGAACCGATTTGATTCTATTGGAAATTATTTTAGAAACGAGATTATAGACCAGGTTGCATAGCACAGTTGATCCGAAATCTGCAAAATTTTCAAGCTTATTGCATTTTGGAACCAATGTAATAAAAGTAGAATTTACAGCTCCTGAGACATAACCTTTAGTTCTGGAAAACTGCACCATAGATAGTAGATCCCACCCCATAATTCCAAAGAAGGGGAGGAAGAGATCAACAGTCCACCCATCAACGCCTAAACTTTTCTTCTTTTTAAAAAGTTTCAAAGCGTCCTCTATTTCTTTCATAGTCACCTGCTTCCCCAACTTTTCCTTTTCTTCTAAATCAAAGAAGGTTGGAAAAAGTTTTATAGTTTTTAGCTGAGCTTCAAGAGAACAAAGTCCATCACCTTTATAGATCCCCCAAAATATTATTTTGCTAACTTCTTGAGTTCACATTGACCTTTAACCACAATACCATTTGCATCCAATAATTCCCAGATGGAATTAGAATTTCATCTATGTGAAGCAAAGGAGTGAAAAAACTCGGTATTATTGTCACCCAGTCTAATCCATAAATCCCTACTTTTTAACCTCCAATATTTTTCTTCTTGTTTCAAGATCAAGTCTTTTTTCTTTTCGAGATCTTTAGTCAACAAATGATCCTCTTCTGAAATAGAGAAGTATGGATTTTTGATATGAATGTTTATGATATGATCTTCAAGAAAAGAGAACTCTTCCATGCCTTTTAGTTTTTTATTCTTTATCCATTTGGTCACTGCCTCCTTAGGAATTTTTAACTTTACAACAATGTTTTCCATGGGGTTTAAATCTTCATCAGAATTAAAATTTGTCCAAACATCTTTTATGTAAGAACAAAAATAATCATTTTCCAACCAATAACTGTTGAAATTAGAAGGAAAATTCTGATTAGGAGTGATTCCCTCCACTTGCAAAAGGATGGGCCATTGATAAGAGATTTTGTTCTTCCCAACCCAAGTTTTGTACCTCTAAAAAATATGAACGAAAGATGATTTTATAACAAATATATCCATTCTTTTGAAGATACCATCCTTTCCACTACTATTATTTGTCCAGTTTGGCTCTAAAATTTGAGGGATGGTGTTAATAAAGTCAAACCTTCCCAAGAGATTTATGAATAAGTTTGCCATCAAATCAGTTTTTGCCTTTGGTCCCCAAATTTCTGCGATGCCGTAAAATTTAAGTCTCCTACCAAAATAAGGTTGTTAATATTTAAAAGACTAGAATTTGAAAGAGAGACCCAAAAACTTTCTCTATTTTTGTAAGGGGTATACATATTTAGGACTGTCACATCTTTACTAAAAACCCAAGATTCCCTTCCATTAAAATTCCCCAATCATTTTTGTATGGCGTTAATTGAACAACCCTTGGATTCCAACAAGATAACAAATGTCTTGAGAAACCTGAAGCATTAGCAATAGACAATTCTTAAATTGGAAGGATATTTGTAAGTATTTCAATGGATACAGATGCAGGACACATCGTTTCTTGTAGAAGTATACTATCAGGGCTAGTTTCCAAAATGGGTTTTGATAAGGCCCTAACCCTCTCAGCCTTAACAAACCCCCTAACATTCAATGAGAGAATATACATTAAAGATAAAAAGTTTGGGGTTTTTATGCCCTAAGTACCCCAGGAGAACCAACATGAACACTTACTTACAAAGCAGAACAAACTTCCTCCAATTTAATAGATAAGGGTTGTAGCCTATCGACTTAGAAGCTAGTGAGGTGGCTAAAGTGGAAGCTTTCTTCTTTATGATCCTAACATTTCAAAACCTTATAGATTGGAGAGAATTAACCTTCGGATTCATAGAAGGATTTTTTGAAAACACTTCTAAAGGAAATTTAAAGACTTGGATATCAGACGGTCCATAACCACTCTCTTTTAAAAGCTCAGAATTCCCCATAGGAGGGGAAATAATAGCAGGTTTAACAAGCTTTTATTTTTCTACCAATGAAAGGGAATCTTCAAAAATCTAGAAGTGTTTGAATCTATCAAATTATAATCCAAAGGATTATCTCCCTTTAAGCCCCGTTCTAAGGAATTAGTAATAGGAGAAGCATAAGCAAAATCCCAGCTAGATTTCTTATAGTATGACCATCAACTGATTTAGGTCCCAAACTAAGATTTTTCTTTCCATATGAAAGATGATGATCTAAATATTTTACCATAGAAAGATAAAAATTCAATTCTTCTTTAGAAAAATCCTCATAATGATGGCATCTTGTGGAGAATCTGTGGTCAGTAAATATACATTTACTGACCGTAGATTCTCCATAAGATGCCATTAGCAATCACTATGAATTCTCAGCCAAAACTATCCTCATAATGTGTAGAATAGTTAAAATTACTCTTATTCGTATTCAAGAAGCCATTTGTAAGTGTCGTGCATTGTTGCTGGGGTATTTCGCAATATAAATGCTTCTAGATTTCTTTACAGGAATAATCTGAAATCAGAGTGGCTTCAAAATATTTAGACAAAACAAACAGTGAACCAGATAAAAGAAAGGGACAACGAGATTTAACATGACCCGTATTTCCACAATAAAAACATCTAACAAAACACTGAAATATTCCATCTTCTAACAGAAAACCGAACACCCTAAACAACTTCAATCTCTGCAAGAGGCCCTATAGAAATGTTGAATTTGACCATTACCTTCGCCACCAATTTATTTATGTCGTGAAGCAAATTATTATCAACCCATATTTTCCCACATTGTTTGTTAAACCTTCAAGCACATTTTGTGTACAGAGCTCTAGAGGGAAACCTTGTAACAACATCCATAGATGTCTTTTGGTTTCCTTCTCCATGGCAGGATTGAAGGCTATATGCCATCATTTTAACAGGAGAGAACCTACATTATAAAGCCATACCATGTTAAGGATTTTATCAATTTTTTCTTCGTCCAGAAAAATGAAAGTTATCCATCCATTGATCATAAGATTAACTCTCTGTGCATAACCCACATCTAACATCTAGAATTTGCTGACCCATGCCAACAATTTTCCTCTATTTAGATTCTAAAATTCCACTCTTCCCACTAATTCCCTCTTTTTAGCCATTTCAACTTTCTCAATGTTAATGTCCACCCCCAACTCAATTCTCGCCAGGCCTTCCTTAGCTTTGTAAGCTTTTAGTCTCTTGCGAGCCCACGCACGATCCCCTGTCACTCGATGGGTTTTTACATCCTCCCGCTTGAATGGAACAAACTCCTTTGAAACAATTGAAGGGAAAGTTTCTTTACCATGAAATGAATCCGAATAAAAAGGTTTTTTTTTGGGTTTTTACCAAATCCATGAGGTAAAAAGGTTAGCTTCCACACTTCCAAACGTTAATCCTCCATGAGTCAGGAAGAACCATCCTCCATGAGTCTGGTCGATGTCACATCACCTGTGAAGAGTGTTAATCCCTAAGTCATAGGGTTTAAAAACTGCAAAAAACTCCCTTTTAACAAAGTTTATAAAAACTCTAGCCAAAGACACCACTTCAATTTATAAGCAAGAAATCGATAAAGGAAAAACCAAAATATGTAGAAAAATGAAAGAGAAAGGTAGGAAAAAAGTTTTAAAACCACTAAAATGTAACCATAACGAGACGTGTAGCAAATCCAAAAGGATTCCCACTTTTTTCTCTTGGTTGTTACTAGGCCTATTGGAGAGGATTAGATGAACTCCAAGTAAGCTAAAACATCACATTATCCTCCAACGAGAGTTTTCAGAACCGATTTCCTTCAAACCCTAACCATCCTCTTTCAATCAGGCCATGTCGTCTTTATGGATTGCAACGTGTTAATGAAATAATGTAGGTGTCTGAGCAACTTGTTAATGAAATAATGTAGGTGTCCGAACAATCAATTGGTAGATATCGAAAACACAATATAACCAAATTCCGAGGTGAAGCAGTAGTTGTTAAGACTTCAACAATTATAATAATTTATCTTGTAGTTCATAGCCATGCGAAGGCATTTTTTGTTGTAAGCTCCATAGTGAAATTATATTAATATATAAAAAATAATGAGTACATGCACAGGAGGTTCATGAAGTCAAAATCCCACAATGGCTTCTCACGGACCTATGACTGCTAAGACTTAAACTTAAACAAGTTTCCCAAGCTTGGAATTCCAACATGAAACTATGCATGTTTACCTTCCTTGCATGGGAGATAAAAAAACTATTGAGCAGGATATGCCCGAGTGCAACTATGTTATGTTAATTACAATTATGTTTCCAAGTGAATTCTTGCCAACAAATAATTACTTTCTAGACCATCCCTTACTCATATCCATACAAGTACAATTTGAGATACTAGTCCATTCCATACCTTTACCAATACCAATACAACTACAAGTTGAGCTAAAAGTAGATAAAGGAAATCCAGGCAGTTGTATCATTGAAGCAATTTTTGATCAAGTTTAAGATCCGGTTCATGCCCTTCTTAGTTGTACACATACAAGTATAGGTTGAGCTAAAAGTCGACAAAGGACAATGGGGGTGTTATAAGATCATTAGTGTGAAGCAATGTCCCAATCTTATATGCCAACGAACTAGGTAATCTGACATTTCATTTGAGACATAATATTCAATATGATAATACAAATTTATTATAACATATTATTATCGCAAGGAATATATCTCGACCAATAACCACAAAAAATTGTTACTAAAATCCACAAATTTGCAAAGAATGAACACACTTTCTATTTGAATATGGACATATTATAACCATTCCAAAGAATTTAGTTTCTTGAATTTGTATGCAGGATAGTGAATATTTACAATTATTTATATTGAAATGTATTCTTCTCTGTTTTCATAGGTGCCATAGTATTTAAAGGTAAAACAAATGGCTTGGGTTCAAGCCTTAGGACCGACCCATAATTATCTAAAAAATTGGCCTTATTTCTTTCACTAAAGCGTAATTACGGATATTAAAAAAAAGTCTAGCGTTAATAAGAACCAACCTGGGAGCAAATGGATCTCCCAATTATGTTATTATTCTACTCATTCTTTTTTTTCTCGAGCACCTTGAAACTATATGCTTTCCAATTCGTCTTATGCTCATGCCCAAAACTAATAGCTACAATAATTCTTCTCTAGTGCCTTTTAGAGCATTCTAAAGGACGACATTATCTTGTGCTACTACCTGGAGTTAATAGCTACAATAATGCTTCGCTAGTGCATTTTAGAGCATTTTGTAGCACAACATTACTAGGAGGTAGTAAAATATCGATTTGTGTTGACTGTACATTTGTACCTTTCTTCTAACAATCAGGTTGTCGACATCTCTAGAGCATTGTGGAGGAACAATTTATCAAACAACATAAAGTTGTAGAAGGGCACTACCGATAAGAATGGCTTCAACGTGCTCTAGGATTTTGTGTGAGGCCCTTTCCTAGGCAGTTCAATCCAGGCATTGTTAACATCAATATCACCATGGCTTCTGTTGATGTTGTATATCCTAAAACAACCCATTCCAATTCCATATTTCTCTATCAATGTGTTTCTTTCCTCCTTGTGGCTTCAACTATGTCAATTCACATTTAGATTTTGGATATCAATTGATTGAATTTTTTTCATTTGGAAATACAATATTGAAAATGTCAATGTCCTTAAGTGGGTTGGGTTTATTATTATGAAGGAGAAAACAAATTTCAGAGTGGGATTAATATATGGATAGGAGCAATTTGATGGCAAGCTTCAATTAGGTGGTGAGACAGCGTGTGGGAGTTTTTGTGACATTGAATACTATAGAGCGATACAATTAGCTTGCAAAATCAGATGGATTGAGTATGCAAGTTGGAGAGGAGATGGGTGGATGTTTAAAACGTGCTTTGTCATACTATAGGCCCATAAAAACCCAACCCCTTATTTGGCTTCTCTTAAGATTTCATGCATGCCATCTGGTAGCATTTTGCATTTGATCAAGGCCATGGTCGAAGATGAAATTATAGCTTGAACTCATAACCATTGGCTCAATGTTTTTATCTCGAAGCCCATAAAAAACCAGCTCCATCTTTGGCTTCCTTTAATATTGCATGCCTTCCATTTAGTGTTGGTTTTCCATTTTATCCAAGTGATTATTGAAAATGAAATTTATGTAACTGTCCTCATGTTAATTTATTTTATTTATAATTTATTAATTGTTGTTTAAAAAAAATATTTCTTTAATATTTGATTGAGAGAAAAAAAGCCACGTTTACATAGATTTATGTGCCAACGGGCGAGGATGATCCTAATATGGGCATGTACATATGAACAATATACTCCTTAATTGCAATTCTTGTGTTTCAAAAGAGTAGATAACAGAGTCTCCTTCGTAAAAGATAGATGAACTTGTTTAAATAATGTGAATGCTTATTTTTTCAATATGAAGTATGCTTTTGAAATCACACGAATAGGAGTAAATAATGTATGTCATGACCTAGACCATTCCGATGTCAATTCTCGATTGCGATTAACACACTTTGTGTAATACCAAATTCAATTTCTCCTAAAAATCAACTTCAATAGTTAATGGAGTGTAATGGAGGCCCAAGATGCCCTCAAATAGACACCCTCACCTATTGCCCCATAGAACTTCATGTCTACATTTGCTACTAGATCGAGGTTCTAGATTCATGGTGTATCGTAAATGGTAGAATCATTTCCCTTTGCAAAAGCTTAACGTAAGTCAATTTCACTCTCACTACGGGATTGCCATTAATAGAATTGATATTAGACAACCGCTTATTATACTTGTTGAAGGCACATGTATATTGTGTTCGATTTGCTTTGACTGGTTATTACTAGCATACCCCTCAAGTGGGGGAATGAAACACCGAAAAGAACTTTGGTATGTCTAAAATGAATGAAATTTATGTGTATGTAGAGAATGTAAGTTTATGTGTTAAAAGCAAGTATAGTGAATCTATGGAAATTATAGTGAAAATGCTAATAAGTAGTTTAGGATTTTCATAAGAACACATTTCAAAGTTATAGATGGCGTCATTGTCCATTCTAGGGCTTTCAGAGGAGAAATCGAAGCTTCAAGTGGATTTTTTGGTCAAATCTGTGGGGCTTACACTGGTTGGTCTTCTAACTTATCCATTGCTAGTCATCGCTGTTTGGATGAAACTTGGAGAGGAGAATAATTCCCAGGTACAGAGTAATGAATGCATTGAATTCCATGTCATTACAAGCCTTGAGAGGAGAGAAAAAATTTCCACATATTTTTCAAATGATAGAAAAACATTTCTTAGAGATATGTTAATTCAAATTCCCAATCCTAGTTCTGCAGGATATTTACTAGAGTGTTAAAGTTGGAAAGTTGATCACTGACAAGGGGATGTGCAGTGAACGTGTCTTGAATCACGACTAAAGGTTGTGAGTGATAGCCAACAACTTTAGAATCACATTTATTGTGCATTATTTTTCTTTTTAAATTATTTTCCTCTCTTAGGGGATTTGACGTGATGTGAATGAAGGCTCCACTTTAAACAGTTCTAAGACACCCTTATACAAAAAGAGTCCTAAGAGGGGTTCTGCAATATCAAAGTCAAATGGATATCATTTAACATTTTCGAGAAGCAGATTCAAAGAAGTATGAGATATTAGAACCACTTCCATGCTAAATGGTAAATGTAGCACAAACTGAGGGGTTCTATAATCTCAAAGTCAAACGACTATCAATTAACATTTTTGAGAAGCAGATTCAAAAAAGTATGAGATATTAGAACCACTTCCATTCTAAATGGTAAATCTAACACAAAATAAGAAAATTATGTGAGATTTTTTTTTATTTTTTATAATTAAACTTATTTAACTTAGCTTTCCTTAACATCATCGTCGAAGGCTTCATTAAAAATATAATTAAGGAAAAAAATAGTATAACATAAAATCCCATTTGAAATATTCATAAACACATCAGATTTCATCTAATGTGTTAGATAATGAGGTATGGATTTAAGGGATTTAATAGCTAGCATCGTAGAAAATCCTCAAATATGTAGATAAATCCACATGGAAACCATGCCTTTTATCACTCCCTGACTTGGCGCACATGCACTAAAAAATTAATAATTATATGACAGATAATATGTTTAGTGGATATAGAAGGGCATGGACATTGTTTAGTTGGAAAGACGATTTGAATCTATGAAGGTAGAAGCAATGTTAGAAGGAGAGCATGAGTTGCCATCAATGGAGGGCCATAATGAATATTGAATGAGATCTAGTCTCATTTCCCATGGGATTAAGTAGCGGCTTCGAGTGGTTTCCTCCTTGAATTTCTCTCCATGTCTCTGCAACGAGAAGGGAGCGACCTCCCTAAATTTCTCTCTATATCTTTGCAACGAGAAGAGTAAAGAAGGGAGATGGTGAGATATTTGAATACATATGTGCAACGAGAAGGGAAGAAGAAGAAGAGTAGGTATGGGAATCTAGGAGTTTCTGAGAATTTTTATGCGGCCAGCGAAGGTGAGGTCGAACTGGGAACCTCAAGAACATGGGATGAATTTTAGATGAAAATCGATCGCGAGAGTCGTGGTCTACTAGAGGAACGGGCGAGGGTTAGGGCGTACAATCTCGAATTGGATGGCGATACTATCTTCTTTTTAGGATCATAAGTGCACCACGAGACTCAAACCCTCGACCTAGAAATTGCTTTGCTTTGGAGTGTAAGGGGACATATATCGAGTGCTTCGTTCATCTTTGAAGTGTTCCGATCAGTTTGTGGTCGTGGATGTTTCACCTGATATCCTCAAATTGATATCCTCGGGACTAGAAGAGGCGATGTAGTGGATGTGTGTCGTTTAATTAGGGGAAACGTTTCTTTTGTTGGTTATAAATGTGACAGAGAAGGCGCAACTGGTTGCTAAAACTCTTGTGAGATGCAAAAAATTGCATGAAATGGCCCATTGCGGGGAAATGAAGAGAACTTCGATATGTTTCAAAAATGAGAGAAAGTTGTGTATGTATATAATATAATCAAACTTCTAAATCACTACATATAAGTGAAAATAAGTTTCCTCCAAAATACTTTTGTACATAAAGTTTTTAAATTTGAAAACATTCGGTGAATAAGTCTATGTTTTTACCTTGATCCTTTGAATTCCAACGGAATCTTACAAAGCAAAAAAGTCCAAAAATACAAGGAGCATAGTTATAGGAGTTTTTGAAAGTTTTAGGTAACTTTAGAGAACCTAGTTTCTTCTCCTGTTGGTTTAAAATGCATTAATTTTGTTGGGTTCCAGTCCGGCTGGCTCACCTTATGGAGTAGCATGAGCTAGGAGGCAATAAGAGGACTTCCGTTCTCCGACCTATGTGTCTCACATGTGGGGGCACATTGATTCTAATATTGGTGCTCACAGTACTGGTATGTAGTAACTTCGTAGACAGTAAATTAACACATTCATCATGTTTGCCTTCAAATCTGGAGACTCTTTATTTGCAAATATGGAGACTCTTGATTTGCATATTTGCGATTATGCTTTCGATGTCCTTTCTCTAGCCATAGAAGAGATAGTACCGTCTAAGCCAACTCAACTTTCATAGCCAAAATAGTTTCTTTGCTCAGATCCAAATACAAATTCCCTTTGGTATATCTTCGGAATCCTGGAATTTACACCACGTTTCTTCATCTTTGAAAGATTACATTGAATTCACTGTGAATTGGGTAAACCTTACATTAACTGCAGCATTGGCCAGGTCTCCAGGTAAGGTGTTTTTAATTATAAAAACAAAATTTCGATGAATCCTTCCTTTAACATAAAAGACCCTCCTACTTATCTTCTGTTGAATAAATGAGAAAAGAAGGGGAAAAGTCGTGGAAGCATGAAGGGATGTTTGTGAGAGAGTCAAAGGGAAAATAAAAAGGTGGAACCAATGAGCAAAAATAAATAGAGTTTATGCCTTTTCTCTCCCCGATATTTCTAGATTGCCAACTGCACTTCATTGAAAATATCATTCCTGGACAAGGGAAGTTTCAACCAGGTGGTAGTTAACCAATGGCATGTGGAACTCAATGTGTGCATGTTCAGGCTACGTGGTGCTCCACGTTCAATAAACACTCAACAACAACACATTAATGATGTTGTGGTGGGATTATGAATAGTTGGATTGTGTGGTGGGATTATGAACCATTGTTTTACACCCAAGCGCTCCTAATCCTCTTGGTGCATATTTAACTATGATGCTCAACGTGGCCCAACTACTTTTCGCTCAGTTTGCATGCTTAGCTCACCATGCAATTCTTTTAGAGTAATAAAGAAAATTCGAACAAGGTTGCTACATTTTGTAGAAAACTTCAAATAGGGCCTTGATGGCACTAATGAGTTAAGATATGGACGATCAGACATGAGGATAACCTAGTCCCAGTCCCAGTCCCACTCCCAATTGCACTGAGAAGAAGGAGGTTTTATGACAACAACAACTATTCAACTGATGCTATGGCCATGGAAATGGTTAATTATGCTCAGGCACATTCACACCCTCCAAATGGTAAACTCCTTTCTCACACCCTCTCTATACTTGGGAAAGCATCAACAAATTTCTCTAGAGCAGTGAAGAAGATCTACTTGAAGAATATATCCTCAAGAAGAACTATAGTTGAGGTCCAGATTGTGTCCCAGATAGGTCACTGGGAACACAACATAAATACTTAGATATGAGCTACTACTGTTGGCATCTCAGAGCATTGATCTCACAAGCTTTGTGAGTAGCACCTCTACATTGGAAAACCAAACCCTCCAGATATGCTCATAAAAATTACACAAGGGGACCGTTCCCATAGCAAAAAATTACACGAGGGGACTATTCCAACTTTAGAAGTGAGAGATTGAGGTAGATGGTCTTCTTCCTATCACCAATCCTTTCTTTCGAGCCACAAAATTGTTCTGTAAGTATTCGGCCAGATATTTCTCGTTCTTGTTACTCTAGAGAAAGGAAACTCACTGCTATAGAGAAAGTAAACCTGAAGGTATATACAAGGAAGATAGTCATATGGGTTTAATGTATGCTTCTGAAATTACAGAGACCCCTAATGTATGCCTCTGAAATTACAGAGGCCACTAACATATGCTTCTAAAATTATAGAGGCCCCTTATTACAACGCATCTGCCTATACACAGGTATTGAAATACTTTTTATGAGTTTTCTCAATGCTTTAATTTTATCCTGCAGATTGGACAAGTGCATGGCTAATTTTATTTTGTTTTACAGTGTGGACCCTATCGTGCAGCACCACTTTACAATGGAGGGATTCTTTGAAATCTCGGTTTTGATAACGGAACCAACAACTAGACCGGTTACAAAAGAGTGAGTGTAACCTTGCAAATAGAGAGTTAGGATAATTGCAACAAATACCAGGAGAGTGAGGATAATGAGATTGCTCAGGAGAGTGAGGATAATGAGATTGCTAAGGAGGAAAACCCATGGCGAATTTCTTTAAAAGATCTACTTCAAACCTATAAATCTGTTAAAAATACTTGGATGCAACTAGTTACTCTGTTCGTGGAGAATGAATGATAATAAACCCACATATAGAGTGAATTGATGAAATACACAAAATTGATGAGAAAACTGCAAATCACCTCACAGAAAGCGTATTCATGGTGTGCTAAGCTCTGCAAAATGATGGAATAGCCTACTGATTAGGAAAATAGACTCCATGGGTACAATTGAATGAGCTTTTGAGCTAGTTTACGTAAAACCAACACATTCTAAACTTCGAAATCGAACTGATATTGAATCACAGACGCCTAGCCGCAGGACTGCCAAATGTTATGGATTTTTTAGCAACAATAATTTCCAAATTGTAGTGACAAGAGAAATTTGCCATAAGATATTGAATCACAGACGCCTAGCGGCGGGATTGCCAAATGTTATGGATTTTTTTTAGCAACAATAATTTCCAAATTGTAGTGACAAGAGAGATTTGCCATAAGTTATTTTGTGCTTGTTTGAATACTTTGGCTGTCAAAATATAAAAGCAACAGCTGGAAGATTAAACGTTGGAAAGTTCATCGAAAAAGACACGTAAACGTGCCTAGATACTTGTCTCACCGACCATATTTATCCTCATTAGCGTTTAAGCGATGGACAAGGGGGCGACTCCTCATAGGCGGTGGAAAGATGACGAAAGCCGGAAGAGAACCACCCCTTTAATAACACCTTCGGTGTAAATATGCGAGTTGACTTATTTTTTTTTTCAAATTTCCTATCTCTTACTTTATAGATTAATTTTATTTTTATTTTTATGCATTATTATAAAATCATTTGTCTAATATGTCATTGGATATTGATATTGAGTTAGAGGTCTTATTACGGAGAGCTGCTTGAAGCGGCTTGTTTATTGTCTTATGAATGGATCAATTGTTTGGTTTTGTCCTATGTTTTTCTATGCAAAAGCAAATTTATTACTGAGCAAAACATTTCTATTCCACAGACTTTGAATAAACATTGTCCCATGGCTCAGGGTCCAATGCACGGCCATCCGCCTCCAACTCGTCGCTCTTCATTGCACAGCCTTTGTGCGGTCATGACTATGCACCGCTTTTGTAAGGACACCACTATGAAGCACTTAATTCATCCCTGCAATACGAGATCTTGGCTCTTGGATCTCACTGCCTTCACTACAAAGATTTTGTGCAGGCCATTTATGAGCTAATTTATAAAGATAGTTTGCCTAAAAGCGAGAGCATGCTTCAACATTTGAACCGTCTGCTACATCTCTTTTAGGAACTTTGATAGCCACTTCCATGCCATCTCGTAAATTCCTTTAAACACAACATTGGTTGTCCCTTCTCCTATTTTGTTACTGAAGCCCTCGCTATATTTTTCAATCTCCTTCAATGTATATTCCTTTTTATCTGCATTCCAAAGCACAAAACATAAAATAGATGAGTCATGAAGCCCTCATTATGTTCCATTTAAAACACATCATGGTTACTGAACCTCACACTTCCTGGTATATACCGTATCAATTTTTAATGTAATATAAAGAAGGGCACAAGGGAAAGGCCATATCATCTCTAAGACCGCTTTTTATTTTTGTTGGTATGTTCTTTGAACTGGATAGTATGTGCTTAGCTACCAACATAGATGTATGAATAATAAATAAGAAGAGAAGAGTCGGTGCAATTAGAGAAGTGGCTCCTATGAGCCCAAGTAGCCATGTATCCATTTTCTTCTGACTGATATTATATATCTCTATTTGTTTTTGACAGAAAACACCCAAATTTTTTCCGATCGAAACTCCTCGGACGTATCTCTGGGATTTGAGAGAGTTACAAGCACCAAACTAGGTAGATGAGATTGCCACAGGAAGCTAAAGGCTGAAAACAGAACCTGCGTTACTTGAGGTGGGATTTGAGAGAGTTACAAGCACCAAACTAGGTAGATGAGATTGCTACAGGAAGCTAAAGGCTGAAAACAGAACCTGCGTTACTTGAGGTGCATGTCAACATTTCAATCAATTTTATCCAAGATCATCAATTTTTTTTTTTTTGCTCTTCTCTAACAAAACATATTGCTCAATTTTAACGACAGATCCTTTTGTTCTTCCTTTTTTTTGTTTTATCCTAGCATTCCATTCAACTTTTGAAACTAGGCATCAAATATTGCTAAGGAAACAAGAGAAAATCATGGTATTTTAGTTGTGACAACAAATTTCATTTTTTATCTCAATTTAGACCCAATTTCTTTACCGTATGCCAATGCATTATGGTAAGAGGACGAGAGATTAAGCCTCGTCCAGGCCAAATTGGATACCAGGAAAGATAGGATGGCCGAGAGGAACCAAGAGCAGGAACACACTAGGGAAAAACTCAGAAATGCCATGCAACGTGGACAAAATATCATGGTCGATCTTGAGTCTTTTGAGCTCATGAATCCCAACGAGATTAACAACCTAGTGCAACAGGTAGGGTTTTAACTCAATAGCTATCTAGACACCTACTGTTGGATATTTTAAATTCAGAGTGCACGCAGCCTTGGTTCTTTCTTTTGGTTACTCGCATTTGAAAATGCGCCCCATATTTATTACTAAACCAAAATAGGCCTTAAGATTTTGCAAATGAAAGACATTTTAGTCAGCTAAACAAGTAACTTTACTGTTCAACTAGGCTTGTTGTGCAATCTGATATGTGTGCTCACTACTGGCTAGGATTATAAAATTGTTGTAATATATGATAAAGTTGCACTTTTTTATTTTAATGTATTGTCTCTTTGGAGTTCTTCAAAAATCACCCAAAAATATGCTTCGTTGCATTTAGGGCTAGGTTCCAGGTCTAAGAGGTTTACTATCATGTCAAAATCACCCGGGGCCTGTAGACCCCTGGTTTCATCCTTTTTTTGCAATTTATTCCCACCAGGTGAAGCATACTACAATGTGAGTGGAATAGCTTAATACTCTGTTGCAATTAAAGATGAAGTAAAATACTAAATAGCTCTCTAACTCTTATTAGAATTATTTATGAATTAAATTGCATCTTTTTGAAAAAATCTCTACTTATTTAAACACAGTATAATTGTAGTTATCCCTTGTGACAGAGATGCCCTGATCAATGGATTAATATTTATGTCTGGAGTGCATTAACCTCGCCAGCAAAGGAAATGATATTAACCAACCGAGATACTTTCACACGACTCTAGGGTTTGAATTATGAATTTTCTAGCACAAAAATGAAAAAAAAAACCAATTTTAGGTTTTGAGCTACCAAATTTGTAGAAAGTAAAGACCTGTACTTACATATAAAAGAATGTTGATTGCTGAGCAAACATTTAACCATAGGAGGCGTATAAGTGGGACACTGAAGTACGCTGTTGAGATAGAAGGTATTACTGAGATTTCTAAACCCTACTGGCGAGCTCTTGCGATGAAATGATCGTTGCCACGTCATTTCCAAGTCCATCTGTGGCTCTCCACAAACTCTAACTCTGTTTGTACCATTCACTGGTCTATCCGATCCAAAGAAACAAATTATTTAGTTTGTTTTAAAATTGTATTTTTGTGCTCAAAGAGCTTCCAGACAAGAGTCCAGAGCTCACTATAATTTTGACAAGTTAAAAGGCTAAGAATATAGATATTGCAACAAAGATTATGTAACAAAGAAGAACGAGGATAGTAACAACAATTGGCAATTTCATGTAATTCGTACACGACGTGGCCGACTGATCACGAATGAATAAATCCCAGGCTCCTGATAGAAATAGATTGGATACCGTAACACGACACTGACTGTCTTTTTCACCCTGTTAAGGAAAGCATTTGGGGAATACGAGCCAAGGAAAAATAGATAGCAGGCATGGGAAAGCTCGTTCACGTTACAGCAGCCGGTACTTTATACTTCGTTCCAAGCTTTGAAAGTCCCTGTATGCTGCTGGCTGGGGCGCGGCGGTCTAGCCAGTAAGGCATGCATTATTTGAAAGGTATTCTATATCAAATATTCTCCTGAGACTTTCATCGAACTTTAGAAAATTAAAATTATATCCCGACAATCCAGAAATGTGCGTAGCATAGACATCGTTTGCTGAGACAATCCAGAAATGCGTTGTTTGCTGAGACAAGCCAGAAACACGTAGCATTGACCATCAATTGAGTGTTAGGTGCATGCATTTCATATAGCCTCTTGGCCGCATTCACATCCTGTCATTCCCACACAGCTATGACGAATGGCTGATCTGGAAAATCTGAATTGCATGCAAAAATAAGTTAATTATTTGTGGGAGTTTAATATTTTTAGTTACCAAGAAATGCTTAATACTTAATACTATCTAGGGAAGAAGGTAGTTGGTATGAGCAATATTTATATGCATAGAAGGGAGAATAGGTAATGCTATCTAATTAGAGTAAGGTAGGTGCTATGCGTTCCTAGTTAGTATGCCCAACATTGTTTCTTGTGGCATTTGATCAACAAATTGAAAGAACCGCACAATTAGATAGTCAAAGGGAATATGCTAGGCCTAGAATCATCCCAAATGCTGCTAACGTGGCTATGTTGTTATTGATTTGGAATCGAAAACAACAGTTCATTTCGATTCTCTCCAATTAGACAAATCTTTGTGCCGGAAACCGCTGTTCAGTGACAAATGACCTTTAACTATCTCATCCCCTATATATCAAATAGTTAGCAGTAACAGAGCTGAGCTGAACATGATTATTAGTATAAGTTATGCATGATTACCCTATTAACTACTAGTAACTCCATTGATTGGATCCATAGAAGCATAGTATTTCAAACTACACGCCACTTGGCTAGAATGCTAAACTGTAAGACATATTTGTATTAGTTGATCAAGTTTTGGGGGAATGCTGATGGCGTTCATCGTGGCCACCACCATGTTGTTATACAAGTTAGGCAACATCTTCTCATAATAAGAGCCAGTCCTCAAAGGAGTTCAATTTCAATTACCAACTTCATTTCGTTGTAGTTGTTTTCTTTAGTGTAAGATATTTGGTCTTCATCTGTTAGCTTTAAACCTAGCATTTGGGATTTATTCCCATACTGACAGGCATTTGCAAATTGGAATGAAACAACTTTATCTGAACTATAAGTTTCATTGTTGTATCCACTTTTGATGCGAAACCTTTTCTTATTGCTTTGTTGTTGAACATTTTCCGTTGCTGTAAGACTCTTACAAGTAGTGCTGCAAAGAAATATGGCAGGCATTAGTGCTCCGTGGTAGCATAGTCCCTGCCTATTAAGTGGAGAAGCAAAGGCTGACAGAATAAATAAAACAGTGTTCATTTGAGGCGATAGAATAAATAAAACAATGGTCATGAATGAACATAATGGATAATGTAAGCATCGACTTTGTCCTATTAAGCATAGTATATTTCTCGGATTGGATAATGGTAAGCATTAAGCAGAAGATATTGCTCGGGGTGGATGATGGTAAGCACCAGCTTTGCCTCTAAGCAGAAGATATTGGTCGACATATATGTATTTGCTAATATTCAAATAGAAACTAGGGACTGCAAAGCTTTTAAACAGTTGGAAAAGAGCAATATGGATCATTATTATTTGTGATGATGATTGTAATGATGATTGTAATGAAGCCTGAGATTAATGCTGGAAATTACGATGACGAAGAAAATGAATGCTTATACTTCTGGACTTGATAGATATTATAGAGTGAAATACTAATGACCACGCATATGTAGTAAAAAGTTGTAGCTTGATAAAGATTATTCATTAACCATTAGGTTTAGGTTTGGTGAATTGACCGTCATTTAGATGAAACCATAAAGAAGACCATGATTTATAGATGTTATGGTAAAAAGAACTTCGATCGATAATTAATGTGATAGAATACAAATAATTAAATGTATAAATATCTTAATATTTGTAATTTTATATATTGATGGATTCACTATACAATAAAATTTATTCAAAATGTACCACTTTTGTGCATGTTGCTTCATGTCTCTTACGGTGGAGTTTGGTACGGAATGTCCTCACCACCTGCGTACCATGCAATTTAGCCGCAGGCCCAAGTAAACTTCAATCTAGTCCACCCAGGTCGTTGGGTCAAGTTCAATTGTTTTTGTGATTCCACCCGTGTTATTGCACTCCCGATAGAGTGGAAACCCTACTTTGTTTCAACTAATCAAAGATGAAATTATAAGTTACACCTATAGCCATTGATAAGTGTTTTTTTAAAGGTTGTTTACAATTGGTTAAAGAGCTATTCCACCAGGAAATATGCTAACATATGATATTTTAACAAGAGAATTAAGATATAACCAAATTATATACTTCACTCATTTATTACAAATGAGCTCAACGAAAGCAAAATAAACCTGCCATTTACTGTCAAATGGATGTAGCTTGGGTGGTTGGGAGGAATGAATGTTACCCTCTCCACCCAGGTTCTACTCTTGTAAGTGACATGATGCTTTTGTGGAGCCCTTTGTAATAAATGTTGTGAATGATGAGTTGACCATACCTTGATTCAGTTTGAATATCAGGTATTGGAATTTTCCGTGGAAAAAAAAAAACCTGCCATTTACAAAATTTAAAACCAAGTTAAAAGGATAACAATTATTCTTAAATAACACAACTCAAGATCTCCCACTAAAAAACAATGATTTTTTTATTAAAAGGATTCGCAATGATGGACGCATCAACGTAAAAATCTCTTATAACTTTGAAAGTACCCTTTGTTTCTTCCAAATGGATACTAAATAACTTTAATATTCTCTTTCATACCTTTAAATTTTAACAATCTCTTTCATACCTTTAAATTGGTACCTTTATTGCTTGACTTTTAAGATAGTGGCCTTTTTTTTAACATTTAACTTAGAAAGTATCTTTTGACTTTGATTTATAATAGTTAAGTATAGGTTATTTCTTATGCCAATTGATGTGGTGAAAATGCATCAATATAGATCCATCTTAACTATGGTTCTACCAAGTGTCTAGAGGGATCAAGTTCTTTTGATGTGCAAACCCTTTTAATTTACAAAAATGTCTAATAAGTTTTCTTACTTGGAAGGGAAATGACCAATTTGTTTAAGTAATTTCAAAATAGGGTAAATATGAGTAAAAGAATGAGATGAGTAATATTAGTAGTCACATAATCAAATAGTTTTCCAAAAATTGCTTTACTTGTCTTTGTTTAAAACTAATAATGACTATTAAGAGTAGTTAATGAGTAAAGTAATCCATATAAAATTTAAAATCTAGATTTCCAAAATAAATTAGAATTTATCCAAATGTTTTTGAAAAATGACTTGTTTTTCTCTATAACTAAAAATGAAGATATACATGTTAGGGTTAACCTTGACTTGGGGAATGAGCAAGGATATAAGTGGTTTAAGGCACATGGTTTTAGTGGCCCGTGGTTTCTTGCTAGTTGTATAAATCTATTATTGGTTTCTTGCTAGTGGTATAAATCTATTATTGAAGGTTGGTTTTTCCCTAGGGGGTTTTCTAAGGTAAATCTAGTGTTCCTATTTTAATTGTTAATATTTTTTAATTTATTTTCTATCACATATTTTATTCCTAACATCATGTTTGCTTAGGTTTCAAGTTAACTGAATTTTAAATTGAAATTTGATATATAACTAGCGTAGATCCAAATCCTAGGCTCTATCAAGCGCCGAGATGGATCAAATCTCTCGAGGTGCAAACCTCTTCTTAGGTATCTATTGATTTGATTCAAACCAAAAGACACATTTTTTTATTTAAGGTCCACATATAATATTTTTATTATTAATATTTAATATTATTTATGGTCGACATATAATATTTTTTATTTTGTTAGGAACGAACATTGCATCATTTCCCCACNAACCATGTGAAAAGCCTCATAAACCATGTACAATAAAACCATGGGTTGTTTAGAATGCCTTGCACATGGTTTTAAAACCATGTGCAAGGCCAACATTTTTTTTGATATTATTTTTTATTTTTTGTTAGAAAATCTCTCCCATTATATTTACTATCACTATTATTTTTTGCCGACATGTTACAAACTTTACATCAAGTTACAAGATCTCTCCCATAATATTCACTATCATTATTATTTTTTGCCGACATGTTACAAACTTTATTAATGTTACATCACGTTACAAGATCTCTTCCATAATATTCACTATCACTATTATTTTTTGCCGACATGTTACAAACGTTAATAACATTACATCACTTTACAAGATCTCCGCCATACTGGATTGTAGAGCGCCTCTCTCGGCGCAACCATGTGCAAGACCCTCCTAAAACCATGGGTTGTTTAGGAGGCCTTACACATGGTCTTAAAACCATTTGCAATGACCTCCTAAACCATGTGCAATAAAACCATGGGTTGTTTAAGATGCCTTGCACATGGTTTTAAAACCATTTGCAAGTCCCTCCTAAACCATGTATAATAAAACCATGGGTTGTTTAGGAGGCCTTGCACATGGTTTTAAAACCATGTGTATGACCAACATTTTTTTTGTGAATAATATAATTTTTTATTTTTTATTATTTTGTTAAGTAAGAACATTACAACATCTCCCCCATATTGTGTTGTTTTTGTGACCTACATTTTTTTTGGTGCAGAATTAAATTTTTATATTTTTTATTTTTTTTGGCGCAGAATTAAATTTTTATATTTTTTATTGTTTTGTTAGGTAGGAACATTACAACATCTCCCAGATATTAGGTTGTTTTTGTGACTCACATTTATTACTACAATGGTCTTATTATTTTTAAACTATTTTTTTAATAATTATTTTTATAATTATATATATATTTTTATTGAAAAAGTAAAGACTAGGTTGCAAGTAATTATTGTTTTCACAATAACAATTGGTTTATATCATAAAGTTGTTGTTATAACCATTGGTTTATTATATTTGTTCAAACATTCATACAACCGAGAAGTCATTGTTAATAAAAAGACGTCCACTATAGCATGTCAACATCAATTATATGCACAATATGTTGCATGTATTAAATCTTAATATACTACTGAAATGGAAAAAGTACATGCAAAACACAAGTTAAAAATATAATTTAAATCACACAATGAGCATAAATAATAGTGTCCACCTAGGTTGCTAGGCTACCTTCTAATTCTCCGAAGAGGGTTAAGTCCTAAGTTGTAGTGGAGAAACGATATAAATGAACATCAATTAATAAATCATTATTAAGGAAATGTAGGAAACATTATAATTAAGGAAGACCGTGTATAGGTGTAAAGGAAAACTATAAGCTCTTACACGATAAGGGATACTTCACTCAAGAAAGACATATATATAGAAAGTGATAGTTTTTGATTAATTTCAAGGGTGGAAATCAATTGATTTTCTTAATCTTTGAGCAGCGTTGGCAAATGAATGGAAATTTTATCAGGTGTTGTTTTTACACAACTTCATTAAGCTAAATAATAAGGAGGATATGCTTAACTAGGTTAATAACCATCAAAGATCCATCTTAACCTGGATCTAGAAAGCATTGAGAGGGATCCAATTTCTTTAGGTGTAAGTTATTTTTGTCTTAAATTTTTAAATGTTCATAAAAAATTACAGCTCAAACATTTTGATCCCTTTAGTGTTTTGTAAATCCGGGTTTAACATGAATCTTTTAATTACTTTTTATTGAGTTTTATTATTGGGTTTTTGTTATTTGATAAATATAAATATATGAATCCACAATATAATTTTTTTAATTTTTTATTTATGCCGGCATACCTGACAGGATCTCCCCCATACTGGGGCCTGAAAGTACCTCGCTTTTCTCTGTGCAACAAGGGCACCAAATATTATATAGTTAAATGGGATATTAAATGAAAATTGAAGAAGAGTGGACTAGAGTGAAGAGTTTAGTGGTGGAGGACAATGTGGAAACTGACTTTTGGTTGCCCTTAGCATATAAGCTACTAACCTAATACAACGATTAAATAATGAGTTGGGTTTGTCCAAACATATGCACTCCTTGTATTTAAATTAAAGAACCAATAAACCATGTGTTTGTATAATGTTCATTTTCAAGGCTTGTTTGGTAGGAGGTTCCCATAGTTTTGGATGTTGAGGTGAAATGAAAAAGATGGGAATTTAGAAGAAAGTCTACTAGAATGAAGTTACATACAAAGTTTGAATGTTCGTAGGTCCCTACCTTGTATATTTATATATGGTATTTAGATGGCTAGGAAATTGTGATATTTTATGATCTTTCTATGACAAATTTGCAAGTAGCACACAATATTAGAATGTCCTATGAAGGTAATAGGAAGACACTAAAGACAAAAATCCCAATGATACTACAAATGCCAAGAATAGACAAAGAGAATCCGCAAGGCTTTGTCGATGGGGCACTCCAAGGGGAACCGGGCTTCTATGGGGCTAGAGCAATTCTTTTTATTGATACCTCACATTACTTTTGTCTATGATACGTTGTTGGCATTGGGAACAAAGGCAAGGAAAAACTCTACATTATGTGGAGACTTTTGCAGACAACACATGACAATAGTATAAGCCATTTACAAGTTATTGGTGACTCAAAGCTTGTGATAGAGTGGGCCAACTAAAATAATAATGTTGTCAATTTAGACCTAATACCTAATATGAATCAAATTGTAGAGGTAGAATCTCACTTTCATGATATTTCCTTTACTATCATACATAGAGAATTCAACACTAAAGATGAAAAACTTATCCAAGGATGCTCTACTCTTGTAGGAGGGTACCTTTATTGAACAAGTTTTCAAGGGAGGCACTCTCCTACTTGCTTCAAAATCTCACTTTAACTAATTTTGTTTATATATAGAGTATGCTCAAATTTTATCATGTCATCTAAATGTATGGGAGAATATTAAGTTTTTTTTAGGCAAGATTTATGAAAGTTTTTGTATTTGATCTTTGAAAACTATAATATGTCAGAAAATGAAGTGTGCTTGCAAGCACAATAGGGTTAGTTTTATTTTTTAGGGTTAGTTTTATTTTTTAAGGAGTCCCTTTTGGATAGTAAATGCATGTTTGATTTCAAACTCTAAATTATGGGGATGTTAGATCCTAATGAAGGGGCATGACCAATCATCCATGGCAACCAATTAATGCATATAGAAGCATATTGTCCCTTGGTATTTTAATAATCCTATTTGATTATATTCCTGACGTTATTTATTGTGTTTATTATTTTCATATATGGATTTCAACTTATTGTCCTTTTTACATTGGATATTCTGTAAATGAAATTTGTTCATTTCAATGGTACTAGAGATTTGTTTTCTGATCCTCACCTTTGACCACATTCTTTGATTTTGGACTTTGGCCACATCAATGTTTCAAAGCTTCTCTACAAGTTGGCCTTTGCCTAGTTCATCAAGATTGACCTTTTTGGAGCTTCTAAAAACTTGACCTTTTCCATGAAAAAATCATCACTATTGACAAATCAAAAGTATCATTTCCACTACCAATCCCATAACAAAAAATATTGCCATCATAAAAAAATGTGTGATAGGTTCACCGACACACTCTCAACTACTCCAGTGCATACACCACAGGGTTTAATAAGATATAAAAAAAAAACACCTTGTAACTAACATAAGTATCTAACCATGAACAACAAATATAACTAAGGTTAAACATTTTTCATAAGAGTTAATAGATTAATTACAATATATAAAGTAAGTATGGCATATGTGCAAATAAAAGGCATGTGTGATATTATAAGCTGAATATACCTACTATATTTGTATTTTTAACTATAATCAATACCTTAAATACATTACATTTATCATGTAAATTAGAAAATTTTAAAATGATTATGTAAACTTTAAAATGATTATGTCGAGGATGGAGGAACAAGTGAAGGAAATAGGAGGTGAAACCCTAGTTTCTGAAGATGATGAAGAAGTATTGATCAATTACTTGGATGATCCCCTAGAGGGGGTGGATATTGTTGGATACAACCATGTTTCTCAGCACGTAAGGTAAAGTCAAAGGGATCATGTCTACATAGTCAAGTTTTGGACCTTGTAAATGTTGTAGAAATCAATAATACTTTGGTGATAGGTGACAATGTGGGTCTACTAGTCACTTCTCATTGTCGCACGAGAAAATATCCTCCTATTTCCAAATATCAAGTAGCGGTGTCCTCACATCAGCGTTTAGTTAAGGAATTATCTATTTTCTTGATCTATGGTATGAATTTGATTGACTAGAGTTATTCATCCTTCTATTAAAGCAATATTGATTCTAGTTGTCCCAAAAGTGAATGGGAAGCTATAACTAACCCATAAATTGAAAACCCCAATCTCACTCGAAAAATGACTGGAATAACAAGCATGGAGTTTAATACTGGTGGCATTGGCACCTTTCACCCTTTCTCGTTCATGAAGGGGACAAGAGGCACCCACTTATTCCATATCCATGCCATATATATTGCGTAATAAGACCAACTCACATGAGGATCCTTGAAAGCTTTACCCAACTCTATTCACCTGGAGCTTTTCCCCACTCCTTTATGGGCTAGTACTCACTCTAAAGAGATTTATTCACTTCCTGACCGACCTAGGAGAGTACACTCCTAATGGAGCTAGTAGGAGCTCCTACCTGCATCTATACACTCAGAACAAAGCTATTTAAGGGCTTGGTACCACTCCAAGGCAATAGATTACTTTTATTCTTAACCTTTCCAGGGACACCCATTTCTTTACCACAACTAGTAGGTGCTCTTTCCCATCTATGAGCTCTCTAGTAAGATAGTACTTAGCTTTCCCTCCACTGAAACAAATAAAATACCTCTTCAAACTAATATAGAGAGAGAGGGAGAAGGAAATAGATGCACTCAACCAATATTTGGAGGCGGTAAATATCCTATAGTTGGGATAGGGCAGTGCAATATTACATAGATATATATTCACCATGGTTGTATCTTTAACTGGTAAGGGTAGCTTTGGATTATGAATCATTCAATTTTTGTATGTGAGAGATGCTGGACCAAGCTCTTGAACGGGCATTGAATCTGGAGGATCTTAAATAGAATATGAAATAAATTGGTAGAGTTCTTACTTTTAGTAGATGCGTAATGGGGGTTTTTATACATTGGTACTTGGTCCATTAAATGAATTCCACACGAACAAATTACAATTCCAGATTAACGTTTTCTATTTCCCTTCCCCTTCAGTTCGGGCCATTGACGCCTAGACATACAATATGATACGAAGATTCCCCCACGGTAATTGATACTTAATTCAAAGATCTTGCCTCCCCCATTTCTGCTAACTATGCTGGTGTCTCCTCTCCTATTTTTGACCCCAAAACTATCAAATATAAAACTGGGAGCTCTCAAATGGAAACTAGTGGGGATGCTGGCTTTAAAATGGGTAGGGATGCTTATGTTACTACTACCCTTTCTACACAGCCTTGAGCAATATATAAATCCCCTAAATGACTCGATCCAAATTTCCAACGAGTTCTAGTTCTGGATCTAGATCTACGCCTATGGCCTTTGTTACCTTTGATGGTACTATTGGTGCTGCTTGCTTTTATGAAGGTGGATGAACAACAATTGGTTATGAAACTAATGGTAATGCTCACTTTGGAATTGGTTATGTCTTTTTTCTTGCTGTGCCTACCCTTTCCCTTGCCTCTCTATCTACTGGTGCCCCTACCTCGACTATCTCTGTTGATGGGGTATAAATCTGTGGGAATAGATCCTAGAAGGATAGGTTTAGATGCCACCTTACCCCTGCCCACGGGGGTGCTTTTGGAATTGAATCTTATGTTTCACTAGGTAAAATGAATAAATATATACAACTTCTTTCGTTTCTCTTTCTTATGGTACCTCTGTGTATGATGCCTTAGCAACTACTTGTGAATCTGCATCGTATATAACTTAATATGTTGCAGTTACTTTATCAAATGCAGCGAAGTAAACCCTCCATCAAAGTATACTTTCCCACCACCACTACTAATGCTTGCCCCAACTGAACCAGCTGGCTAATGGCCCACCCAATCTATGAACAAGGACGTACATAAATAGACTATGCCTCACTTGTTGGTATTTCCTAGGGTGAGTATTAATAAATGAATGGAATAATGTTTTCTCCTCTCCTTAATCGAATCGATTTATAACCTAGTTATACCCGCCTCAACTCAATGGACCAGGCATAAACCTCTTTTCTTGGACACAAGGGGATTCTCTCCTCATGCAGAAGCCTATCAACGACCGACCGTTACCTTCACTTTTCTTTATCGGTTTCTAGAGGAGTTAATTTTGGTGCATATAACAAACGAATAAGGCTCTCTCCTCTCTGCTCTAGATTTTTTATAACTAGTATTAGATAGATAGTTCGCATGTATGAAAAGTAAAGTAAGGTAATATGCATTCAATAATTCATTCATTAACTTACATTTGGATTCATACCCCAATTCAAGTCCCTCTTAAAAGTCAATGGAGGAGACATCTCTTGTTGTATATACAATCGATAAGGAAACTCAAAACCAAAATGTTGTAGAGAGGGAAGTTGAAACTATCTATTTTTTTGTGGATCAGTTTAGAATTATCGTCTCTTATAGGTTCCATAGGCGCTACAAGTAGGGGCTCTATTGGATTATCAAATGAAAGGAAGCATCAATGTCAAAGAGTCATAAAAAACAACCCTTCAAGAGTTAAAATGGTGGTGGGGACAAATGTGGAGGCAACCCACATCATGGATCTACTTGATAAGACATTAGTGGGCATGTTTATGGGGCGAGGGATTTCAAAAGAGAACCTAAATGCATGGTTGCAAGTTTATTAGAGACCTCCCATGGGATACGTTTTGAGGTTTCACTTCCTCCCTAGGCGTTGGATGAGCTTTGAATTTAGGGAGGCTTAGGATGTAGAACCAATACTTGTGGGGACATGGTTTTGGGGTTTGAAATTCCTATCGATAAAACCTTTGCACCCCTTTTTGATCCCTTATTTGAAAAGATGCAAAAGACCGTATTATCGGTCAAAGTGTTAGGACTACCCTTGAGTTTTGTACAAAATAATTCCTATTAGGCTTGGGGAATTGACTTAGGAAAACTATAAGAGTGGATGACTCTTTTCTTTTGGATCCTAGGTGTACCTTAACTCATGTTTTGGTGGAGATAAACACTTAGAGAGGATTAATGGAAAATATTGAAGTGGAAGCAGATGGGTATTCATTCACTCAATTGTTGGACTACCAAAATATCCCTTTTTGATGCCTGAGATGCCATGGAGCAGGTCATTTAGTGGTAGAATGAAAACTTCTTTTTATTAACATGGCTTGTAGGTAAAAAAGGTCCACTTTAATCGATAATTTGTAGAAGGTCAACTAGCATCCTGGAGATGATGTTGATTTTGATAAAAGGAACAATGTTCATGATGAACATAATTACAAATCCACACAGGAAATTTAGAATGTGCAACTAGAAATCTGAAATGATCCTCTAGAAACCATTTGAGGAACACAATTTATTGGGATTCTTGTTGTCACCACTCTTTGTTGAACGATTCTCGGTTATTTGTGGGTTCAATGAAGGATATGCCAACTGGGAATATTGGTAGTATAAACTTGGGATTGGAACTTGAACAGTTGGGTCGAGTAAATGCTTTCCCTACCTCTACAAAGGATTCTATAGAAGTGTTAGAAATTATTAGTTTGGACACCTTGAGTTCTATGGAAGGGTTGGATGTTCTAAATGAGGAAGTTGTGACTTTAACTTTGATAAGGGTCCTAGCTATCTCTAATTATGACGAGGAAAAATAAAAGTGATTTGGAGGTTCTAAGGCATAGGATTCCAACAACAACATGGCACACTTTGTTTTGGGTAAGATTATTTCAAATATTACTCCTAATTGTTTTGTCTTGGTGTATAATAAAATGGAAGATGGGATCATATTAATAGAAGGTGTCAATATTAGTAGCAACCTTAAGTGTCAAAAAATATTAGATAACCCTAAATCTCACTCATTCTCGACTTCTTTAGAGGCCAATATTTTTTGGGTCATGTTCCATTAGGATGGATGTTAAGGCTGTGGAGCATATTTCTAGAGAAGAGGTTATTGGCCTTGTTTATCCTCTTAGGAAAGGAGTGTTAGGTATGGGTTGATACCCATATATAATATCAAGAAGAGGAGCGTAGGTGGTATAGGTTTAGACAAACCAAAGGAACATGGAGAAAAGTTGATGGGGATAAAATCTTATATACATCATGCTTAGGAAGAAACACTTTCAGAGTCCCAACAAGGCAAGCACGCACTACTTCTTGAGGTTCTTAGAGAAAAAGGAACCCCCCCCATAGGGGATTAAAATATTATTTTATTGGAAAGTATTTGACTAACAAAAGATTATGGAATCTTTTTATTAAGTAATGACGGTGAAAGAGAATTATAACCCAAAAATATTTAGCCTCTACTTCGATACTTTATTGGGTTAGGAACCCTAAAATGAATGTACAAAACAATTTTTAACCACAGGAAGGAACTAATTCAAGCTTTGTGTTTGGATAGAGATTTCCTTGCATGGAGAGTGGCGATGGTATTTTTGTCAAAATCATAGAGGATGAAATCATGGGGTGTGATGTATCTTTATTTATTCCATAGGATGCAAACAAAAATATCCACATTAAGAGTATATTATACCACTACATCAAATTGTAATGCTAGAGCAACAAGCATCTGGAACCAAGGTTGGTTATTAGCTTATGAGTTGGGTCTTAATGGAAATTTTGTTGGAATATGGTTAACATTTTTAAATACTTTGGATTCAGGTCATATTTTTTTGGGCGATGAAAATGAGGAGCTTATTTGGCCAAAAATACTGTAGGTTACACAACCAAACTAAGCTACGACATGGCAATGGGGGAGGTACAAGACAATCATCGGTAGTGGTGATTTAAAATTTGGTGAGCTCATGCTCCCCAAAAAACTTATGTGGTTGGTTCTTATGAATATAATTCCAACCTATCATCTTCTCCAAAGAAATAATATGCATGGTCCCAACCTTTCACTCCAAATGAAGGATGTTTGTTCTTGGGTGGGTAATAATGTTAATGGAATTGTAGCTCAAGAGAAGAAGGCCCCACTCATTGATTTCATCATAGAGAGATGAAAACACATTAAGCATATCCTTTATTGAATTTGTGGGGTTTGTAGTTGGCATGAAACAACACTATTTTTGAAGGACAAGTCTCCCAATCCTATAGGATTTCCACATAGATTTTCTCATTGGAACACCATTAAATTCCCAAGACATCACCACAAAGTGCCATGTTATGTTGATGTAATTGTAAGTTCAGAATGTATTCACTTGTATTTCTTATGTATTGTACCTCAATGTTTATTCTGGGATGTGTCTATAATGAACTTGAGTCATGTCATGCCCCGATGTTCCTATCGGGAGGTTCTATACTGTAAACAAATCATGTCAAGTCATTGTGGGTAACCCTCCTATTGGTCAAGGGTTAAAGTCCTCGCAATTCTAGGGCACTAGGGTTATTAGACTCTCCTAGAGAAGTCGGACCTAGTAGGTTATTGTCAAGTCGGGAATTAGTATAAATAGAGAGTGAGTCTCTCTATTTATCACACACTCACTCACACTCAGTTGTAGTGCATAGCTAAGGAAGAAGAAGACACTGGGGCTAGGAAGAAAGAGGCTACTGCTGTCGGGAGATCATCTTACTGTTTTGGGGTTTTACTTTTGGTGCTGATTCTATCTCTGAGGAAGTTGCAGGGATTTCTCCATTTATGGTTTCCCCTAGGAAAAACACTGTGTTCATTGTCTCTTGTGTTTGATTGCTGTGTTTGCTATTCTCTCAGTTAAAGATCCTAATATAATGCTAGCTTAATGTTAAAAATCTAACATGGTATCAGAGCTAACCTGAGAAGAAGACACTGTGTAGTTGCGGGAACTAGGGCTTCCTACTTTGTGGATCTCTCTCCACATATTTTCAGCAAAAGAAGGTTGGATTAACTATCCTCCCTAGGGCGCATCTTTCTGTTGAAGCAGAATCCAATTCTGAGCTTTCTCAGTTTTGGACCCAACACTACTGCTGGAAATTAGGGATTTCCACAAAAGTGGAATTTTTCAGTGAGTCCAGGCCTGGATTGATCTCCTCCTCAAAATCAAAGTTTAGAGATCAAGATCAAAGCATTTGGTTGGACAGAACTCCGGAAAAGCCAAACCCTAATCTGCTCTTGAACCAACACTGCATAATTTCAACTCCAAATCTAGATCCGACATCTTGACTTGGTAAGATCTAAATATTTTGTATTTCCATTTGAGGTTCTCAGTTAAGATGTCTCATCATAGCAAGCTTGATGAAAAGCTTGAGGGAGCTGATAACTTATGAGCCTAGAAGTATAGGATCTCCCTGGTCTTGGAAGAAAATGAGTTGGACTCCTATATCAACGAGGAGGTTCCAGTTCCAGAGGGAGATGAGGCTAAGGCCTTACACAAGAAGAAGTTGGTTATGGAAAAGAGGATTATTGCTGATTCAATCAAGGATCAACTCATACCACATGTGTCCTCCCTAAAGACACCTAAAGCTATGTTTGATGCCCTAACCAAATTGTTTGAAGGGAAGAACATAAACCAGAAGACGACTCTGAGAAACCAACTGAAGAATGGAAAGATCCAAAATGCAGAGACCATACAGTCTTACTTTACAAGAGTCTTTCAGATCAAGAAACAACTGGAAGCAGTAGATGAAGAAGTGGAAAATGCAGAGATTGTAATGACCATCTTGAATGGTCTCCCTAGATCATGGGACTCTTTCATTCAAGGAATCTGTGCCAGAAAGAAGTTAGTCAAGTTCAACAGACTATGGGAAGAATGCTCTCAAGAAGAAGATCGAATAGCAGCTCGAGAAGAAAAGATGGGAAGTGAAGATCAAGCTCTCACAGTACACTCCAAGAAAACTAGAAGAATTTCTCATCACCCCAGAGGTAAGCCCTTCCACAAAGATAACACTAGAAAAGATTTGTCTAGAATCAGATGTTATACATGTGACGAGAAAGGACACTATGCTAGAGAATGTCCTAGAAACAAAAATGTCTCTCACAAGAAGATGGGAAACAAGAAAAGACATCATGCTCATGGTGTAGAGGATGATGAACCTTCCACAAAGAGAACCAGATATGAAAGTGAAGACTCTTCAAGTGATGAAGAGTATGTTTTGATTTCCGCTCTCAAGGGAAACATTACTCATGGAAGCAATGATTGGATTATAGACAGTGGGGCTTCCAAACATATGACAGGATTCAACGAATCCTTTGTGAAACTATCAGAGCATGAATCACCCAACAAGGTGAAACTTGGAGATGACTACCAGTATCCAATAAAAGTTAGTGGGGAATCCTCCTATGAGCTAGACTCTAGAAAGTCTATGACAATGAAGGAAGTATTGTTTGTACCAGGACTAAAGAAGAACCTCCTCTCCATATATGCATTAGATGCAAAAGGCATGAGGTTTGAATTTATAGATGGACAAGTTATCATGTGGCCAAAGGGAAAGACTATTAATGATGCAACAGTGATTGGGGAACAAGAAGGAGGTCTATACAAATTGAAGGGCCATCCAGAACAAGCCTTGGTCCATGACACAGTAGATCCAAATGAACTTTGGCATAGAAGGCTTGCACATGTGCATTACAGAGCACTACCAGTTGCAAGCAAAGCTATTGAGGGTCTTCCAGAAATTCAAGCAAAACATGATGGAGTCTGCAAATGATGTGCGAAAGGAAAGAACACAAAGAAGACATTTCCAAGTAGCGAGAGTAAGGAAAAAGGAATCTTGGAAATCATCCACTCCGATGTATGTGGTCCAATGTCATCAAGTTCATTAAGCGGGTATGTATACTATGTTTCCTTTATCGATGACTTTTCTAGGAAGAAATGGATTTAATTTATGAAGAACAAAGATCAAGTATTCAGCAAGTTCAAGGAATTCAAAGCCTTGAACGAGAACCACACTGAAAAGAAGATCAAGACCTTTCGACCAGATAATGGCGGAGAATTCACATCAAATGAATTCAAAGAGTTATGGAAAGACTCAAGGATTAAGAGGAAGTTATCCACTCCATATAATCCACAACAAAATGGGATTGTAGAAAGGAAGAATAGAACTATCATGGAAGCTGCAAGAGCAATGCTTCATGATCAAGATATTCCCATGCATCTATGGGCAGAAGCTGCTAGAACAACAATGTATGTACAGAACCGTACTCCACACAGAGTACTCGAGAACAAGACACCTGAAGAAGTCTTTTCTGGCAAGAAACTAGAAGTCATCCATCTCAGAATATTTGGCTATCCAGTGTACATACACATTCCAAAAGAGAAGAGGGAAAAATTAGATCCTTCAGGAAAGAAGGGTAATTTGTGGGATACTCTGAAAGCTCGAAGGCTTACAGAATATACTTCCCAGGATTCAAGAAGATTGACATCAGCAGGGATGTAACATTTGACAAAGACTCAACTTACAACAAATCCAGAAAGAGGCTTGCTGAAGAACCTGAAGAAACAGAAGCACCCAAAATTCATGACACAACCATGAACGAAGAAACTCAAGAAGAAGATCGAGAATTCGAAGAACCCCAAGAACCTATAGATCCACCTCAAGAGAATAATCCTCATAAGAGGAAACTTGCTTGGGTATGAGAAGCTATCCAAGATGCGGAAATATATAGGGCTCCAGAAGAGAATCACAGAGAAAGAAAGAGGACCAGCCTGCTCCGAATATGTAGCATTATTATGTGATTTCATTGATAACCTTCCAATTATAAAGAAGTGGCAGAACGGAAAGAATGGAAGGATGCTGTGATCGAAGAGTATCAATCGATCATGAAGAATGATGTTTGGGATGTTGTCCCAAGACCAGAAGGGAAGTCTGTTGTAACTTCCTGTTGCAGCTGCAACTGTTTCCTCCAAATTTTCTAATTTTGGACCCCCTCATGATTTTAATGTTGCCTTGAGTTGTTTGGATCCATGAACTTTTTGTCGTATTTTACTCTTGGACTATTTTTGGGGTTAACTCTCTTCCTGTTGTAAAAAAAAAAATTTACTTATGTCTGAAGTTGTTGTGGGTCGTGGAGTTTAGAGTTTGTTTTGTTACCCGTCGAGCTGCATTTTCCTCTCAGGAACTTAGTTGCCATGCTAACCACTATTTCAGAAGTCGTTTAAGCAACTTATCGGCACCATGTTTCCTTAGGGAGCCTCCGCTGCGAAAATCGAACGAAGACCTTAACTTCTTTGATGTTTGGCTTGATTCACATTATCGGAGGAGTTAGTCTGTGTATCTTCCACCCTTGTGGCTCCCAAATAAACTAAGTATCCGACATACAACCGCTCTGCCCACCGATGCTTTGTCGAGTTGTCATCATCTTGTGTTGGATCGGAGGTCGTAGTCTTTCCCCCTCCGCCCTTGCGGCTATGTAACGCATTGAGTGTCCGACGTTGATGGCCTTCCGATCGCTGACTGAGACTTTTTCACCTAGATTTTGAGTCTAGCTTTTCCGACTCTGATGAACTTAACGTTCTCACGGGTCCCAAGAAATTAGCTGATTTGGTTTAAATATAGGAAAATTAGAACTTACAAGGGATTTTTCCCTGGAAAAAATTGTGAACTATTGTTTGTAAGAGGAACTATTTTGTTTTACAATCATATATTGCAAATTTTGCCTGTCGGAGAAGGTGCTATGTGGAATGTCTCAATGTGATAAAATGAACGATGTTGAATGGGAACTACTTCGTTTTCGACTGTGTTTCATTAACTGTGAGAGAATTCTAAGTTTCTGAACCTATGTTCTTGCCTGAATGTTCTCTACTATATCCTGTGATGTTTTCCACTATGAGTAATGGGATTTTTTAACTGTTGATGAGCTATCTTGTCATGTATACTTTTATTCATGTTTATATGTTTTGGTTATAAGAACAACTATCTGTGATTTGCCATAACACGTGGGAAGTATTGCATTACTCATGTACTAATATTCAGCTCTCTAAAGATAGCCTAGTTAGTATTTATTTTCTTGCAATGTGTGTGATTTAGATGCTTGGGAGTTTAAGACGAGAGGTAAGAACCTACACATCACATTGTGAATACTCTTGGCATTCTTTATCAAGTCTGCATGTTGAATAGGCACTTGCATATCATACTTTAAGCCAAAAAATACAAAAATGTATACGGTGGATCGAGCCGCAACCAGTAAACCCTTTTATTTTTGGTATTTGACCTACGGTAGCCGGACCGCAAACTGAACGGATTCCCTACACCAAACAGTCACGGGATAATTGGGAACGTTGACTGGGGAGAATCCCTTGCTGTTGTTGCCTATGAATTTCCAGGCCTCAACAGTTTCTGGTGCTAGAAGGAGGGCCTCCCATGCATGGCTGGCCGAGGAAAGCCATTTTCCCGAGACTATTCCACCGGTAACAGTTCAGAAAGCAGTGTGTTTCATAATCCAATTCCGGAAGAAGGGGGTAGAGAAAATTTGTATTCTGTCGACAACGAAGTTGTTAATAATATGAGAAGACACACTAGGGCATATGTGAAGAATATTGGAGGATTGTCGATCATCCCTGAATTGCCCAAAAGAGAATATAAAAGGAAAGACTGTCCTAGATTGGAACACTCAGTGCTGGTTGGGGATTGGGAAGAGCTTGTAGAAAAAACCTTACAGGAAGTTGTACTGCCTTTGAATCAAGTAGGCCCGGATACTCCTCACAGTTCTCCTATTCACACTCCTACTCCCTCACCCCCTCATTCTCCACCCAGACTCATGGTAGGCGTGAACGCAAATCAATCTCCCAACCCACCGAATCCACCACCTGCCTGGAAATCCAGATCACCTTTAAACCTAACACCTCCTTTGCACGATTTACCTCAATCTTTTGAAAAGATGCTGCCCAAATTTGACCCTAATGAGAAGATACTAGTAGACGACCATTTGCAAAGTTTCTATTTGGCAATAGAAGGGTTAAGGGCTGGGGAGTATGAGGATGTAGGTTGCAGACTGTTCCCACACACCCTCAAAGGAGCTACAGCATCGTGGTACTTTGGTTTTCCTGTAAATTCTATCCCTGATTGGGATACCTTTGAGAGGATTTTTAGAAGTAAGTATGCGACAAAAAAAACTCATGCAACTCTCATGAAAGGACTATGTGCCTTAAAGAAAGAAAGGAAGGAGAAGGTGCATAGTTTCACCCAAAGATTTGTAGCATATCTTAAGAATTTTTTTGAAGCTGACAAACCTTCGGACAAAGTCCTGATTGAATACTATACCTCGGCTTTAGGACCTGAGTTGGCCATGTTTGCCAAAATAAAGGCCAATCCTACTCTAGCGGAAACCTATGAGGAGGCGGAGAAGGTAGAGGCTGAAAGGGAAAGTATTAAGGATTATCCCGAAGGATCAGGAGAGAAAAATGTGGGAAGGAAAGCTTTGTTGTTTACTAAGCCTAAGGAGGAGTAGTCACCAGATTTTGAAGGGATGGCAAAAATGATGCAGAAGCTTTCTAACAGAATCATAGACTTGGAAAAGGAAAAGGAAGCTCAAAAGTTCTACAAGCCCTATTATAAGAAACGGGAGGATACCAATCAATCCCAAACCCCCCCCCCCCTTGTAAAATTTGGCATCTATGAATTTAACAGAGGTAGGAATGGAAAATTTTTGCACTTTCCACCAACAACCCCACTCTGAAAAGAATTGTCCTCAATGGATAAACTCAATGGCATTGGTTATGAATCAGCTGTTGGATTCTAAATTAACAGAAGATGAAGATGAAGAAAGGAAGGACAGTAACACATCAACGAAAGAACAATAGGATGAGACCATGGTTATATGGGATTGTGTTTCGTTATTTGATGCCGAGGAAGAAAGGAATTTGGGATACAAGGATGTCATGGAAACGAATGTAACAACAAGAAGCCAAGGGTTGGCTAAAGAAAACATGCTCATGCTCCCAAAGATTAAAAGGATTCAAAGGAATGTTAAGAAATTTCAGAACAACTCCTCAGCTAATGAAGTTCCAGAATTTACCATGACCAGCCAAGATCATAGACAGACTAACGTGTTCACCAAGCCCAATGAAGGGAAAACAAATAATGGTAAACCAAATCCCATCGAACCTAAGATGGAATATGACATTGTGTAGGATATAAAGAAGGTAAAGGGGAATATCTCGTTATTTGAAATGTGTAAGGTGCCGTAGCAGAAAGAAAAGCTTTGGAAAGCGCTTGAAGCATCAGACGAATCGCTGCCCACCGGCAATGATCCCAGGGAGGAAAAAATTGGAGAAGCAAGCGTAGGAATTAAGTCTAAAAGCAACAATCCACCGTTTCTCCTCACGTTTGAAATTTTTAACCACAACGTACATAATTGCTTGGTAGACTCAGGGGCATCGGTTAACGTTATGCCACTGTCGGTCTGCAAAAGGATAAATGGGCAGCCTAAACCATCCACCTAGAGGGTTGTTCAGTTGGATAGAATGAATGTGAATGTAATTGGGGAGATGGAGGATGTTCTAGTCCGCTTATCTTCAAATGATAAGGTGTGTCAAGTTATTGATATTGTGGTGGCTGACATATCGGACGCTTATGGGCTTGTTCTGAGCAGGGAATGGTCGGCAAAGATAAACGGATATTTTTCCTCAGACTAGTCACATCTGTGGCTGCCGTATAGAGTAAGCCGGAATCAAATCAAAATTTTGAGGGAGCCTCATATGAAATACAACGTTACTCAGTTTGAGGAAAAAAACGAACCAGTGGATTCTGTGTTGGGAAATTACTTTATTGAGTTAGAACTGGGAAATTACCAGGCAGAAGAAGCCAGCGACACATCAGACACTCAGCCTGATCTCCTTCGGTTTTCACAGGCTGATGAAATCGATTGTAAAATAGTAAACTTAGCAGTAGAAGTAGATTCCCATGCAGTAGTTAGCGATTTCTGGACACTTTTTTTTGACAGATCTAAAACGTTAGAAGGGTCAAGAGCCGGCTGTGTCCTGATAGACCCCGAGAAGAACAAACATTTTCTTTCATGTAGGTTAGAGTTTGAATGTACAAATAACACAACTGAATATGAAGCATTGGTTCAAGGTTTAAGAAAAGTAATTGAATTAAAGGCAAATAATCTGAGAGTTTTTGGAGATTCTGAAATAATTGTAAAACAAATTAGGAATCAGATACATTGCATTTCTCCTCACTTAAAAGATTATCAAAATGAGGTATGGGATTTACTCAAGTGTTTTAACGCATTTAATATTATGTCAATTCTAAGCCTTAAGAATGCAGCAGCTGATTTGTTGGCCACATCAGCTGCTAGGCTTGTGCCATCTAATAATCGGTGCTCCATTGAATTGCTTTTTAGGCCCTTGGTTCTAGACATGATTACCAACCTACGAGTGTTCGAGAACGATCAGCAGAATATAGAATGCTTAACAAATTACGAGGTATTTAAAGGGGTGATTATCGATGATGAAGAACATCAGGTCGAGCTGAAATTTGATAATTTCATCCGTAAAGGAGTTAGAACCTTAGAGAGGATGTTTGATTTAAATGAAAAATTTAGAAGACCAGCAAACGTGAAGACTCACAGCTCATCTCTACAGTTCGAATTGATAAATTTAGGAACTGAGACAAAGCCTAAATATGTGAATCTTGGAAAATGTTGTTCACCAACGGAAAGAAATAAGTTTATTGGTATTTTTAATCAATATCAAGATGTTTTCGCCTGGACATACGAAGATCTGAAGACATATGACACCAATATCATCCAACATGTTGTACCCATCAAATCTGGAGTTAAACCTTATCAGCAACCTTTAAGGAAAATGCACCCAAAATTGGAACCTCTAATCCAGAGTGAAGTCAAGAAATTATTGGATTCTAGAATCATTTTTAAGGTTAGACACTCGGAATGGGTCTCAAATCTGGTACTGGTTAGGAAGAAATCCAGAGAAATCAGGCTATGTGTAGATTTCAGAAACTTGAATCGCGCTTCAGATATAGACAATTATCCCGTTCCACCCATTGAGCAACTACTACAAATGGTCTCAGGTTCTGAACTTTTTTCTTTATTAGATGGATTTTCAGGCTACAATCAAGTATTAGTAGCCGAAGAAGATAGATTAAAAACAACATTCAGGACCAAGTGGGGAACTTTCACCTAAAGAAGAATGCCGTTTGGGCTCATAAACACTAGAGCCACGTTCCAGAGGGCTATGGACATAGCTTTCCAGGTTTAATTGGCTGTAGTACTGTAGTGTACCTCGATGACATCACAATATTCTCAAAGAGGAGAGAAGAACACACACTTCATCTAAAGCATATTTTTGAACGCTGTCGAAAATATGGTATCTCACTCAACCCCAAAAAGTGCGTGTTCCCTGTCACTGAGGGTAAGTTGCTGGGTCACGTAATTTCAAAGAAGGGAATCTCCATAGACCCAGAAAGGATCAAAGCCATTGAACAGATCCCCTTGCCCCATAATAAAAAGGGGATGCAATCATTTATGGGGACAATAAACTTTGTGCGAAGGTTTGTGCCAGATTTCGCTCAAATTGTTAAAGCTTTGCAGCAAATGGTAAAGAAAAGTGTACAATTCAAGTGGAATGAGGTTGAGAAGAACGCCTTCAGTAAGATTAAAACCACTGTTGCGCACGCACCCTCTCTCAAAAGCCCAGATTTCGATAAATATTTTATTCTGTACACTTTCGCATCTGATGATTCACTAGCAGCCGTGGTTACTCAGAAGGAATATGGGGGAGATGAATTCCCCATATCTTTTATGAGCACTGGTCTGCAAGGGGCCGAATTAAATTACCCGGCTATACATAAACAAGCTTACGCAGTGTTCAAAGCAGTGAAACAATTCAGGCCCTACATACTAAAAAACCGAACCTAGGTAATCGTCCCACACCCAGCTGTGAGGTCTCTTTTTGTACAGAAGGAGTTAGGAGAAAGAAGGGGTAATTGGGTAACAACTCTTCAGGAATATGACCTCGAGTTCAAGCCAACTTCTATAGTTAAAGGGCAAGGGTTGTGCAGACTAATGACTGAAAATAGGAACAATGAAGAACATGCCTGGGAAGACGAGGCTGAATTACATTTGATGGATGTATGTCCTCTTTTCATAGCCCCGAAATCTTGGTATCGAGACCTTGTGCATTACCTTCAGACAGGATCGTTGCCAGAACATTGGAATTCTAAGCAAAGAAGAGCACTGCGTCTTAAATCGGCCACCTATCAAATTATTGAAGGAATATTATTCAGAAAAAATTACGACGGAGTTCTTCTTAGATGCTGAGAAAAGGAAGATGCGAAGAAGGTAATGTCAGATTTGCATGATGGGCCTGCTGGGGGACATTTTTCAGGAGATACTACAACTCACAAAATTCTCAAAGCCGGATACTATTGGCCCACATTTTCAAAGATGCACACGCCCATGTCAGGAAGTGCGACATTTGTCAAAGGTGTAGCGGAAGACAAGCTAGAGCAGCAGGGCCATTGAAGCATGTGATAATAACAGAGCCCTTTGAACAATGGGGGTTAGATACCATTGGGGAGATAAAGCCGAATTCTTCCCTTCAACACAAGTATATTCTGACAGCAACTGACTACTTCACTCGCTGGGTCGAAGCCATCTCGTTGCGCAAAATCAATGAGACTGCGGGCATAGACTTCTTGCAAGACCATATTATGACCAGGTTTGGAGTTCCAGTTTCTTTAGTTTTTGACAATGCTACTTACTTTTCCTTAATAAGATTAATTGCTTTTGCTCATGAGAAAGGGATTAAGTTGCATTACTCTGCTAATTATTATCCACAGGGAAATGGCTTAGCTGAGTCTACAAACAAGAACCTAATCAAGATTTTAAAAAAGATGGTGATAGAAAATCAGAGGAGTTGGCACTCAGCTTTACCAAACGCCCTTTGGGCTGATAGAGTCACCCCCAAGTATTCGATAGGAATGTCTCCATATACCCTTGTGTATGGTAAAGAGGCCATTCTACCCCCCAATATCATGCTACCCTCTTCCATAATAGCTGAAGAATCTAGGGGATCGGATAATGTAGTCATGCAAATGAGGATATATAATCTCTTGAAGGCAGAAGAGTCTCGATCTAAAGCCAGAGAGCGTTTTAAAAAACAACAAGAGGTAGTAAAGAGGTGGTTTGATAAACATAAGGTTGGGACAAAATATTTTGAGGTGGGAGATTTGGTTCTCAAGTGGGACCACCCCCATGATGAGAAATGAAAACACACGAAATTCCAGCAGTTATGGGTAGGTCCTTTCCAGATTGCGGCAAAGCTTGGCCCCTCAACTTATAGGTTGCAAGATTTACAAGGATGGGAAGAGAACTTACCAGTAAATGGTTTAGTTCTCAAACCTTATTTTTCCTGAGTTTTGTTTGTGTTCTTCTATCTTGTATATAAATAATCTGGCTTGGCCGTCTTTTTGAGTTGTATGGTTCAGTTTTTGTTTTAGTTTAAATTCTACTGATTTCAATAAAGGAGGCAAACCCGCGGTTGCAGGGAGAACATCAGAATTTTGGAATGATTAAAATTCTTGGGTATAAGATTGTGTATTATTGTTTATCTAAAAGGATTTCTTCCATTTTAGCAGTTTTCCCGAGTGGCTATGTACACATTGAAGTCCTACTTAACCCTTGTGAAGTAAACCAGAATCAAAGGGCCAGGAATACTATTTTGAGGCTCTATCCATGTCACATTTAAAATGTCCCAAGGAGTGACAGCAAAGGGCCCATGGAAAAGAATCAAGGTAAACATTATATTATATATAAATGATCCCATGCCAAGGATTGAATGCCAAAAGACAGATAAGAGTTGAAAGCTCCTATGAAAGCATTATATCTCAAAACAAATGCTGAGCCATAAGTACTAAATCGCTGAAAGTTCCTCTCCGTCTGTGAGCTGAAACGTGAATACATCTCTCACACAAAAGGACACTCGGGATAGAGGAGCCTGAATTAAAATTCAGAAAGAAAGGCATGCAGGAGGACTCGTACGAAAATAACAAAAGTTCAAAAGCACGAAAAGTACAAAATGGCATGGGAATGAGGGACAAATGAATATTTCTGTTTACCTTAGGCTACAATCCTGTGGTGTCCAAGATGGTAGCTACCTGAAGATAGAGGTAACAAATGAAATTCATCTTTCGCCCTCAAAAGAGTTATCTTGACTTGAAAATCTTGGTTTCCACTCTCCCAAATCGGACTATCGTTAATGATGAAAGGTACATATGTTTGCCATTTGAGAAATCCAGATAGTTGGAAGAATTCAATAGGTTCGTTTGTTGTTAAACAGTTTGTCACTCAAGGAATAATCATCCAGAGATCTAGGTTCACCAGGTAGTTGCCAATTGTTGCAGCTACAACTGTTTCCTCCAAATTTTCTAATTTTGGACCCCCTCATGATTTTAATGTTGCCTTGAATTGTTTGGATCCATGAAATTTTTGTCGTATTTTACTCTTGGACTATTTTTGAGGTTAACTCTCTTCCTGTTGTAAAAAAGAAGAAGTTACTTATGTATGAAGCTGCTGTGGGTCGCGGAGTTTAGAGTTTGTTTTGTTACCCGTCGAGCTGCATTTTCCTCTCGGGAACTTAGTTCCCGTGCTAACTGTTGTTTCAGAAGTCGTTTAAGCAACTTATCGGCACCATGTTTCCTTAGGGAGCCTCCACTACGGAAATCGAACGAAGACCTTAACTTCTTTGTTGTCTGGCTTGATTCACATTATCGGAGGAGTTAGTCTGTGTATCTTTCGCCCTTGCGGCTCCCAAATAAACTAAGTATCCGACATACAACCGCTCTGCCCACCGATGCTTTGTCGGGTCGTCGTTACCTTGTGTTGGATCGGAGGCCATAGTCTTTCCCCCTCCTCCCTTGCGGCTGTGTAATGCACTGAGTGTCCGACCTTGATGGCCTTTCGATCGCCGACTGAGACTTTTTCACCTAGATTTTGAGTCTAGTTTTTTCGACTCCGATGAACTTAACGTTCTCACGGGTCCCGTTGCCTGTTGGAGATCCATCTGCGCGGCTGTGGGTAAGACTACCTCGACCGAGGTTTTAGAATTTTAAGCCGCCGATAAGTTTTCTCTCCCCGCCGTTTCATCAGTTTTAAACCCTTATGGACAAGACAATGGTTCTGGCGTTTGTTAAGGTTTTATGACAATAAAAGGCCTCTTTTGATGACTAGTCATTTCGTTGATGCATTTTGGTTTTATTGAAAAATACAGTCCTGATTAATGATACATGTCGTGTAATTGCAGATGAACTCGAGAGATTTTTTATAATACTACCACGAGGGGACATAGCGGGGAGACGGAGTAGCAGAATCAATGGTGACAAAAGCCCAGGCCTGGAAAGATCTGTCAGTTACCAAGCGGATCCCGCTTTGCCGAATACTCTAAAAACATAATGCATGAAGTGAATCATGAGTACTCGCAGAAAAGAAAAAAATGGGGATATTAAACGATTTAGAGGAACCCAAAGGTCACACGCTTGGGGGCAACCCAAGCAATTAGCTGATTTGGTTTAAATATAGGAAAATTAAAACTTACAAGGGCTTTTTCCCTGGAAAAAATTGTGAACTATTGTTTGTAAGAGGAACTATTTCGTTTTACAATCAGATATTGCAAATTTTGCCTATCGGAGAAGGTGCTATGTGGAATTTCTCAATGTGAGAAAATGAACAATGTTGAATGGGAACTACTTCGTTTTTGACCGTGTTTCATTAACTGTGAGAGCATTCTAATTTTCTGAACCTATGTTCTTGCTTCAATGTTCTCTAGTATATCCTGTGATGTTTTCCACTATGAGTAATGGGATTTTTTAACTGTTGATGAGCTATCTTGTCATGTATACTTTTATTCATGTTTATATGTTTTGGTTATAAGAACAACTATTTGTGATTTGCCATAACACGTGGACAGTATTGCATTACTCATGTACTAATATTCATCTCTCTAAAGATAGCCTAGTTGGTATTTATTTTCTTGCAATGTGTTGCTGCCACAACTGTTCTCCCCCAAATTAATGTTTTAATTTCTGGGCCCCTCCTCATTATTTCGCACAGTTTGATCGTTGAACTCTTGGACCTCTAGAGCGTGTCTTCTTTTGTTTTACTTTGAAGTTGGATGCCCACGGATTTATGTCCCCCATGTTCAATTTCGGTTAAGTCATGGATTTCTGGCCGTGGAGAAGTAAAATCTTGTGCTTCAGAGCAGCCTTCGCGAAGGAAAAACGACTTTGGCTGCAGTTGACCCTTAACGCTGTTTTAATCGTTGATTTTTCCTTTGATCGGGCCTCTTTTCGTTGTTAGATCAGAAGCTGCAAAGTTCCAGCCCCTCCGCCGTTGCGGCTCCAAGATTGTTTATTCGTCCGAAGTCTGGATTCCTCCGACGCCCGATTCGTTTTGGCCATAAATCGCTAGACCATAGCTTATACCCTCCCGCCGTTGCGGCTGGGGAGAGCTAGTGAGCTGCCGATGCGAGTATCTACTGACGTCCGATTTGGTCCTTTCCCCACCCGCAGTTAGCTTATGTCTTCAGCCTTGGCTCGTCCGCCGTTTCGGCTGGGAGATCCTTTCAGCTCCCAATGTATCATCCTTTCGACGCCTGATTAATGAAGTTTCCTGGCAACGTCCGATTAAACATTTTCGCCGTGTTTTGCTCACCTGGTCCCTATGATCCTCCGTCGTTGCGGCTCCCGAAGTCTTGTCCTTGTTCGATTCCAAAGCTTGTCGACTACTGATTTATGACTTTCCCGCCCAAAGCTTAATCGAGACTTTGTCCGGATGCACCTGGCTAGTTTCTTGTGAATTTATCATTCATGGCAGAAGATGTTAATGTTTAAAACCCCATTTCGCAACAAATAATGCACCGTAATTGTTTGCAGGAGGAATTCGATATACTGCTGTGGCGACCCTGGGTGAAGACTGAGCTTGCTCGAACCGAAACCGGCACAATCACAAGGAAGACAAAATGGAGAAAAGGACAAAATAAGTAAACGACAGAGGCACGGAATAGGAAAACCTATCCGTTATTGACCAGAAGATAAACGCTCACAAAAAAATGATTGACAAAACGTTCAGAAGGAAAAGATAGCGTGAATGGCAACGAAGAGCTAGAGCTTGAAGAGCTGTCAGTTACTCAATAGCTCGCAAAAGGATTTGAAGCGTTGGGAAGCTGAGAGGGGGAGAGAGGAGGCAGCCGAAGGGTCTCAAATTGTAGTTTAAATATCTGAAAGTAGGATTGAGACAGGGCTTTTTCCCCCGGAAAATTTTGTAAATGTTTGCTTGTAAGAGGAACTACTTCGTTTTGCAAAGGAAACTGCAATTTTTTACCTGTTGGAGAGAGTAGAATGGAATGTATCAATGCGATTCAATGGATAATGTTGAAGAGGAACTATTTTGTTTTCAGCGGTGTTTCATTTGCTATGAGAATGTTTAATTTCCTGAACCTATGTTCTTGTTGAATGTTCTTCGGTATCGTTTTTTGATATTTTCCACTGTGAGCAATTATTGTTTTTATAAAATGATCGGCTATCTGGTTATTTAAATATCTGTAAGTGTTCATGTGTCTTGAAAGAAATATCAGCTATCTGTGATTCTTCATAATGCATGTGCAAGATGTATTGCTCACCCAGAATGATAACCTTGCTCCCTAGGGATAGATTAGATAGTTAGTTTATTTCTTATTGTATCTGATTTGGTTGCTTGCGAGCATAAGACGAGAGGTAAGAACCTGCGCATCACATTGTGACTGCTCCCTGCATCTTGATTGCTCTGCATTTAGTTAGGCACTTGCATCTCATTTCTTAAAGTCAAAATACAAAAACTCGGTGGGCCGGGCCGCAACCGGTAAAGCCTTTGTTTTGTTTCTTGACCTACGGTAGCCGGACCGCAAACCGGACGGATTCCCTATTCCAAGCAGTCAACGGGCTAGTTGGGAATGTTGATTGGGGAGAATCCCTTACTGTTGCCGCCTGCGAATTTCCAGGCCCCAACATTTTTGGCACTAGAAGGAGGGCCGCCAGTGCATGGCTGGCCGAGGAAACCCGTTTTACCGATATTATTCAGCTGGTTACAGTTCTGAAAGTAGTGGACCGCGTAATCCAATTCCGGAAGAAGAAAACAGAGAACATCTATATCCTGTTCGCAACGAAATTGTTAACGATCTAAGAAGACATACCCGTGCTTATGTAAAGAAGATTGGAGGGTTGCCGATTATCCACGAATTTCCTAGAAGAGAGTACAAGAAGAAAGACCGTCCTATAGTAGAAGATTCAGTGTTGGTTGGAGACTGGGAAGAACTTGTGGAAACCGCCTTACAGGAAGTTGAATTGCCTTTGAAACAAGTAGACCCAGACACCCCTTATAGTTCTCCTGTTCACACCCCTGTTGGTTCACCTCCTCACACTCCTGTTGGTTCCCCTCCGCACTCTCCACCTCAAATCATGGCGGGCGTTAACACAAATCAACCTCCACCTAATCCACCAAATCCACCGCCAGCTTGGAAAGCTAGATCACCTCTAAATCTGACCCCGCCTCTACATGACCTACCTCAAGCCTTTGAGAAGTTACTGCCTAAATTTGATCCCAATGAGAAGATATTAGTAGATGATCATTTGCAGAGTTTCTATCTGGATATAGAAGGATTAAGGGCGGGGGAACATGAAGATGTGGTTTGTAGACTTTTCCCGCATACCCTCAAAGGAGCTGCGGCCTCTTGGTATTTTGGATTTCCCGCCAACTCTATCCCAGACTGGGATACCTTTGAGAGAATGTTCAGAAGTAAGTACGCAGTCCAAAAGACTCATGCTGCCCTCATGAAAGGCCTGTGTGCATTAAAGAAAGAAAAAAAAGAAAAGGTACACAGTTTCACGCAAAGGTTTGCAGCATATCTAAAAAAAAAATCCGAAACAGACAAGCCTTCAGATAAAGTACTAATTGAGTACTACACTTCAGCTTTGGGTCCAGATTTGGCCATGTTTGCTAAAGGTAGGGCCAAGCCTACTTTGACAGAGACCTACGAAGAAGCAGAAGTGGTGGAAGCGGAAAGAGAAAGTATCGAAGACTATCCAGAACAATTGGGAGAAAGAGGCGCAGGAAGGAAGACCTTACTGTTCAATAAGCCTAAGGAAGAAAAGTCACCAGACCTGGAGAATATGGCCAAAATGATGCAAAAGATGTCCAATAAGATCATAGACTTGGAGAAGGAAAAAGAAGCACAAAAGTTCTACAGGCCATATTATAAGAAAAGGGAGGACAATAATCAGTCCCAACCTCCTCCTCAAAAAAATGCATCCATGAATCTGACAGATATAGGGATGGAAAATTTCTGTACCTTTCATCAACAAACTCATTCCGAAAGGAACTGCCCACAATGGATAAATTCAATGACGTTAGTCATGAATCAGGTGTTGGATTCGAGACTAACAGAAGAAGATGATGATGAAAGGCAAGAAAGTGCTGCTTCTACTTCCGCAAAAGAACAAGAAGAAGAGACCATGTCATTCTGGAGTTCGATTTCTCTACTCGTTGCAGAAGAGGATATAACTAAAAAACACAAAGGTATCAGGGAAGCTAACGTGACAACTAGAAGGCAAGGGACGGTCAGCAATGACAGTATTTTACTCCCAAAGATCAGAAGGCTGCAAAGGAATATCAGGAAGAAATTTCAAGATAAATCCGTGGCTGATAAGACTCCAGAATTCACTATTACCAGCCAAGATCCTAAGCAGAACAGAATGCTGCCTGAACTAGATAAAGAAATGGTGAATGCTGATAAATCTCAGTCCATTAAACAACAAATTGAATACGACGTTGTTGAATATTTGAAGAAGATAAAGGAAAACGTCCCGTTGTTTGAGATGTGCAAAGTACCTCAACAAAAGGAAAAGTTGTTGAAAGCGCTGGAAACATCAGAAGAGGAGCGGCCCGCTGACAATCAACCTCTGGACAAAGAAGAAATCGGAGAAGCTAGCACTGGAGGTAAGTCTAAAACTAAACAGCCACCCTTCCTCCTGACATTTGAAATTTTTAATCATAACGTTCACAATTGTCTAGTAGACTCAGGGGCGTCAATTAATGTCATGCCCATATCGGTATGTAAGAAAATAAATGGGCAATTTAATCCAACCACGTGGAGGGTGGTGCAATTGGATAGGACAGACGTTAAGGTAATTGGTGAAATGGAGGATGTTCTAATTCGTCTGGCATCAAATGACAAAGTATGACAAGTTATCAACATCGTGGTGGCTGATATACCAGACGCTTATGGCCTGGTCCTTAGCAGAGATTGGTCAGCTAAATTGAATGGATACTTCGCCTCAGATTGGTCACACCTGTGGTTGCCATACAAAGGAAGCCCCAATCAGATTAAGGTTTTGAGAGAGCCTCACATGAAGTACAATGTTACCCAACTGGATGAGAAGAATATACCAGTCGAACCTGTGTTGGGAAACTAATTTCTTGAACTGGAACCAGGGAACTATCAAGCGGAGAAGGCCAGTGACACATCTGACACCCAGCCTGAACTCCTTCGATTCTCGCAGGCTGATGAGTTTGATTGTAAAATAGTAGATTTAGCAGTAGAAGTAGATTCTTTTTCAGTAGATAATGTTTTTTGGACTTTATTTTTTGACGGATCTAAAACTTTAGAAGGGTCAAGGGCCGGCTGCGTCCTCATTGATCCACACAAAAAAAACACTTCCTGTCCTGTAGATTAGAGTTTGAGTGTAGTAACAATACGGCTGAGTATGAAGCACTGCTGCAGGGACTCAAGAAAGCGATTGAGCTAAAGGTTAGTAATTTAAAAGTTTTTGGGGACTTAGAAATAGTTGTAAAGCAGATAAGAAATAAAATACATTGTGTTTCCTCCCACTTGAAAGCTTACCAAAGTGAGGTATGGGATTTGCTTAAATGTTTTCATGCATTCAATATTGTTTCAATCCCAAGAATGAAAAACGCGGCCGCTGATCTTTTGGCCACATCAGCTGCCAGGCTGGTACCCACTAATAACAGATGTTCTATTGAATTACTTTTTAGGCCCTCCGTACCAGATATGATCACCAATCTGAGGGTGTTCGATGATGACCAGCAAATCACAGAATGTTTGACCAATGAGGATGTATTCAAAGGAGCGATCATCGATGATGAAAAACACCAAGCCGAGATGAAATTTGACAATTTCGTCCCTAAAGGAGTCAGAACATTAGAGAAGATGTTTGACTTGAATGAAAAATTCCGAAGACCCGCTAATGTAAAGACGCACAGCTCAACCCTGCAGTTCAAACTGATAAACTTGGGGACTGAGATGGATCCTAAGTTTGTGAACCTCAGCAAATGCTGTTCACCTGCCGAAAGGGATAGGTTTGTTAGTTTGTTCAAACAGTACAAAGATGTCTTTGCCTAGACTTACGCAGATTTGAAGACCTACGACACCAGCATTATTAATCATATCATCCTTATTAAAGTAGGTGTCAAGCCATATCAGCAGCCGTTAAGGAAGATGCACCCCAAGTTGGAGCCACGGATTCAAAGCGAGGTGAAAAAATTGCTGGACGCTAGGATTATTTTTAAAGTCCGGCAATCAGAGTGGGTGTCAAATTTGGTGCCGGTCAGAAAAAAGTTGGGAGAAATCAGAATGTGCGTGGACTTCGGAAACTTAAACCGCGCCTCAGACAAAGACAACTATCCGGTGCCTCCCATGGAGCAATTGCTACAGATGGTCTCTGGTTCTGAATTGTTCTCATTGTTAGACGGATTCTCTGGCTACAACCAAGTCTTAGTGGCCGAGGAAGATAGATTGAAGACCACATTCAGAACTAAATGGGGAACTTTTTCCTATAGAAGGATGCCCTTTGGACTGATTAATGCTGGAGTGACATTTCAGAGAGCTATGGACATAGCTTTTCGCGGACTGATTGAACGAAGTGTGGTGGTATACCTTGATGACATCACTATATTCTCAAAGAAAAGAGGGGAGCACGCTTTCCACTTAAAGCAAATTTTCGAGTGCTGTCGGAAATATGGCATTTCCCTCAATCCTAATAAGTGCGTATTTGCAGTCACAGAAGGTAAGTTACTGGGGCATATAGTTTCAAAGACAGGTGTATCTATAGACCCAGAAAGAATTAAGGCCATTGAACAAATCCCCATGCCCCATAATAAAAAAGGAATGCAATCCTTGATGGGAATAATACATTTCGTGCGTAGGTTTGTGCCTGATTTCGCCCAGACTGTTAAACCATTACAGCAAATGGTCAAGCAAAATGCACAATTTGAGTGGACTGAAACTGAAAATAATGCTTTCAGTAAAATGAAGACTGCTGTTGCACATGCGCCCTCTCTGAAAAGTACGGATTTTGATAAGGACTTTATTATGTATACATTTGCGTCCGATGATTCATTGGCAGCTGTGCTTACGCAAAAGGGGGATGGGGGTGATGAATTCCCAATATCTTTCATGAGCATTGGGTTACAAGGGGATGAATTAAACTACCCAGCGATTTATAAGCAAGCATACGCAGTGTTTAAGGCAGTGAAGCAATTCAGGCCTTAATATATTGAAAAATCGGACCAAGGTAATAGTCCCTTACCCAGCTGTAAGATCCCTTCTCATTCAAAAATAATTAGGAGAAAGAGGGGGCAACTGGGTAACAGCCCTTCAAGAATACGATCTTGAATTCAAGCTAGCCACTATAGTGAAAGGTCAGGTTTATGCAAACTGATGACTGGGAGTAGAAACAACGAAGAACAAGCATGGGAAGATGAAGCCGAGTTGCATGTGATAGATGTTTGCCCTTTATTCACAGCTCCTGAGTCTTGGTACAGAGACCTTGTACATTACTTGCAGTCAGGGCTCCTGCCAGAACATTGTAATTCCAAACAAAGAAGAGCTATGCGTCTAAAATCAGCTTCCTACCAAATCGTGGAAGGCGTATTATTCAGAAAAAACTACGATGGAGTCCTCCTGAGATGCTTGGAGAAATAAGATGCTGAGAAAGTAATGTCTGAATTGCACGATGGTCCGGCTGGGGGACATTATTCAGGGGACACTACTGCCCATAAGGTCCTCAGAGCTGGTTATTACTGGCCAACGCTCTTCAGGGATGCACATGTGCATGTCAGAAAATGTGATACTTGCCAAAGATGCGGTGGAAGACAACCTAGAGCAGCAGCTCCTCTAAAGCCTGTAATGATCACGGAGCCTTTCGAACAATGGGGATTGGACATCATTGGAGAAATAAAACCAAATTCTTCCCTGCTACACAAGTACATCCTCACCGCGACTGATTATTTCACCCGCTGGGTCGAAGCTATCCCACTGCGCAAGATAAACAAAGATGAAGTCATCAGCTTCCTACAAGATCATATCATGACCAGGTTTGGAGTTCCAGTTTCGTTAGTTTTTGATAATGCCAAATAATTTTCATCAATTAAATTGACTTCATTTGCTCATGATAAAGGGATAAAATTACATTATTCTGCTAACTACTATCCGCAAGGGAATGGCCTGGCTGAATCCTCCAATAAAAACCTCATTAGAATCCTAAAGAAGACTGTCATAGAAAACCAGCGAAGTTGGCACTCAGCCTTACCCAACTCCCTGTGGGCTGACAGAGTCACCCCCAAGTCTGCAATAGGAGTGTCACCCTATACCCTTGTGTACGGTAAGGAAGCTATCCTGCCTCCCAATATCATGCTGCCATCTTCCATACTAGCTCAAGAGTCTAGGGGGTTGGATGATGAGGTTCTCCAAATAAGAATATATAATCTCCTGAAGGCAGAAGAGGCCAGATCTAAGGCTAGAGAATGTTTTAAACAGCAGCAAGAGTCAGTTAAGAGATGGTTTGAAAAACATAAAGCTGGGAAAAAAGACTTTGAGGTAGGAGACTTAGTCCTCAAATGGGATCACCCCCATGATGAGAAAGGAAAGCATACCAAGTTCTAGTAGTTATGGGTAGGCCCTTTTCAGATTGTAGCCAAACTTGGCCCTGCTACATATAAGCTGCAAGATTTACAGGGATGGGAGGAGAAATTTCCAGTTAATGGTTTGGTTCTCAAACCTTACTTTTCTTGAGTTTCTTTGATTTTTCTGCCTTGTATATAAATAAGCTGTGGGTTTGTTTTCGAGTCATACTTTCATTCGATTTAATTTTAAGTTTTTGATTTTCAATAAGGGGAACAAACTTGCGGTTGTCTGGAGGATATTAAGGTCTTTTGGGAATAGCAAATACGTTGAGTGTCATCCTGTGTGTTGCTAAAGATTTCTTCTAGCCTAAGGGTTTTCTCGAATAAAATGTTGTGTGCATTGAAGTCCTGCTTAACCCCTGTGAATTAGGCCGTATTCAAAGAGTCTGGAGTACTATGTCGGGGCTCCATCCACGTCATATTTAAAATGTTCTAAGGAGCGACAGTAAAGGACCCATGGGCAGAAGCAAGGTGAACAACGTATTAAATATAAATGATCCCATGCTAAGAAACGAATGCCAAAAGGCAAGTAAAGAGTCAAAACTTCTATAAAAGCATCATAAATCGAAGCAAGTGCTGAATCATAAATACTAAATTGCCAAAAGATCCTCTTCGTACGTGAGCTGAAACTTAAAGTACACCACTCACACAAAAGAGCACTATGGGATAGAGGATCCCGAATTAAAATTCAGTAAGAAAGGCGTACGGAAGGAATCAGATGAAAGGGACAAAGGTCCAAAAGCACAAAAGTGTTAAAATGGCATGGGAACGAGGAACAAATGAATATTGCTATTTACTGTCTGCTATAACCCCGTGGTGTCCACACTGTTAGCTACCTGAAAACAGAGGTAATAATGAAACTCATACTCTGGCCTCAGCATAGTTATCTAGACTTGAGGGTCTCAGTTTTCCTTTTCCCCAATGGACCATCATCAATGATTAAGATCCACACTTCTGTCGATTGGGAAATCCATCTGGATAGCTGGAAGAATTCATTTGATGCATTTTTGTTGTGAAACAGTCTGCCACTCAAAGAAAAATCACGCAGAGATCTAGGTTCACCAGGTAATCGCCAGTTGTTGCTGCCACAACTGTTCTCCCCCAAATTAATGTTTTAATTTCTGGGCCCCTCCTCATTATTTCGCACAGTTTGATCGTTGAACTCTTGGACCTCTAGAGCGTGTCTTCTTTTGTTTTACTTTGAAGTTAGATGCCCGCGGATTTATGTCCCCCATGTTCAATTTCGGTTAAGTCGTGGGCCGTGGAGAAGTAAAATCTTGTGCTTCAGAGCAGCCTTCGTGAAGGAAAAACGAATTTGGCTGCAGTTGACCCTTAACGCTATTTTAATCGTTGATTTTTCCTTTGATCGGGCCTCTTTTCGTTGTTAGATCGGAAGCTGCAAAGTTCCAGCCCCTCCGCCGTTGCGGCTCCAAGATTGTTTATTCGTCCGAAGTCTGGATTCCTCCGACGCCTGTTTCGTTTTGTCCTTAAATCGCTAGACCATAGCTTATACCCTCCCGCCGTTGCGGCTGGGGAGAGCTAGTGAGCTGCCGATGCGAGTATCTGCCGACGTCCGATTTGGTCCTTTCCCCACCCGCGGTTAGCTTATGTCTTCAGCCTTGGCTCGTCCCCCGTTTTGGCTGGGAGATCCTTTCAGCTCCCAATGTATCATCCTTCCGACGCCCAATTAATGAAGTTTCCCGCCAACGTCCGATTAAACCTTTTCGCCGTGTTTTGCTCACCCGGTCCCTATAATCCTCCACTGTTACGGCTCCCGAAGTCTTGTCCTTGTCCGATTCCAAAGCTTGCCGACTACCGATTTATGACTTTCCCACCCAAAGCTTAATCGAGACTCTGTCCGGATGCACCTGGCTAGTTTCTTGTGAATTTATCATTCATGGCAGAAGATGTTAATGTTTAAAACCCCATTTCGCAACAAATAATGCATTGTAATTGTTTGCAGGAGGAATTCGATATACTGCTGTGGTGTCAAGTTATTGATATTGTGGTGGCTGACATACCAGACGCTTATGGGCTTGTTCTGAGCAGGGACTGGTCGGCAAAGCTAAACGGATATTTTGCCTTAGACTAGTCACATCTGTGGCTGCCGTATAAAGGAAGCCCGAATCAAATCAAAATTTTGAGGGAGCCTCATATGAAATACAACGTTACTCAGTTTGAGGAAAAAAATGAACTAGTGGATTCTGTGTTTGGAAATTACTTTATTGAGTTAGAACTGGGAAATTACCAAGCAGAAGAATCCAGTGACACATCAGACGCTCAGCCTGATCTCCTTCAGTTTTCACAAGCTAATGAAATTGATTGTAAAATAGTAAACTTAGTAGTAGAAGTAGATTCCCATGCAGTAGTTAGCGATTTCTGGACACTTTTTTTTGACGGATCTAAAACGTTAGAAGGGTCAGGAGCTGGCTGTGTCCTAATAGACCCCAAGAAGAACAAAGATTTTCTTTCATGTAGGTTAGAGTTTGAATGTACAAATAACACAGTTGAATATGAAGCATTGGTTCAAGGTTTAATAAAAGCAATTGAATTAAAGGCAAATAATCTGGGAGTTTTTGGAGATTCTGAAATAATTGTAAAAAAATTAGGAATCAGATACATTGCATTTCTCCTCACTTAAAAGCTTATCAAAATGAGGTATGGGATTTACTCAAGTGTTTTAACGCATTTAATATTATGTCAATTCCAAGACTTAAGAATGTAGCAACTGATTTGTTGGCCACATCAGCTTCTAGGCTTGTGCCATCTAATAATCGGTGCTCCGTTGAATTGCTTTTCAAGCCCTCGGTTCCAGACATGATTACCAACCTACGAGTGTTCGACGACTATCAGCAGATTATAGAATGCTTAACGAATGACGAGGCATTTAAAGGGGCGATTATCGATGATGAAGAACATCAGGCCGAGCTGAAATTTGATAATTTCATCCCTGAAGGAGTCAGAACCTTAGAGCAGATGTTTGATTTAAATGAAAAATTTAGAAGACCAGCAAACGTGAAGACTCACAACTCATCTCTACAGTTCGAATTAATAAATTTATGAACTGAGACAAAGCCTAAATATGTGAATCTTGGAAAATGTTGTTCACCAACGGAAAGAAATAAGTTTATCAGTCTTTTTAATCAATATAAAGATGTTTTCACCTGGACATACGAAGATCTGAAGACATATGACACCAGTATCATCCAACATGTTGTCCCCATCAAATCTGGAGTCAAACCTTATCAGCAACCTTTAAGGAAAATGCACCCAAAATTGGAACCTCTAATCCAGAGTGAAGTCAAGAAATTATTGGATGCTAGAATCATTTTTAAGGTTAGACACTCGGAATGGGTCTCAAATCTGGTACTAGTTAGGAAGAAATCCGGAGAAATCGGGCTATGTGTAGAGTTCAGAAACTTGAATCGCGCTTCGGATAAAGACAATTATCCTATTCCACCCATGGAGGAACTACTACAAATGGTCTCAGGTTTTGAACTTTTTTCTTTATTAGACGGATTTTCAGGCTACAATCAAGTATTAGTAGCCGAAGAAGACAGATTAAAAACAACATTTAGGACCAAGTGGGGAACTTTTGCCTACAGAAGAATGCCGTTTGGGCTCATAAACGCTGGAGCCACATTCAATAGGGCTATGGACATAGCTTTCCACGGTTTGATTGGCCGTAGTGCTATAGTGTACCTCGATGACATCACGATATTCTCAAAGAGGAGAGAATAACACGCACTTCATCTAAAGCATATTTTTGAACGCTGCCGAAAATATGGTATCTCACTCAACCCCAAAAAGTGCGTGTTCGCTGTCACTGAGGGTATCTCACTCAACCCCTCCTCACTCTCCACCCAGACTCATGGTAGGTGTAAATGCAAATCAACCACTTAACCCACCAAATCCACCACTGGATTGGAAAGCCAAATCACCCTTGAAATTAACTCCTCCGTTGCATGACTTACCTCAAGCTTTTGAGAAGATGCTGCCCAAGTTTGACCCAAATGAGAAGGTGTTAGTAGATGACCATTTGCAAAGTTTCTATCTGGCAATAGAAGGGTTAAGGGCCGGGAAACATGAGGATGTAGTTTGTAGACTTTTTCCGCAAACCCTTAAAGGAGCAGCAGCATCATGGTATTTTGGTTTGCCTGCAAACTCTATCCCAGACTGGGATACCTTTGAAAGGATTTTCAGAAGTAAGTATGCAACCCAAAAGACACACGCAACACTCATGAAAGGACTATGCGCTTTGAAGAAAGAAAGAAAAGAGAAGGTGCATAGTTTTACCCAAAGATTTGTAGCATACCTTAAGAATTTTTCTGAAACTGACAAACCCTCGGATAAAGTTCTGATTGAATATTATACTTCAGATCTAGGGCCTGAGTTGGCCACGTTTTCCAAAATGAAATCCAGGCCTTCTCTAGCAGAGACTTATGAATAAGAGAAAAGGGTAGAGGCTTAAAAGGAAAGCATCCAAGATTATCCTGAGCAGTTGGGAGAAAAAAATGTTGGGAGGAAATCTTTGTTGTTTACTAAGCCTAAAGAGGAGCAATCACCAGACTTCGAAGGAATGGCAAAGATGATGCGGAAGCTCTCTAACAGAATCATAGACTTGGAAAAGGAACAGGAATCCTAGAAGTTTTATAAGCCTTATTACAAGAAAAGGGAAGATAACAATCAATCCCAACCCCCTCCGTACAGCCTTGCATATATGAACTTAATGGAGGTGGGGATGGATAAATTTTGGACTTTTCACCAACAACCTCACTCTGAAAAGAATTGTCCCCAATGGATAAATTCAATGACATTGGTAATGAATCAGTTGTTGGATTCCAAATTAACCGAGGATAATGATGAAGAAGGGAAAGACAACAGTAAATCAATAGAAAAACAAGAGGATGAGGCCATGGTTTTATGGGACTATGTATAGTTGTTTGATGCCGAGGAAGAAAAGGACCTGAGACACGAAGATATCCTGGAAACAAACGTAACGACGAGAAGCCAGGGGTTGATTAAGGAAAACAGTCTTATGCTCCCAAAGATTAAGAGACTTCAAAAGAATGTTAATAAATTTCAAAAAAACACCGCAGCTAATAAAATTCCAGAATTTACCATCACCAGTCAAAATCCTAGACAGATCAATATGCCTACTAAGCCCATTGAAGAAAAGATAAATAATGTTAAAACGAATCTCGCAGAACATAAGATGGATTATGACATTGTAGAGGATATCAAAAAGGTAAGGGAAAACATCTCATTGTTTGAGATGTGAAATGTGCCGCAGCAGAAAGAAAAGTTATTGAAAGCACTTGAAATGTTAGAGGAGAAACTCCCCACTGACAATCAGCCCCAAGAAGAAGAAATTGGTGAAGCGAGTATGGGAGGTAAACCTAGATGCAAGACTCCACCTTTTCTCCTCACTTTTGAAATTTTCAACCACAACGTGCACAATTGTCTAGTAGACTTGGGGGCATCAGTCAACGTTATGCTGCCGTCAGTCTGCAAAAAGATAAATGGACAACCTAAACCATCTACCTGGAGGGTCATTCAGTTGGATAGAACGAATGTGAAGGTAATTGGGGAAATGGAGGATGTTCTCATTCGCCTATCTTCAAATGATAAGGTATGTCAATTCATTGACATTGTGGTAGCTGACATACCTGAAGGTTATGGACAAATTAAGGTTTTAAGAGAGCCCCACATGAAACACAATGCTACTCAGTTCGAAGGTAAAAATGAACCAGTGAATTCTGTTTTGGGAAATTACTTTATTGAGATAGAACCGGGAAATTATCAAGCGGAGGAGGCCAATGATACGTCAGATGCTCAGCCCGATCTCATTCGTTTTTCGCAGGCTGATGAAATCGATTGTAAAATAGTAGAATTATTTGTAGATGTAGACATTGTTTCACGCACAGTAGTGGTAAGTGATTTTTGGACGCTTTTCTTTGATGGTTCTAAAACTTTGGAGGGGTCAGGAGCTAGGTGTGTCCTGATTGATCCTAAAAAAAAAACATTTTCTTTCATGTAGGTTAGAGTTTGAGTGCACCGATAACACAGCCGAATATGAAGCACTAGTTCAGGGACTAAGAAAAGCAATTGAATTAAAGGTAGAAAATTTGAAAGTATATGGGGATTCAAAAATAATTGTAAAACAAATTCGAAATCAAATACATTGCATCTCTCGTCATTTAAAAGCTTATCAAAATGAAGTATGGGATCTACTTAAATATTTTCATGCATTTAACATTATGTCGATTCCTAGACTTAAGAATGCAGTGGCTGACTTGTTGGCCACCTCAACTGCTAGGCTTGTGCCCTCTAATAACCGGTGTTCTATTAAATTGATTTTCAGACCTTCGGTTCTAGATATGATTACCAATCTACGAGATTTTGATGATGATCAGCAGATTCTAGAATGCCTGACAACTGACAAAACTTTCAAAGGGGCGATTATTGATGATGAAGAGCATCAGGCCGAGCTCAAATTCGATAATTTTATTCCTAAAGGAGTCAGGAATTTAGAGCGAATGTTTGATCTAAATGAGAAATTCAGAAGGCCAGTGAATGTGAAGACTCATAGCTCGTCTCTACATTTTGAGTTAATTAATTTAGGGACTGAAATTGAGCCTAAATATGTGAATTTGGGAAAGTGCTGCTCTCCAAGTGAAAGGAATAAGTTCATCAGTCTGTTCAAACAATACAAAGATGTTTTTTCCTGGACGTATGAAGATCTGAAGACATATGACACCAATATTATTCAACATGTTATCCCCATCAGATCTGGGGTCAAGCCCTATCAACAACCTTTAAGTAAAATGCATCCAACACTGGAGCCTCTAATTCAAGATGAATTAAAGAAGTTGTTGGATGCTAAAATTATCTTCAAAGTTAGACACTCGGAATGGGTTTCAAATATGGTACCAGTAAGGAAGAAATCTAGAGAAATTAGACTATGTGTGGATTTCAGAAACTTAAATAGCGCTTCGGATAAAGACAATTATCCTGTCCCACCCATGGAAAAGATATTGCAAATGGTTTCGGGTTCTGAATTATTTTCTTTATTAGATGGATTCTCAGGCTGCAATCAAGTGTTAGTGGCTGAAGAAGACAGACTGAAAACTACGTTCAGAACCAGATGGGGGACTTTTTCTTACAGAAGGATGCCCTTTGGACTCATAAACGCTGGAGATACGTTCTAGAAAGCTATGGACATAGCTTTCTGCGGTCTGATTGGCCACAGTGCTGTAGTATACCTTGATGACATCACAATATTCTCAAAGAAAAGGGAGGAACACACATTCCATCTAAAACATATTTTTGAACGCTGCCGAAAATATTGTATCTCGTTAAACCCCAAGAAGTGCGTGTTTGCCGTTACTGAAGGTAAGTTACTGGGTCACGTGGTTTCTAAGAAGGGGATCTCCATAGACCCAGAGAGGATCAAAGTTATTGAATAGATTCCCTTACCCCGTAATAAAAATGGCATGCAATCATTTATGGGGACAATAAATTTTGTGCAAAGGTTTGTGCTAGATTTCGCTCAAATTGTTAAACCTTTGCAGCAAATGGTAAAGCAAAGTGTACAATTCAAGTGGACCGATGTAGAGAATAATGTATTTAGTAAAATAAATACAAATGTTGCACACACACCCTCCCTCAAAAGTCCGGATTTTGAGAAAGATTTTATTTTGTACACTTTTGCATCTGACGATTCATTAGCAGTGGTGCTTACCCAGAAGGAAGATGGGGGAGATGAGTTCCCCATATCATTTATGAGCACTAGTCTGCAAGGGCCCGAATTAAATTACCTAGCTGTGGATAAACAAGCTTACGCCGTGTTCAAAGCGGTAAAACAATTCAGACCATACATACTTAAGAACCGGACAAAGGTAATAGTTCCACACCTAGCTGTGAGGTCTCTTTTCGTACAGAGGGAGTTAGGAGAAAGAAGAGGCAACTGGGTAACAGATCTATAGGAGTATGACCTTGAATTTAAGCCAACTTCAATAGTTAAAGGGAAAGGATTGTGCAAACTAATGACTGTAAGTAAAAACAATGAATAAAATGACTTAGGAGACGAAGCTGAATTACAGTTTATGGATGTATGTCCTCTTTTCACAGCTCTGGACTCCTGGTATCGAGACCTTGTGCACTACCTTCAGGAGGGATTGTTACCGGAACATTGGAATTCTAAGCAAAGAAGAGCACTGCGTCTTAAATCAGTACCATATTATATTATTGAAGGAATATTATTCAGAGAGAATTATGATGGAGTTCTTCTTAGATTCTTGGAGAAAGAAGATGCGAAGAAGGTCATGTCAGAATTGCACGATGGGCCTGTTGGAGGACATTTTTCCGGGGATACAACGACCCATAAAATTCTCAGAGCTGGATAATATTGGCCCGCACTGTTCAAAGATGCACATGCCCATGTCAGAAAGTGCGACATCTGTCAAAGGTGTGGTGGAAGACAAGTTAAAGTAGCAGGACCATTAAAACCTGTGATGATAACATAACCTTTTGAGCAGTGGGGGATGGATATCATTGGAGAGATAAAGCCAAAATCTTCCTTGCAACACAAATATATTCTGACGTCAACCGATTACTTCATTCATTGGGTCAAGGCCATTCCATTGCGTAAAGTGAATGAAGATGCGGTCATGGACTTCTTGCAAGATCATATTATGACCATGTTTGGAGTTCCAATTTATCTAGTTTTCAATAATGCTACTTATTTTTCCTCTATTAGATTAACTGCATTTTCTCATGAAAAAGGAATTAAGTTGCATTACTCTGCAAATTATTATCCACAAGGAAATGGTTTGGCTGAATCTTCGAACAAGAATCTGATTAGGATCTTAAAAAAGACGGTGATAGAAAACCAGAGAAGTTGGCATTCAGCATTACCAAATGCTCTTTGGGCTGATAGGGTCACCCCCAAGACTTCGTTAGGTGTGTCCCCATATACCCTTGTCTATGGAAAAGAGGCCATTCTCCCCCTCAATATCATGCTACCCTATTCCATGATAGCTCAAGAATCAAGAGGATCAGATAATGAAGTTTTACAGATGAGGATACATAATCTGTTGAAGGCAAAGGAATCTAGAGCCAAGGCCAGAGAAGGTTTTAAACAACAGCAGGAGGTAGTAAAGAGGTGGTTTGATAAGCATAAAGCTGGGACAAAAGAATTTGAAGTAGGAGATTTGGTTCGTAAGTGGGATCACCCTCATGATGAGAAGGGAAAACACACGAAATTTCAATAGTTGTGGGTAGGCCCTTTCCAGATTGCGGCTAAGCTTGGCGCCTCAACCTATAAGTTGCAGGATTTGCAGGGATGGGAGGAGAACTTACCAGTAAATGGTTTAGTTCTTAAACCTTATTTTTCTTGATTCTGTTTTAGTTTGGTCCGTTTTGTACATAAATAACTGACTCGTTTTGTTCTTTTCCTATTTGTTTAGTGTAGTTTTATTCTGATTCCAATAAAGGAAGCAAAATTTTGGTTGCATTAAGAGCACCAAAACCCTTGATAAACTGAGATTCTTTGGGCATTAGACTGTGTCTTATTGTTTGAATCTGTTGGAATTCCTTCTAGTAAGTAGTTTTCCTAAAATGTCTATGAACACATTGAAGTCCAGCATAATCCTTGAAATAACTCAGAATCAAAAGGTCTGGAATACTATTTCGAGGCTCCATCCATTTCACATCTAAAATGTCCTAGGGGGTGACAACAAAAGACACATGGAAAGGAGAGCAGGGTAAACAGTATATTATATCTAAATGATCCCATACCAGGAATTGAAAGCTAAATGGCTAATAAGAGTCAGAACTCCTAAGAAAGCAAATATCATCGAAACAAAGTACTGAATTTTATGAGTACGGTTGCCAAAAGTTCTTCTCCGTTCGTGAGCTGAAAATTAAATGCATCTCTCACACAAAAGGTCACTATGGATAGAAGAGCCTGAATAAAATTCAGAAGAAAAGGCATTAGGAGGACTCAAAAGGACATAAAGTCCACAAATGAAAAATGCCAAATGGCATGGGAATGGGGAACAAACGAATATTTCTGTTCACCATGCATTCCAATCCTGTGGTGTCTAAGCTAGAAGTTACCCAAAGACAAAGTTAAAATGAAATCCGCCTACTTAAGCCTCAAAAGAGTTATCCTAACCTTGAGTTTTTGGTTTCCATTCCCAAAAAATTGGACTATCATCAATGATTACAGGTTCATATATGTGACATTATGGGAATCCAGACATCTAGAAGAATTCAGCATGTCGGTTTCACTGCTAAACAATCTATTGCTCTAAGAGGAGTTTATTCAGAGATCTGGATTCACCAGTGAGCCGCCAATTGTTGCAGCTGCAACTTTTCCCAAATTTCTAAAAATTTTGGACACTCCTTTTTTATTTTATTTGTTCCTACTCTGCTATGTGTGGATTGTTTGAGGCTATTTTTCTTGCTATTCGGGATTTCGTTCGGGTCTATGCATGTTGTGGGCTACATGGCTCAGCCGGTTTTTATGATGTTTTATCTTTGAAGTTAAAATGGGTTGTTCAGTTGCTTTTCTTTCGAAGGATAGTTAAACATGGTGCTGATAATTAAAGTCTTTCGCTAAACCCGGCTTCTGTTTTGGAAAAGACCTTGCTTTGCATTTGTTGGAAAGAGTTTTGAATTTGATTGGAGGCTACAGGCTGATTGAGTTCCGCCGTTGCAGTCCCCGAATAAGCTAATTGCCTGTCGAACTGTTTGTCTTTTCGCCGATGTCCTGTTCTTTGTTTTTTCGATTTTGACTGGTCTGCAGGTTTTCTTGACCTTTGAAATTCCACCATTGCGGCTGTATAGCTCACTATCTATCCGATTCCTGCAGAGGATCCGACCCCCTATGTTTTATTCCGTCATTTTTTAGTCTGTGTGCCGAAAACCCTAGAGTGTAGGTTACCCGCCGTTGTGGTTGCGTAACCCGCTAATGAACCGACGTCAAGTGTTCTGATTCGCCGATGGAGATTTTTATATTCCCCTTTTTTAAATAATTCCCACCGATTGTTACGAGATCATTTTGTTCCGTAAGAGACCTGTGTGCCTTGTTTAGGTTGATTTTGCACATAAGAACCTAGCTCCGGTTTTTTCTTCTTTAGTACCCATTTTATTAATATCATGGTTTATGTTTATTAAAGATAGATGGATTAAATGATGAATTATTGTTTGATCACAGACAAAAATGACAGTTTCTCGGATCCCATTGAATATTTTTGTGGCGAAGAAGGTGCAGTTGGAGGACAAAGCATGTTAAAGTATAAGGCGGCAGAATCGTTGCTCGAAGAAGAAAATTATAAGGGTTTGAAAGGAGACCGAGGAATGGTCGAGCGTAATCATTAGAAAGCAAAGGATCCTGCTTGGGCATTCCATCAGTTACCTAGCTTTGCTCATCTTTATAAAAATCTTTATTTGAAACGTAATATTGAATCATGAGCATTCACAAAATGACAAGGATGGAGATGGAAACGTTGGTGAGGCAATCGAAAGGTTGGGCTGTTTTCTTGTATAAATGCAGAAAGGGATAAGGGGAAGGGGATTTTTCCTGGAGAAACTTGTGAACTACTTGTTGTAAGAGGAACTACTTCATTTTGCAATAATAAAATTACAATTTTGCCTGTTGGAGAAAGTGCTGTGTGGAATGTTCAAATGTGATGAAATGAACAATGTTGAAGGGGAACTATTTCGTTTTCAACTGTGTTTCATTAACTGTGAGATCGTTCTAACTTTATGAACCTATGTTCTTATATGAATGTTCTCTGGTTTATTCTGTGATAATTTCCACTATGAGTAATGAATGTTTTAAAGGATGACGAGCTATCTTTTTGTGCATATTTTTATTCATGTTTATGTGTTTGATTCTAAGAACAACTATCTGTGATTTATCTCAGCAGATGAATAGTATTAAATTACTCATTAATTGATAATCTTTCTCCCTAGGGACCGCTTAGTTAATACTATTTTTTAGTCGTGTGTGATTTAGATGCAAGAGAGTCTAAGACGAGAGGTAAGAACTTGCGCATCACATTGTGACCACTCCTCACATTCTTCATCAATCTGCATCTTAGATAGGCACTTGCATATCATACTTAAAGTCAAAAAATATAAAAATATATATAGTGGACTGGGCGGCAACTGATAAAACCCTTTGTTTTTGTTACTTGACCTACGGTAGCCGGACCGCAAACCAGATGGATTCCCTACACCAAACAATCACGGGCTAGTTGGGAACGTTGGCTGGGGAGAATCCCTTGCTGTTGTTTCCTACGAATTTCCAGGCCTCAACACCTTCCTTGGGATCCTTGTTGATAAGAATTATATGATGGATAAAGGATTGGAAAATCATTCTATAGAACCCCTTAGACTAGAGTGCTATCTTGAAGGAAGGGTCCATAGGACCTTACCTACAAACACCCTTTATTATAATTCAATGTTGGATGAAGGATTAGTTGTTCATTCCCAAATATGACCATTATCAATAATTATATGTTGGAGAAAGGATCGTTTGAAATTTTGATGGGACCCCTTCAATGAGAGTACTATTTTGGAGTAAGGGTCAGTTAATAATTCCCTAGGCCCTTGGATTAGAATACCATGCTCGAGGAAGGTTTTGAAAACCCTTCCCAAAGATCCTCCTTGACAAGAATTTATGTTGGAGAAAGGGTTGACTAATCCATTCTTTGGCTCTTCATTTATTATATTACTATAATGGAAGAAGGGTTAAATGGATCTTTCATTTGCTCACACATGCCTAAAATATTATGCTAGAGGAAGGGTCAAATGACCCTTTCTATAGCTCATTCAACCTAAAATACTACACTAGAGGAGGGGTCGACTAGTCCTTTCTGTGACTCACTCTAAAAATGAATACTATGTTGGAGGAAGGGTTAACAAACCATTCCAGAGGCCCTCACTGAGAATAATGATGTGGAGGAAGGATTAATCGACACATCCTCGGGTTTGATTTTAATGAGAATAAGATATTGGAGCAAAGGTTGATTAACATGTCATTGCACTCTGGATCGATAAGATTTCTATGCAAGAGGAAGAGTCAATTAAACCTTCCTCAATGATCATCTAGATCACAATTCTATGGTTGATAAAGGATAGCTATCCTTCCCTATATCCTCTTAAACTGAAATACTATTTTGGAAGAATATTTGGTCAACCTTTACCTAGGATTACCCTTAATACAAATTCTTTGATGGATGAAGGATTAAACATTGCTTTCCTTAGACTCCTTTCGATAAGAATACAAATCTAGAGGAAGGTCAGTTGATGCTTTGTTGGGACCTCCCTTAATGATATTTTATGTTATATAAATGATTGAATGACCCTTCCATGCCTCAACCCCATTGATAATACTATTATATATTAAGAGGTTGTTGATGTTTACCCAAGCTCACACTATACAATAATTCCATGATGGAGGAAGGGTTAGTCGAATGTTTACTATGTTCACCCTCAATGGGAATACTATGTTGGAAAAAGTGTCAATCAATGCTTCCTTTAACTATCCCTCTATGAGAATGATATGCTAGAGCAAGGGTCAAGTAACCCTTTTATTAATCACACTATTTTTGGTAATACTATGTTGGCGGAAAGGTTAGTGGAACCATCCACTAGGTAGCTCTCGATGCAAATACCATCCTTAAGGAAGGTTCGATCAACCCTTATATGTGCTCCCCTAAATAAAAATGTTATTCTTGAAGGAAGGTCAGTTGAACCTTCCACTAGATTTTCTATGACATTAATTAACACCATCTCTAAGGAAGGTTTAATTGAATATTCTCCATGCTCCCCCTTTATGAGAATTATACCTTGGAGAAATGGTCAATTGACACTTTCCTAAAAAAACAATTATTAAAAAAATTCATTCAAGGAAGGTTCAACCGAAACTTCCATTGGATATCCCTTGACATTAATACCATCCTTTAAGCAGGGACAACCAACATTTCTCAAAGTCCCCCCTCCATGAGAATACTAAGTTTAAATAAATATCAACCAACCCTACCATTGGATTAAACATTGCTTTAAGGAAGGTCAACCAACCTTTCCATTAGATCCCTTGTGACTCAAATATCATGTGTAGAGAATGATTGCTCAATCCTTATATGTGATCCACCTCCATGTGAATATTATTCTATAGGAATGTTTGACTAACACTTCCCAATTATCTTGATTATGCAAAAAATTTAAATGAGAAATTGTTAACCAACCGTTTCATTGGCTACTCATTGACATGAATATCATCCTTTAGGAAGTTTAAGTCGAACCTTCTACGTGATCCCCCTCCATGATAATAGTATTCTTGAAGAAGGATTAACCGACCCTTTCATTAGATATTCTATGACAATAATACCATAATTTGGGAAGGAACAACTAACCCTTCCACTGCATACCCCACGACAAGAACACCATCATTTTAGAAGGGTCAATCCACCCTTCTATTCGTTATTGTACAATCATAATACCGTGATTAAGGAAGGGTTGACCAACTGTTCTATGTGATTCCCCTACATATTCGAGTAATTTTCGACAAACTCTTCTCCATGAACCCCCTCCATGATAGATGAAGGATTGAAAAACCCTTCTAAATGCCCCCTCTCCATAACAATACTATGCTTGATGAAGGGTTGACAAATCCTTCCATTGGATACCCCACAACAATAATACCATTGAATATGTGTTGGTCAATCTTTATATGTTCTCCTCTCCCTCATAATACCATGTTGGAAGAAGGTTTTCCTATTCCTTCTATATTTTCCCCTCCATTCAAATATTATGATGGAGGAAGGGTTGGATGACCCTTCACTGGGATCTTTTTTATGCAAAATGTTTACTTGAGTAAAGGTTAATCAACCCTTCCACTAGATACTCCATGATGAAAATACCATTCTTCTAGAAGGGTTAGTTAACCATTTTTCATTCTCCTCATCCATGAAAATACTATGGTGGATGAATGGTCAACCATCCTTTCCTTGATATCTTGACTATAGGAATTATTTGCTTGAAGAAGCATCGATTAATATTATTTATGCTTTAATGGTGGTATTATCCTTGAGGAAGGTTAGATCGAACCTTCTATGTGTTCACCCTCAATTATAATACCTTTTAATTGGAAGAGTTATCCAAAAATTCCCCTGAATCCCCCTTAGGCAAAAACTTCATTAGAGGAAGGGTCATATAAACCTTCCTCTATATATGCCTTGATGCAAAAAAATTTCTTTAAGAAGGGTCGATCAACCTTTCTCCATGCTCCTGCTCCATCATAGTACCATGATCGAAGTAGTGTTGACCAATCCCTACATTTATTCCCCAAAATGAGAATACCATAATTGAGGAAAGGTTTTTGAACCTTCTCCATGCCCCTCCCTTGACAAGAATTCTATGCTAGAAAAAGGGTCAATTGACCACTCCCTAGGATCTCCCTTAAGAAAACATTATTCTTGAGGAATGATTGATTGACCCTTCCATTTGATAACCATTGACATGAATACCTTGTTATAGGAATACCATAATTGAGGAGGGGTTTTTCAACCCTTCTCCTTGTTCCCCCATATTAGAATACTATGTTGAAGGAAGGGTGCATTGACCTTTATCTACGATCCCCATTCTGCAAAATCTTTCTTGAAGAAAGGGTAGCACACCCTTTCACTAGATGCTCCATGATGCAAATACTATCCTTGAGGAAATTTCAAGTGATCCTTCTCTATGCTCACTATCCATGAAAATATTATGTTGGAGGAAGGTTCGACTAACCCTTCCTTTATATCTTGATTATGTAAAATATTTGCTTGAGGAAGGGTTACACACATTTCCCTAGGATCCTCCTTATGCAAAAAATATGCTTGAGGAAATATCCATTGAAAATTGTATGTTAGGGTCCTACCTACTTTAGTAATGTACAAAGTCATAAGGACCATTAGATAACTTGTGGGTTGAACCTCATTAATAGTGGGACCACAAATAGTCAAGGATTTAGATATTGAATCCTTATATATAGAGTAGTAATGGAGATATGATCCTGGAGGTCCTGCCCTTGAAAAGGTAAGTGAACATAGCCATTTATTTCATTTATTATCTCTTGGTTTTTTCTACCTTTTCTATGAATTTTTAGGTTTAAATATATTACAAGTGGTATCAAATCTCTTTCTTGGGCCAAAAGGGGAAAACAACTAGGGTTTGGCTCTTTCTATAGTCACTTTGACATTTTTGCTCCATTTTTTTCTATGAATTTTATGGGTCTATAATTTTCAGGGTAACAAATGACACATGGAAGTAACTTGTGTCAAAGTTTCAACTTTTGGGTCATTATAATTTTGGATATACAAACTTTGTAAGTTTAGGTTTGTCACTGATCCATAAAGTTTGGCTTCTTCAAATGAGTCATCTTGGAATTTCTGCTCCATTTTTTTTGGTGAAGTTTAAAGGGTCTAAAATTCATAGGTTACATAGATGATACAAATAAGTACTAGGTATAAAAAATTCAACTTCTAGCTCATTACACTTTCATAGATACATTATGTGTAAGTTAGGAATTTTGAATGGACCAAGAACTAGCCTTAAATAGGTGTACCGAGTAAAACTATTATATCTAAAGTTTAAAAATCCAAATTAAGTGCCACCAATCATTAGAAAGAAGAAAAACAAAAGAATTTTTATCAAACATTTAATATTTAGAACTAGAAATTTGGATGATTGGTAGGACAGAGAACTTTGTTCTTTTGAGAAAGCCAAATTCTCCAAGTTTTGGCAAAATTACCCTAACTTTTTTCTTGGCACATCAGAATTTAGTAAACCATATGACATTACAAAACATACATATCAAGATACCACATAACAAAATTTCAAGCTCAAGGGTGCATAAAATTTAGAATTACCAAAACTTCAAGGTGAACTTGCAAGATAATCTCCAAATCAATATTTTACAAGGACTGGTGCTTATTTCAAAATTTTGGCCTCAAACCCTATCTTGAGAATTATTTTCCCTTAATTTTAGACTTCTTTATAGGGTTAGCAATATAAATTTTTTATTTGTTGAGACACATGTTATAATGTCTTTAAATAGCACATATAAATGTTTTTCAATGGATAAATTTGCGATTGGGGAAGCATACACACAAAAAATACAAGGGTACTTAAGCCACATTGTTTTGCGCCCTTGTAACTTTTGTTGTTATCCCTTCGAGTATTACTACATAACACAACACCTTTATACATGATTTCACTTCCACATACTCTTGGGTATATATAAGGTCCCTTATGTACACTTGTATCCAACTATAGATAAAATTGATCGGTTGTATTGTAGCTGTAGTACATTAAGAACAACACTTAGGGAGCTTACTCTCTAGTACATGGGATGTTGAGTAGTACAACAAGGGAATACTTTATCCTCCTTAGTTAGTGCACTAATATATTGGGTCGAGTATTATTATTAGACTGCACGTATATATATTAGAAATCTATAACACTTGAAACTCTCTTGTCCTTTGTACCTAACAAATCCCACCCATGATGGACCCTTATAAACCACCTCACTCCAACACCCCAAACAATATGACCACCCACCCTAAAAATAGTAGGTTGGAGAACATGGAATATTAATACACAGGTATTAATGGCTAGATTCAACACCTTCAATAGACCGTCAACAATTGGGATCAGACATGGACTAAGAAGTTGGAGACAAAAATATGCAACTTGGAGAAGATATTGGAGGAGAAGTGGACACATTTTAGAATTAGTGGCATATATGGAGAAGAACATGGGAATGCACAACATACTGATCCACACTAGGAATAAACTTCTCACTAAGGTCCTTATTGAGATAAACCATCCTCCGTGAGAAAAAACACTCAGAACCATTTTCCTAAAGTAGACTTGAACATTTTTTATGCTTCTAACCCATCAGGTTGTGTCACTTAGATGAAACATTACTTCTCCCTTTGTGGTATTACTATTGGCATCATTAAAAATAGGGTGGGGTTCTTGTATTTGGATTTGGAACGATGGCATTGGTGGGATTGGCATAATAGGCCTATGGTTTCTATGTGGATTGGAGTTAAATTTTTAAATCTCTCCATGAGTGTTACAAGCAATATCCTCACTATTTGGTTCAACTCACCAAGTTACCCCAAATAGGCTTAGTAAAAAATTGTATCTCAAATTTTGAGCAATTAGCCATCCACATAGAGAGCTTAACATATTCTTTTTGTAAATAATGTTTCACTAGTGGCCTCATGCAAACAATTAAAGAACAATCTAGAATGCAACATCCTTCTACATCATTGGAGGTATCCTAGAGGGTTCTCAAAGTAGATATATTGATCAATGCACAAACCAACAAACCCTCTTTCATTACCTATGTAATATTTTTTTGGGCCAATGTCAAAGAATATCCACTTGAGCCCACTCAATAGTTATTTACAAGCATTGTAATATATTTTGGCCATCAGCTCCCCTTCTGACCTCACATATTAGGGGCCATCTATTATTTCACTAATTAACACTTTAGTGAACCTTATGGAAACCTAATGAAACTAATGGCATATGGGTGACCCTAATGGCACTCAACCATCCCTAATGGCATCAAAATATCCATTATTGATTTCAAAATATCCCTAATGTCATATAAAGGGTCCCTAATAGTTGTTATGTGCACTCAATCACATGTTTGAGACATTCCTAGTTGATGATCCCACCTCAGGAACATCAGTTTATCCATTTTAACTCCTTGAAACCACCCTCCAACTATCTCAACCATGTCCAAAAATGTATGAATTGTACATTCATGGGAAATATGCGGGGAATATAGCACTCATACTATGGGTTTTATAGAAAAATTGGTGCTAATTCCATGAGTTTTTATCTTCATTCCCCTCATAAACCTTTATTTATGAGATTTCATCATCCCTTGATCACTGAGGTCTACTTTTATGATTGGATTCCATATTGTGTTCAAGAATGAATTTGAAGGCTTGGGAAAATCAAGGCGTCAATAGCTCATGCTTGGAGGGATTATGTACTTGTTGTTCTTTTATTCATTAATACAGATCTATTATCCCCCCCATTGTAGTGTTCAATGTTTTCTTACTATAAATCATTATTGGTATAAATGGTTTAGTCTTGCTGTTAGGCTAGCTAGGCCTAACAGATGTTAAAGTTGATTTATGATTTGGTTCATTCTTATATGTTGTTGTAGGATTTGAGAAGGGTTTTTCCTTTCTTGTGTGTAGGTTCCAACATTCATCAAGTGGATTGATTTGGAATTCATGCATGGGGATAATATATAGGATAACCTATAGTATCCAAGTGCCTAATACTCCTTATTTATTGATTAATCATGCCTTCTTCTTGTCTCTTTAGTTAATTGTATGAATACTAGTTACTAATCCTAGGGGAATTTTGCTAGGTGTCTCTCCATTTTATTTGTGATAGTCAACCTTAACTATTTGGGGGTATTTCTGTTCAACGAAACTATTGAATATACTAGGGAAGAATTCCTTGAATTCTTTTTTTGCAGGGACTCCCGAAGACCATTTTTATAGCTTTGATTCAGTGTTTCGAAAGCTATACATTAGTAGAATACTGTCAAATCTTGAATAAAAATAAAAAAAATAGTTTATTTAGTTTTGGTTACTTTCTAGGATTCTTCAGTGAATACAGGCACATGTACATGCAGTTTTGAATATGATACATGTGCGTGGCATGTGCTTCATGCACTACACATGCACTTGTGTACACCTATTTAAGGGAAAAAGTATTTTTTTAACTTTAGGTTTATCAAGTCAAAATGGGATTTGGGTCTTTCTTTCTTGGATTTTCAAAATTCTTATTTTTAAGCATTAGAAATCATCATTAGTGTTCTTTAATTATGCCATTAATGAAAAAAAATAACAATTGAATATCACATAAATGACAATTCTTCTGGTTTATGTAGGGATCACTTAGGTATTTTGATGCCCTTGGGAGTGTTTGGATATAAATGGAAAATATTATATGGATTTCATTAGCATTCTCTTACAAAAAAATACTAATTTTTTTTTTGCTTTGGTTATAAGAGAGTTTTCTCAAAATATCACTTCTCTTTTAGGTTTAAAAACTTCTACTTGATTTTTATGCTCGTGGTAACTTGTTTATTTTCAAGTAGATCTCTTTTAAAATTTGAAGTGGTATTTCCCATTTGTAATTAATTCTTTTATATATTTCTCATTTTAGAACCTCATCCTTTTTTCACTTCTACATCCCTCTTAGTAACAAAAGCCTTTAAATGCAACAAAACTAAAATGAACTAGGCTTTTTTTTCTTCAATTTGAAACCGATAATAGTATAGGTTCTGGGGTGTTGGTTGTAGGTTTTGAGAGTAAATTACTAAAATACACATAAAATTAAAATAAGATATCATTAATTGAGAGACAAAATCCATTAGTACCATGAGGAATTTGTTGGGAAAGCATGCCTCACATTAGTGTCAAGCACAAGATCAAGCTAAATGGGAAATAAAGATTATTTCCTTATTCCTTACTTGGTGGGTTATATGAGTCTCAATATTGTTCCTACATTCCCTACCCATTCAAAAATACCTGGCCCTTGAATTCCTCAAGTATTGGGTTTAGGATAATTCTATGACATCTTAGGTACACCACTTGTTCCTACTTTCCCTATCCATTTGTAGAGACATAACCCACCAATGTTTAACCCAACTATCAGTTGCTAAGTGGTGAACATAGTTTCTAATCCTAGGTTTCTACCAGGTGACTGCAAGTGGGAAGTGTTTGTGATACTTGAGAAAGACGTATAACATCCACCTCATCTCCCTTAAAGGGTACCCAAATTCACGAGGGTACTTGAACCTTTGGTGATTATTGCATGAAGGTTACTGTAACTGTCTCTAAGACCTTTACTAGTTGGAATTGATCCCTCATTATCCTAGTTTGAACTTTGCAAGGCCAATGTTTGGCTCTTCATTGACATAACTCAAACGTAACCACCTAGGTTTTATTTTTGGGATATTGAGTTTGCTTATTTGTACCTTATAGAGAATTTTATAGGTGTGTGTTGATTGTAATTTTTTGAACCCTCAGAAGGACTCAAGTATTTTATTTTTGATCTAGAGGTCATCGCTAAAGTTTTGAGGAGATCAACCAAGGGACCCATGTGAAAGGGGATTCTTGTGATTTTCCTTTCTTTGAAAATGTTGGTGCTACCTTGATGGCCACCTTTAATCTTCCTATATTCATTATTTGGTTGTCGATTTGGTGGTTTTCTACTCTGAAGGCCTTGAATTCTCCTAACACTTTTCAAATATTCCCAAAATGTAAATATCATCAAAACCCTTTTCCTTCTTCACTAGTGAAATATTTTCCTCCTCCCTCTACCCCATGTGGTGAAATTCTAGCTCCAAGTAACTAGAAGTCTAAAAGGAATATAAGGAGGAAGAATAAGATGAAGATGCAAAAACAAGGGATCAATTCCCCAGATAATACAAATTATGCTAGGGGAATGTTACTAGTCACTTCAAGTCATACTAGATACAAGTCACCAGTCATTAGAAGTCATACTAGAGACAATCAACCAACCATTACAAGTCATGCTAAGGAAAGCAATAAACCACTGCAAGTAATGTTGGGGGAAAACAACCAACCAATGAAAATCATGATTGGAACATTGATATTGTTAAGAAACCTAGATGAGTAGGACATAATCGAAAGTTACCTTGTAATATTTGGAAGGGACATCACCTTACTAATTTATTCCTTGTTATTCCATATGTACACAAAGATATGTCCCTGTCTCAAGGATATTCTACTATTGAAAAACCTATAGTTTCTCGATACCACTTTCAACCTTTAGTTAATAAAGCGGTAAAATATATGTAATCCTTGATCGAGTCCACTCTTCCCTTGGAGAGTGTCAATATTGAAGTGGTTGAATTGATGTAATCTCCAGTCAATCTAACTCTTTGTTTTGAGGGTAATGTGTTTACAATTCAAGTATTCATTGCTACCAATTTAGAGCCTTCTAGACAAGGGGCACTCCTTTCACTATGAATGAAACCTGACTAAGTTATAGGATCTTTTCCTTTGATTTGGATAGTTTAGCCTCCAATTCCTTCTTATGCACCCTTGAAAATAAGGGTTCAAATTAAAAATCATACGGTTTTTATCCAAATATGCTTGGAAATGTTTGGTTTCTCCCAATCTTGTGTCAGCTGATACTCTGTTGCTATCCTTTGATAGAAGTATTTGTGAATCCTCGGGTATTCTTCCTTAATTTCCTATTATATTAGGTGAACATATTATATTAGTCCATTTTATTGTTATGGAGGACTTGTTGGACTTATATATGCTACTTGGGAATGATTATGTATATTCTATGAATGTTGTGATGTCCATGCTCTTTCATGTGATGTATTTTCCTCACAAAAAAATCATTGTCACTACTATTCAACTTATATTTATTGATCCTCTTCTTTACCCAACTTTAGATCATTCATGCTCATGTTCTTGGGACTTGGTTTTGACTGCTCACCAGGTTATTTATCCGATGGGGTCATTGGGACATAATCTCCTCCCTGTTGGTCCAAGTGAATTTTTGGCATATGTTCTCTCTTGGATGACATCCTTCCCTTATATGAATCTCTCATAGAGGCCATAATTGAGTTTAACATTACTTCAAACATTTCCATCCTTTCTAAAGATCATCTCCTAGACTGAACCCAATTGCAATAAAATCCAACACCAATATTCCTTTTGAGTCTAATCTCACTATATTTGGATTATCAAGTATGGTCATTCTTTAGTCTTTGGATTATGCCATTAATATACAAGTTGGTGTTCCTCATTAGTATGATTCTTTTAGTAGATCTTTATACTCCTATGATGATGAGTCTCTTCCTATAGACTATATTATTGATTTCATATTCGATAATAGGTTCTCAGGTGTCGGTATTTGTGAATATTTTCTAGTAGGTTCTACCTTGGTAACAAATATTGGGGAAGAAATCAAAGTTGAAGATACCCATATCAAAATAAATCATATCACTCTTTCTTCATAGTTTTTCTAGATATGATCATGGTATTGTTGTTTCTTGTATAAAATATTTTGAGTTGTATTCCTTTGTATGTTGTTCGACCCATTAAAGTATATTCATAAGATTACAAATATGTTTATCTTTTCTCTCTATTATGATGTATTTAAACCTTTTTCCACTCAAATTTGACATAGGGTCAAACATGTTGGATATTAGTGCATCAACCTTTTCTATCTGCATTTTACACTAGTTCAGTGAAAGAGCCTACCTAACATGGGACATTTTTATCAACGCCCTCTTTCAAATTTGGTTCCCATGGAGTTTCTCTCATGGTCTCAGGACCCTTTTTGGTTATACCATGAATTTGAGAATAGGCCTCATGCCTCTCTTTCTCTTATATTTCTAGACATTTCCTACAAGGATTCCATTTTTATTCATTATGCAATTGCCTTTTTTCATTGATACTTTCACACTTATGCCTAATGCTTCGTTGCAACTTTCATATGACCATTGCATTCGTTATGTTTCTTGTCACTTGAATCCATTACTTTTGCATTCTAGACTATATTTTGGAAGAAACATCCTGACAAGTGTCCACCTTTTTTGCATTTTGTTTTGCATAGTTCTATTCCATTTTCTTGGAACATAGTTGCATGCCTCGTGACACTCATTTCTTCCAATATATTATGGAACTCATTTATTTATTTTAAATCTTTATTAATATGAAAAAAAAGCCAAATATTTATAAAAAAGAGAGGGTAGAAGATGTTAGTCTAAATTGTTGTTGTGGAAACAATTCAATTATGTCACCCTTTAATATAGCACCAATTTTGAGTTTGCTTGATAATTTGGTTGTTAGTAATTCCTTAGGAATTCAAACCATGATCTCTGAGTTTGTACTGCTCCAGTTGGTTAATATTCTAATCATTATGGAGAATCTATTATTAACTATCTTGTTGTAAATTTATATCATTGTTCCCTTTGTGCCAAATACTGCCCAAGTCACCATTGTGTTGGGAAACTATTCAAGGGTTGTCCTTATCTTATTTCATTTATTCCTTATTTCCTTTTTTTATTCATATCAACATTCATTTTGTTAGTTTTTTCTCAATATAATCATCATAACTAGTGTTTGACTCATTCTAGTGTTGAAGGTACCCTTTAAATTCTCATCAATGGGTCATTTCTCATCGACTACGACATTGTTATGAGAGATTGACCTAGAGTAGTTTCCACCCTATCCCTACTTTAATTATTGGTAGGTTACCTCTCCTCAGAAAATTACATCTCATCATTGGTCATTGACTTAATGGCTTCCCATATGTTCAAATTCAATACCTCTATTCACATTTTGGGGTTTGTGTTGTACCTTTGATTCCATTTTCATCAATGGTGGAATTCCTTTCCTATGTAAATATATTTCATTATTGGTTTGTTATCAAAGTGTGTTTTTCATGCACTATTTTCATATGGTTAGTGTGAGAGATATACTTTGTGGTGTTCATGCAAAAAAATTGTTCAATACCTTTCAAATATAATAAGTTCATGTTCCATTATTATGTTGATTAATGGGGTATGTCCTGATGCCTCCTTTCCAATGTTTTATTTTCGTCGATGTCAACTCATTTTTATTCTAGAGAGGGATCAAAAGACCTTTGCAGTACCTTGGGGACTACATTCATTAGTGGAAACCTCCCTATCTATTGACAGTGGGAATACATTAATGTCCCTTGATTTGTAGATTTTACAAATGTTCGACGACAACACATATATTAACACTTGTTAGAATGCACTAAGTACCTTGATTCCCATTATCATCATTAATGGGTTGTCTTGTGTTGTTATGGTATACATCAATGACCAATAAATAAATGGTATCCCGTTGTTCGACTTCAAATAATTTGTTGACACGGTAAGGATGCACACAAGATGATGGTTTGGTTTGAAGACCTTGGGTTGTAGAAGAATTACTACCATTATGATGTTTTCTGAGTTTCACAAGACCGTACCACACATTGTATGAAATTGATAATTTATAGAGAATCAAGTTGTTCTTATCTTAGTCCCAGTTGTTCTCCCAAAGGTAATTAAGACATAGATACACTTTGTATTTTCTTATGTCTATGACCTCCTTTTTTGACATGGATACACTGTGTCTCTTTTTTTGGTCATGATTAAACATCTTATATAATTAATGAATCTCCATTGTACTTGATTTGGTGGCCATGCTTATTTAGAACGGAGCACAGGTATGCTCACCTCAGAGAAGATATTTAATATAATACATTGGTATACGTTGCAAGTACTTTTTATGCCAATGTCTAAGAACCTCCACTTGATCCCACTCGACAGTTATTCCAAGTAATATAATGTATTTCGATCATCAATTCCCCTTTTGACCAAACACATTAGGGGGCATTTGATATACCACTAATTTGTACTTCATTGACCCTAATGGAACTAATGGCACATATATGACCCTAATGACATCATAACATCACTAACGACATTCGACTATTCCTAGTTGATCTCCAAATGTCCCTAATGTCATTTGAAGAGTCCCTAATGGTTTCTATAGAAACTAAATCAGATATTTGAGTGGTTCATAAGTGATGATACCACCTTAGGATTACCCACTTCTATGGTGTATCATGTTTCATCAAGAAAATTATTCACACAAGCGAAAATATTATTTTCTTTGTTAAAATATTTTTTTATTGGTTAGAATTGACCACATGGTTTTTGAAATATCATTTTTTATCGTAAAGAAGGCCCGTGGGTCAACTAGAGAAGTTTAGGGGAAAAAGGTGGGTAAAATAGATGTGCTTATGGTTCAAGATGAGTTCTCAAGAATAACTTTTTACACGATGGTGGGTTTAACATATGTTAACTATATAGAGATTCTAAAATTTTATCAAATACCAACTTTTAAAAGATTGAAACCTGCAATTAAATGCTTTTTTAATGTCTATGTAGTTAATATCCAACCTTTTTCAAGAGTGAGGGCCTAGAATTAAATGTTTATTTATGTCTATGTAGCTAAGATCAGAATGGCACCGTTATGACAACGATAACACTAGATCTACATAGATGCATGAATTTGAGGAGGAACGGAATTGATTAGGTAGCCATGCAATATGGTGGGTAACTTCAAAATTTTCATCAATATAATTTACCAGAGAATGCCTTTTGATTATTGTTTCTCTAGATACGATGCATCCTTTGGAAAAATAGAAATTGCATGAGCCATCTTCGATCATTACTAGTTGATAAAAATTTCCATTAGTGCTACATCCACTAAACACATAAATTTAGTTCATATTGTTGCACTAAAGTTACTTCATGATAACCACCTCAACTTTGTTTTTTTAGTTGTTGGTCCTATTAAGGATTATTTTAGTTTGTGTGGACATTGGATGTCATTTATTTATTTATTTTGTAGCAAGTGACTATAAGATACTCGAAGCTGCAACTAAATTAGAATAGGGAGTTCCTTTATTTTTGGAATGTTGTGTTCTGTGACACACTATATCTCATGGAGAAGCTTTAATTTTGTACCAAAAGTAGATATCAATGTTATAAATACAATATAATTCTCCACTTATTATATTGATCATTGTCTTCTTTATGTAAGTTATTTAGTATGGGTATACATTTTTTTCCAAAAAAATGTTATGTTTCAGTAAAGAACAACTAAAGAACAAACTTTATATTCTAAATGTGTTCCCGACATTATAATAGTGATAGAGAGAACTAGAGATCTCCATAATCATTATAGAACTTTACATAAAAAATAATCCTTTAATAGGATCATTAGTCTGTAATCCTTCCAAAAAGAATCTTTGAAACTAAAAGTATACTGTCACTGACTATCATTAAACCAAAACAAATATTTCATCTAGCTAAGAGCTTAGACCCCATTTGTTGACAATGTCATGTCCATCCTATTGGGTCACATATTTGTCCATATTTTCATCACCTATCGACATATATTTCATCCCTCTTCTTCATATTATTATCCATTTATCATTCCATTTTCCATCCATTTGTTGTAACTTCCTATAAAATACCATATTACTTCCATTGATGCTTTATTGGTTAGTCATGATTATTTTCCTTTATTTTTAATGAATTGAAGACTATTATGCATAATATTACCCATGATGGATTATGGAGTGATTTTTCATATTAACAACAATAACGCTCATGGTTCAAGCCTCCAGCTCATGATCAAACAACCTTAACAAAAAACGCATGCCAGATAAGAACACCTTGATTCACGTCTTAATTTGTGGGAAGATGGAAAAGAATCCCAAAAATCCGAGACATCAATTTTGTACGTAACGACCTCAATTACCTGAGTTGTGAGGAAATTTCCAAACAAAGCTATGGTTTAAGATATACAACTGGTTCTCTAAATGTATAATTCCCAGATTTACTGTTGCGACCAATTTTCCAAATTAGCTAATTTGTTGAAACATATCAAGTTGGGGATTCGGTTCTCATTCTCCTGAGAGAATTTTATGTCTAAATATGTAATCAATATCATGAGAATGGGGGAGAGAGAAATTAATGTTATGCTATAGAATTTGATCTATACTCCATTGTAATGATTTCATTCTGATAATACATGCTGGCAGTTTCTTAATTCTAGAGTTGTAGACTTTTATTATGGAGATCCAGCACTGCTCAATGGAGGAAGGGACCTATTCCCTGAGAAGATGCTGACAGTGTTGATTGTAAGTGTGTTATTTTGTAGATTTGTTTATTATTCAGTTCATATTTCATTCATTATCTTTATCATAGTTGTTTTTCATGTTAATTTATTTTGATAGATCGTTGGCCAACATAGCGTTTCTTTTATATTTATGTAGTTAGATCTTTCTTTGTAAGAGTTGATTTTTATTGCAATGTTTGAAGCGTGATTAGGTTTACAGTGTGATTTTATGAATAGGATTAGGGTTTGATTTATTTTCAAGAAGGTGTGATCTAGTTTATAATGAGTTTTGATTTCATACCATTAGATCAACAGTGTCAGGTAGAAATTGTGCTTGCATAGATATTGCATGATAGATTTGAAATAAAAGAATTCCTCGGGTTAACAATTTATGTTTTGGGGATTTCAAATATTTATTTCATTAGACAATTAATCCAACCAACATTTTGACATTGTTGCCGAGGAATTTATCAATGGTGCAAAAGTACATCTGACATTGTTTTGTAGATGCATTATTAAAGTAGGGCATGTAGGTTGCATGATTACTTTTCAGTTTATTGAATTTGATTTGAGTGTGTTTTTTTCTTCTTTCTTTGCATTCAATTTTATTTCATTTTCAACTTTTGGAGCGTAAATCTTATCATTACCCTTAGTGGTGTTGTAAGCACCACCCATTATACTAACAAGTTAACAAGAACATTCGAAGGAGGAGCCTCAAGATAGCACATGAAGAATATAATCAAGAGATGGCAGGTAATAAATATGTAGAAGTTGTTACCTTTGAATTTCCCATCAGATATTCGGGAGGAGTGGTACCAACGAAAAACATTCCCCCACATGTTTTACCAAATTTTCACGGTTTGGAAAATGAAGAACCTGATGTATTTTTATTTCAATTCGAAATAATTTGTAGAGGATATGGTTATTGTTCTAATGATCAAAAGTTGAATGTGTTTCCCCTTACTCTAAAAGGAACATTCCCCCGATGGTTCATGAGCCTTGGTGGGAATTGTATACAAGCTTGGGAAGACATGAAACATGTATTCTTGAAAAGGTACCAAGATTATTGCAGGGTCGAGAAAGACATATTCGAAATGACACAAGCAGAAGAAGAGACTTTGGAGGACTACATGGAAAACTTTCAATACAATCTTGAAATATCCAAACAAAGGAAACTGGGGAAAGAGACCTTGAAAACACTCCCACTTAAAGGAATCTAGGTTGAATATTTAGAAATATTAAATCTGATGGGAACAGGTGATGTATTTCAGTTAGCATATGATGATATTTGTGAGTTATGTAGAAGGTATTCAAGAGGAAACTTCAAGACTGGTAAGAATTCTAGTAATCCTTCTTTTCAATATTTGAAATCTGCTGCAAGAACAAGAGTTATAGGAGCTGAAATCAACAAATTATTTGAATTTCTAAAGCTGATTCACAATTGGGTGTTTTGCAGGATAAGGAAAAGCAGGAAGAAATAAGAGAAGCATGTGATTTCCCTTTGGATAGTCTTGAAATTTGTGGTATATGTGAATTGAAGCATTCCACAGAGTGCTGCCCCTCCTTACCTTGGATGAAAGAAACATATCAAAGAGATATGGGAGTTGCATCCAACTCATTGCAACAGTCATGGAAACCATGGCCTACATGTATGGTTCAAAACTCTATCCCTCCATTTTCTTACTCTCATACTCAATCATTGAATACTCTTCCACCATGGCATCTATTGCAACCTCAATTTAATTCGTACCTACCTTATCCACAAGGTTGGAATGGCCTCTATTATGATCACATGGCCACTCTCCCTCATGATGCAACACAATTTGGTCCTTCAATATCAACCTCACAAACCAATCCTCTACATCAACCAAATATATCTTCTCATCAAACTCCTTGGTATCCAAAAAAATTTCCTGTCCAATCCACCCTCCACCCTAACCATAATAAAGTAGTCCAGTATGCTTACAATGCTGAATTGCAAAATTTCCCTACATTTCCCTCCTATTCTACCTCACCTACATCGCTGCAAAAAGACTGTGCACTGCTGCAGCAAATCCATACGAGGCCTGAACATGTTTAAATCCAAGACTTGGAAGTGAAGTTTCTTATCATCATCAACAAGTTAACAACATCAAAAAATTGATGAAGAGAGTACATTTTAACCAAAGATTGAAGCATCCTTCACATCATTAGATATGAATCTCTTATGCATCGAGGAAGGTCAGTTTACTAAGGATATTCATGGTGTAACAACCATGAGGAATCAAGGGAACAAAGACTATATTGAAGCTTGGTTTCAATCTGTCATCGGTCTGCAACATCATTCCATACTTCACCAATTCTTGGAACCATCATTTCAAGGGAAGTTGATCTCTCATATCCTAGAATTCATAAAGTTATATTTTTTCTATTGGGAGTATGAGAATACTTGAGTCATTTCTTCGAAAGTGGCTCCATTGGAAGTTTTCCTACACTTTAAAAGAATTTGTTATTTCCAAGTAGTGTAGGGTATTGTAAATAAATAAAATTGGTAAGATCCCATTCAATTTTTCACTTAGATGCATAGATAGTATCATTTTGTTTTGAATAAGAACTCTTGGAAATGTGGTGTACTAAGAGCCACCCATATTACTAATCTCTCTTTTCTAGGAAGTGGGTAAGAGGAAGGAAGCATTGGTGAATGAAGACTCCATGAGAAAATGAGCCAACGATTATGGAATCCTTCAAGCTTGAACTTGGGCATGAATTTTTTAGCTGCAACACATTGTTATAATGTTGTAGATTACTATCAGCTGTAACAATATGAAACTATCAGTTGTAACAGTCTTAAACTGTCAAATGTAACAGTCAGTTGCAACACCCAGACATGACTATCCTGTAGGTGAAAATTTATGAGTTTGAGATACATGTGTGTTGCAAATCATGGTATGTATTTATTTTTCATTTATATATAACACATCCATAAAAATACACAGGCTTTATTTCAACATTATATCATTTTTAAGAGTTGCAGCCGCTGCTGCAACATACTATGTAAGTCAATCTAGGTACTAAATGCTTGAAATTTTTGGTATGGGTGTGTGATCTATTTAAATTTACATCATTAAAAACATTCACAGCTATTTCGATCACTTTTTGGGAGCCATATTTAATTCATTGGATTTCTATGGCATTTTGGCTTGAAATTTTTACTGAAACACAGTCGAGACAGTCTGTTTTTAGGAGACCAAATGGACATATTTTTAAAACCTGTTTGCATCACAAGTATCCCTTTGAATATATTTTCCAAAGCAATTTGATTTTTGATATTGGGCATCAAACCAAAAATTTATGGTCAAAATACTAACAGGGTGTCAAGGAGGCAACTTAGGAACAAAGATGGGACAGTCACTTTTTGGATGCCTTATTGGACATATCTTGCAAAATTGTTTCATTTGTATATTCCCCTATGAATATAGTTTACAACTAAAGTTTATTCACTCCATTCCAATATCGTATGCAAATTTTATGACCAAAATACCGAATGTCTATCACAAACCAACATTCCTAAAACTCTGTTTCCTAGACTGTTCATTGGACTATTTTACCCATCAATTCTTAATGGATGAAAAACCTGTTTCTAATGGATATACCTACATGAATCTACTTTCATCTCCAATTGGAATCACATCAATCTGTTGAGGCCTGGAAAATCACAAGTAACAATAGTTAGGGATTCTTCCCAATAAACACTCCCAATTAGCTCGTTATTGTTTGGTATGGGGAATCCGTCCAGTTTACGGTCCGACTACTGTAGGTCAAGTAACAATTAAAGTGTTTTACCAGTTACGGCTCGGTCCACCGTGTATATTTTTAGTTTTTTGATGTTTAAGGTATGATGTGCAAGTGCCTAGCTAAAATGCGGACGATAGAGATAACAAAGAGGGTCACAATGTGATGCACATGTTCTTACCTCTTGTCTTATCTCTCTCACATCTAAATCACAAACAACAAGAAACTAACTAAGACTTACTAACCTATCCCTAGGGAGAAAAACTATCATTAATGTTGAGTAATGTACTGTAGTGCATGCGTAAAGAAATATCACAGATAGCTGTTAATGTTTCATAACACATGAACATCAATAGAAATATAAACAACAAGATAGCTTATTGTTAATCAAAACCTTCATTACTCAATGTGGAAATTTCATAGAATAAACCAGAGTACATTCATAACATGAAAATAAATTCAATGAGTTAGAACGATCTCACAGTTAATGGAAACAACCTGAAAAAGAAATAGTTCATATCCAATTAGCCCATAGAAAACATTTGAAAAAATCCATAGAACTTTCTCCAGCAAAAACATATGACTCTTTATTGTAAAATGAAATAGTTCTTCTTACAATACTCTCTCAAGATAGTCTGAAAAAAAGGTCCTTTTACATCTAAAAATATCATATATTTATACAAAAAACAAAACTCTTGGGCTGCCCCTCGTTGTCTCTTGAGCTTCCTCAACCTTTCATTTTCAAAAATTTTGTCCTGTAGCTTGTGCACATAATTAATACAATATATTACATTTTAAATCAAAATTTCCAAAACACTTTACGAGGAAGGGCCAGCTTGCTCGCTAATGAAATTCTTCCATGCATAAGCATCTACTGCTATGAATTCCAACCCAGAAGGCTCAAGAAATTGAATGTTAATTTCATATTTATCAGCTTGGATCTTTACCTCCTCTATCCGAGTAGGACTTAGGCGTTGTTGGTCTTCTAATAGATGTATTCTCACTGTTGCATGTGCTACCACATATTTCAATATCCATTCATATAGGTCCTTGACCTGCTGGATTTCTTGCTCATCTTCCTGATACCTGTCCTATAGATGTTTTAGAAACAATTCATGCTCCGGTAGCACATCCACTCTTTTTTCTGCAGAATTCTGACATCAATTGTATGTGGAGACCACTCTTCTGCAATATTCAACACATGCTGCCTTTGTCTTTTTCACGATTTTCTTGAACTCTTCTGCTACATTAATCACAAATTCCAGTAACTCATACACCTATTTTAAAGTTTGTTGATCCTTTACTGCTAGCTCCGCGGGAGATTCCTTATTTGTTTCTACCCAGACCATTCTTCCTTTTAGAATCTCCAAAATATCCCGAGACCTATCCAAAAATTATGAAGTGGTGTCTATAATTTCTTCTAGTCTGGTGTCTATCTGTAAAATTTTACACCTTTCATCTTCTATTCGTATTTTTATTTGATGGATCCTTTTTCTTTGAATCAGAACATGCTCTTTCAAAGGCTGGATGTCGGTTTTTTGCTCGATAGCATCCTTAAGTGATGTGGTCAATGAATTGTTTTTCTCTTCTAAGGATGCCACCTACATCTGATACTGCTTCTCCTTTTCCTCTATGGCAGCCTTATCCATTTCTAACTCAGTAACCCTGCTCTCTGACCTGTTCTTCTTTGCACTTAAATTCCCATATGATAACTGAAGATCATCCCTTTAAGTCCTTAACATCTGATGCTCTAGCTGTAGCTTTTATAATTCAACTAAGGTAACCTAAGCACTCTTTTCTGTGTTCTCTGCAGATATTTCTAAAGCATTCTTATCTGCTTGCAGAGTCTGGCATTCCGTTCTTGAAGCCTTGACTTCGCCCATCATATATTCATACTTTCTTTTCAACTTTTGACTCTCATCTCTTTCCTTCTTTAAAGTTTCTTTCAATTGGGCCGTATTCTTTTGTGACTGCTCTAGATTAGTCATGAGCCTGTCCACATTGTCTTCAGTCGCTAAGGTTAATGTTACCCCATCTCTTGCTATCAACCATGGATCTTTATGTGTACCATGTACCAATGTTCTATATGTTACCATTTTTCCTGACTGTCATCTAGTATCTACCTTCTTCTTAGTTTTTTTAACGATTCTTTTCTTTTCTTTATCATAAAAAATGGTACTAAAATCAGGAACCTCCTCCCCTTCGGTAGGCATTAAAGGGATCAAATTTATCTCAAAAAATGAAGCTTTTCCTAATATGCTTCTAGAAGATGCAGCAGGTTCCGAGGGATCAGTATCAAATTGTCCTTGCTCTTGATCTATTTGATCTTGTACTAGTTGTGTATCAACTTGCTCTGTAGTCTGTTGATCCTTTTGGGATCTTGTTAGTCTCAAACCCTCACTTTCTTCTTATTTCTTCTTGATTTTATCTTCTTCTTCCTTCCTAGTTTCTTCCTCTTCAGCTCGCTTCTTTTCTTCCTCTTCATTTTTTAACTGGATTTCTGCTTCGTGTGCTAGTCTTCTAGCATCTTCTTCTCTCTTCTTTGCCTCTTCTTCTTCCAATTTCTTATCCTTTTCTGAATTTTTTCCTTTTCCACCCATCGTAGTTATTTTTTTCTTGAATCTCTTCTTAAGGGCGATTATGTTCTTCGCATTTCGAAATGTTTCCTCATCTTTATCTGAAAAATCAGTATATTCAAAATGAATTCCTGCTTCTTTGCAGTAGTCAACTACTTTGTTGTGGGAGTCATTCCTATGAAAATTCATCTTGCCAAAACGAAAATATTCCAGCTTCTTAACAAATTCTACCGCATGCTTTACCCTTGAAAACTTGTAGCTTCCAAGCAGGAAAGGTACTGCAGGATACGTTTCCTTCTTATGTTCAAACAGAAAATTGCCTACACCATCAATATACAGCTATCTAACCACCTCCTTGTGGAGTACATAATCTGTGGCATACTTCGAGAGTAGGGAAGGAGCTCTGGAACCACCATACATCCTTACATATAACCCATCCTTCGTCAAATAATAATCACCAAACTCCTGTATGACTTTGAATGCCTCTTCTGACATGCAATTACATTCAGTCAAGAAAATGAGGGTATATAAGGGCATAATGAAATGCTCGTAAAATTCCCTATAATAACTATGATACTTATGGGCCCATAACAATTTATATGTTGCGTACACTGGGGTTCTGTCCTTCTCCCAGTTACATCTCAAAGAAGGGAACGAATAAGTGCACAATATGCAATCAATCAGGATGGAGATCATATAAAACTCTGATTTCTTTTGAGATAACCATCGTAAGGCTACTGATATACATGTAGAGAGGCTGTTTGACACTATATTTTCCCAGTTAAAGATGGTTCCTTGGGTAGACACAAAGAAAATAACTGGTATCCAACCTATCTTGAAGCTCTTCCTATGTGGTCTACCAAAAATCCTATTGAGCATCAATGCAATGAACCTGTAGGGAGCACGAAGAGTAGAGGTGTCATATTCTTCAGAAGGTCTAGTTCAGAAATTCATTCCTGGAATCATCATTCTTTTTACAGTCTCCACCAGGTCCATAACTATCTCTTTCAACCAAATTTTTGTCAAATAAATCTGGGGTGAGGGTAGATGATAATCCATAGAGACATATGCAGGGCTATACGCAGCATAACCTTGCTTAGCAGTGTTCTCCAGAATCATTGTTATTACATCTGCCATGGGAAGAATCCAGCCTATTACTTCTGAACAGGGAAATAAATCGGGCCTCGTAGCTACGTTCATTAGGGCTGAATTCTCTATGTTGGCATAGATTGTGAGTTCCTCAAAAACCGCATCAGGTACATTCTGATTTGCGATCATTCTATAGACCCCCCCCCACTTGTATTTTGGTTCAACTCATGTAGTGGCTTTGGTATCTTCGTAGACGAACTCTACTTTGGTGATGATTTCTACTTCAGGTTCTGCTTCAACCATAGGAGCTTTCTTCTTTTATCTCTTTGACATGTTTTCATTATAACAATCGCCTTGTCATAGTCAAATCATGTTCTTAGACCGACTGAGCTATTATCAAGTGTTTAAACAATAAACAAGAAAATATATCAATTTATTTACCTCCTCAACATGCTTGTTGAAAAATAAGTTAAACACAGTATTCTATGAATGAAATATTTAACAAGGACAAATCCTGCAAGCTGCTTCCTAAAATGGCTAAGCCCCACTGTCTGAAAACTTCAGTTAATCGAGCAACCCTCAGTCTCACATAGGGACTTATCAGACTAATCATATCGCTAGTTCTCAACAACCAACTCAAAAAATACTCAACCTTACGCAACACTCGTCCTCATGAAAAACCCTAATCGATTGAAAAGGAAAATCCTCCTGAATCCCATTGGATAAGGTAAATGCAAAAAAAACGGCTTAACACCCCCTGGCTGACCATGAAAAAACCAAGAAAAGGGTGGTGTAGATAGCAAAACGCTTGTCTGCACCGTGCCCTAACCACTCACGCCGGAGCAAATGTGTCCATAATGATTCAAAAATCACATAGACTCAGATTCTCCCACTAAAGAAACTGCAAACAGCTAAACCTCTTCACCCTCCAAGTAAAACAACAACAAAAAAACTGTAAGGGCAAGCATTCCTTTTATGCGAGAAAACCTAACCAATGGAAAACCTAATGGTTCAAAGATAAACCAATAAAAAACCAAGAATAGAAACACCGTGGTTTACCTACCTGACAAATAGCAGTGCAGTTGACTGGATGGAACAAACTTCCACGGGAGAAAAGCAAACAAACCAGGTTCTGACAGCTACGTGCACGCGAACGGTGCAAACGACACGTCAAAATACGGATAAAACAATATAAAACAACTACCTATATTTATATAACACTCAACGGTAACTTATCAACAGTCATAACTTATCGATAGCCAAAACTTAAATCAGTCGGAAGGATACATTGGAGGACAGCAGCAACGGCGGGTGCAAACACAACTACGGACCCGGGATACTTTAAGTCCATTGGACATCAGAAGCACTAAACTCTAAGTCTGGAACATTGAAACTGATCCTCCTCCGCAACGTCGGCAACGTACAGTTGTATCATCGCGGCTTTCCTTATTGGAATGGGTATCAGAACTCGAAAATCCTAAGCTCTAAAGAGTCGACGAGGAAAAAAAGCTGTTTTCGAAACGTCTCAGCACTAGTATCCCGCAACGTCGGTAATGATAAACACTAGGACTCCGACTAACTTCGGTCACACATCCCGATAGCGATATGAACATAATCGGATATCGAAACCACTAAGTGTTAAGCTCGGAAAATAAAAAACGAGGAGAAGAGAAAATGAGGTCCGATGTATCGACAAGGGAGTCTAAAGCTCTTTCGGTAGGCTTGACAGTTTGGTTTCTGTAACATCGGAAAGATAGTTCACTATGCTTCCGATTTGGAAAGGATAGTCGACTAGTCTTCCGATACAGAAAATGAAACAAACCAATTTTTTAAAGGAAAAACTGAACTTCAGGGCAGCTTCGGTGAAAACAAAATACTCCTAGGCCAGATTAATAAAAAACAAGTAGAAGGAGGGGCCCTAAAATTGAAAATTTTGGGGAAATTGTTGCAGCTGCAACAATTGGCGACTACCTGGTGAACGCAGATCTCTGAACAATTTACTCTTTGATCAAAAGAATTTTTTGACAATACCAACATGCTGAATTCTTCAAGATATCTGGATTTCCCAAAATGCCAGATGTATGCACTTTAATCATTGATTATAGTCCAAGTTAAGGAACAAGGGAACCAAGATTTCAAAGTCTAGATAACTATTTTGAGGCCAAGAATATGAGTTTCATTTTACCTCTATCTTTGAGTAGTTTCCAACTTAGACACCACAGGATTGTAACATATGGTAAACAGATATATCTGTTTGTTCCTCATTCCCATGCCATTTTGCACTTTTGGTGCTTTTGGATTTTTGTCCTCTTTTGAGTCCTCCTACCTTCCTTCTTTCTGAATTTTAATTCAGGCTCCTCTATCCATATTGTCCTTTTGTGTGAGAGATATATTTTGTTTTCAGCTCACGAACGGAGAATAACTTTGGCAATCTTATACGTACTAATGTGGTTCAGTACTTGCTTTGATACATATTGCTTTTCCGAGGATATTTTGACTCTTATTTGCCTTTTGGCTTTCAATTCATGGCATGGAATTATTTAAATATAATATACTGTTTACCTTGCTTCCTTTCCATGGGTCTTTTGCTGTCACCCCCTAGGACATTTTTTAGTGTGAGATGAATGGAGCCTCAAAATAGTATTATGGACCCTTTTATTCTGAGTTATTTCACAAGGATTAAGCAGGAATTCAATGTGTTCATAACCATTTAGGAAAACTGCTAAACTCCATGCAACCAAAAGTCGTGCTTCTTTATTAAACATTACGATCAATCAAACTCTAAGTAAACAAACCAAAAACCCGAAAAAATAAAAAAACAAACCAAATGTTTATTTATGTACAAGACAACCAAAAATAAAAAAAATCAAGAAAAATAAGGTTTGAGAACTAAACCATTTATTGGTAAGTTCTCCTCCCACCCCTGTAATTCTTGCAACTTGTAAGTCGAGGGGCCAAGCTTTGCTGCAATTTGAAAAGGTCCTACCCATAACTGCTGAAACTTAGTGTGCTTTCCCTTTTCATCGTGCGGGTGATCCCACTTAAGAACCAGATCTCCTCCTTCGAATTCTTTGTTCCCAGCTTTATGTTTGTCAAACCAACGCTTCATTATTTCTTGTTGATGCTTAAATCTTTCTTTGGCTTTGGACCTAGACTCTTCTGACTTCAACATATTATAGATTCTGATTTGTAGAATTTCATTATCGGTACCCCTAGAATCTTGAGCTATTATGGAAGATGGCAACATAATGTTAGGAGGAAGGACAACTTATTTTCCATAAACAAGAGTGTATGGTGACACACCTAAGGAATTCTTGGGTGTGACTCTATCAGCCCAGAGAGCATTAGGTAACGCTAAATGCTAACTTCTTTGATTTTATATTACGATTTTCTTTAGAATTCTAATCAGATTTTTGTTTGTGGACTCTGCCAAACCATTTCCTTATGGGTAATAATTTACAGAATAATGCAACTTGATTCCTCTTTCATTAGCAAATGTAGTTAATCTAATAGAAGAAAAGTAAGTAGCATTATAAAAAACTAGGGAAATTGGAACCCCAAACTTGGTCATAATGTGATTCTGTAAGAAATCCATAACTGTATCTTCATTTATTTTTCATAACGAAATAACCTGACCCATCTGGTGAAGTAATCAGTTGCCGTAAGAATATACTTGTGCTGCAAAGAAGAATTTGGGTTTATTTCTCCAATAATAGCAATTCCCCATTGTTCGAATGGTTCTGTTATAATTACTGGTTTTAACGGTCTTGCTACTTTAGCTTGTCTTCCGACACATCTCTGACAAGCATCACATTTTCTAACATGAGCATGAGCATCCTTAAACAGTGTAGGCCAGTAATAACCAGCTTTGAGAATCTTATGTGCTGTAGTGTCTCTGAAAAAATGACCTCCAACAGGCGCATCATGCAATACTGCTACGACCTTCTTTGCATCTTCCTATTCTAAGCACCTGAGAAAAAATCCATCGTGGTTTTTTCTGAACAATACTCCATCAATTATCTGATATAATGCTGATTTCAGACGTAATGCTCTTCTTTGTTTGGGACTCCAATGTTCCGACAAATATCCTTCTTGAAGGTAATGGACTAGGTCCTGATACCAGTAGTCTGGAGCTGTAAACAAAGGACATACATCCACCATATGTAGCTCAGCTTCATTATCCCAGCTACTTTCTTCATTATTTTGACCTTCAGTCATTAGTTTACATAATCCTTGTCCTTTAACTATGGATGCTGGTTTGAACTCAAGATCGTATTCTTGTAAAGTAGTCACCCAGTTGCCTCTTCTTTCTCCTAATTCCTTTTGCACAAAAAGAGATCGTACAGCTGGGTGTGGAACTATTAGTTTGGTGCGATTCTTAAGTATATATGGCTTGAATTGTTTTACCGCTTTAAAAATTGCATAAGTTTTTTTGTCAACTGCTGGATAATTCAATTCAGCTCTCTACAAACTAGTGCTCATAAATTATATGGGGTACTCATCTGCCCCATCTTCCTTCTGTGGAAGCATAGCTACTAACGAATCATCGGATGCAAAAGTTTACAGAATAAAATCCTTCTCAAAATTTGGACTTTTGAGTGATGGTGCATGAGCAACATGTGTTTTTATTTTTTTGAATGCGTTCTTCTCCAAATCAGTCCATTTGAATTGTACACTATGTTTAACCATTTGTTGCAAAGGTTTAACGATCAGAGCAAAGTCTGGTACAAACCTTCACACAAAGTTGATTGTATCCATAAACGATTGCATACCCTTTTTATTATGGGGTAAAGGGATCTGTTCTATGGCTTTAATCCTCTTTGGGTCTATGGAGATCCCTTTCTTAGAATTAACATGACCCAGTAGCTTTCCCTCTATGACTACAAACACGCATTTCTTAGGATTTAGTGAAATACCATACTTCTGACAACGCTCGAAAATATGTTTCAAATGAAATGCATGCTCCTCTCTCTTTTTCGGAAATATTGTAACATCATCTAGATAAACCACAACACTATGGCCAATCAGACCGCAGAAAGCTATATCCATGGCCTTCTGGAAAGTAGCTCCAACATTAATAAGTCCAAAGGGCATTATCCTTTACGCAAAAGTTCCCCACTTGGTTCTGAACGTGGTTTTAAGCCTGTCTTTTTCAGCTACTAATACTTGATTATAACCGGAGAATCCATCTAATAATGAAAACAATTCAGAACCTGAAACCATTTGTAGTATTTGCTCCATGGGTGGGACCGGATAATTATCTTTATCTGATGCACGATTAAGATTTTTGAAATCTACACAGAGCCCGATTTCTCCGGACTTTTTCCGTATTGGCACCAAGTTAGAAACCCATTCCGAATGCTTGACTTTAAATATGATTTTAGCATCCAACAATTTTTTTACCTCACTTTGAATAAAAGGTTCCAACTTATGATGCATCTTCCTCAAAGGCTGTTGGTAAGGCTTGATTCCACCTTTAATTGGGATAACATGTTGTATGATCTTCGTGTCATAAGTTTTAAGCTCTTCATAGGTCCAAGCAAACACATCCTCGTACTGCTTGAATAAACTGATGAACTCACTCTCGCCTGGAGAACAACACTTCCCCAAATTTACATATTTGGGTTCAGATTCAGTCCCCAAATTTATCAGCTCGAATTGTAAGGACGAGCTATGGGTCTTGACATTCACTGGCTTTCTAAATTTTTTATCTAAATCAAACATTCGTTCCAAGGTTCTGAATCCTTTGGGAATAAAGTTCCCGAATTTTAATTCTGCTTGATGTTCTTCATCATCTATTATTGCTCCTTTGAAAGAATCATCATTCATCAAACACTCCAAATTTTTTTGATCATCGTCAAAAACCCGTAGATTTGTGATCATATCTGGAACATAAGGCTTGAAAAGTAATTCAATAGAGCATCTATTATTTGAAGGTACTAGTCTTACGACTGAAGTAGCTAGTAAATCAGCTGTTGCATTCTTTAATCTAGGAATGGACACAATATTGAATGTATGAAAATTTATTAGCAAATCCCGAACTTCACTTTGGTAAGCTTTCAAATGTGGTGAAATACAGTGTATTTTGTTTTGAATTTTCTTAACCACTATTTCAGAATCTCCATATACTTTCAGATTTTTTACTTTCAGTTCTATTTCTTTTTTAAGTCCTTGAACTAGTGCTTTGTATTCGGCTGTGTTATTTGTGCATTCAAATTCTAACCTACAAGAAAGAAAATGTTTCTTTTTTTCTGGATCAATCAGGACAGGACCAGCCCCTGATCCCTCCATTGTTTTAGAACCATCAAAATAAAGAGTCCAAAAACTATCTACCTCTACTGAATTTGAATTACAGACTACATTTGAAACTAAATCTACTATGTTACAGTCGATCTCATCAGCTCATGAAAAACGAAGGAGATCGGGCTGGGTATCAGGTATACTGCTGGCTTCTTCAGCTTGTTAATTTCCCGGTTCCAATTGAATGAAATAATTTCCCAATATAGAGTTTACTGGTTCATTTTTTCCCTCTAACTGAGTGACATTGTATTTCATTTGAGGTTCTCTTAATACCTTTATCTGATTTGGACTTCCCTTAAAAGGAAACCACAGATGTGACCAATCTGATGCAAAATATCCTTCTAACCTTACTGACCAGTCTCGACTCAACACCAGTCCATAAGCATCTGGTATGTCTGCTGCTACAATGTCGATGTACTGACATACCCTTTCATCTACGGATAAGCGAATCATAACATCCTCCATTTCTCCTATTACTTTTACAACTGTCCTATCTAATTGAAGAACTTGCCAAGTAGATGGTTTAGGTTGACCATTGATTTTCTTGCAGTCTGAAAGTGGCATAACATTGACTGATGATCCTGAGTCCACTAAACAGTTGTGCACATTATAGTTGAAAATTTCAAAAGTTAGGAGAAATGGTGGAGTATTATACTCAGACTTCCCTCTCAAACTTGCCTCACCAATTTCTTCCCTAGGTTGGTTGTCACTGGGAGGCTCCTCTTCTGGTATCTCAAGTGCTTTTAAAAGCTTCTCTTTTGCTGAGGTAAATTACACATTTCAAACAATGAGATATTTGCTTTAGCTTTTTTAATGTCCTCCACAATATCATATTCCATCTCAGGTTCTTTGAGATCCTTCTTGACATTATCAATCTTAAATTCAATAGGCTTAAAAGGTGTGTTGATTTTCTTCGGATCCTGACTTGAAATGGAAAATTCAGGTATTTTAACAGTTGTAGTGTTTTTCTGTATCTTCTTCATGTTTTCTTGAAGTTTCTTAATCTTAGGAAGTATTGACTTATCTTGTTTTAACATACTCTGACTTCTTGTCGTTACATTAGTTTCTGGTGTTTCCCCTTGTATCAGAAAATATTCCTCTTCTGTATCAAACATGGAGACACAGTCCCATAAAACTAAAGTATCTTCCTCTTGTTTTTCCATAGGTTCATTATCCTTTTCTTCCTCCTTACTAGTTTTTGTCAATTTGGAGTCCAATAATTGATTCATTACTAATGTCATAGAATTAATCCATTGTGGGAAATTCTTCTCAGAATGAGGCTGCTGATGAAAGGTACAGAAATTATCCATGCCTACATCAGTTAAATTCATTGCTGTGGGACCATGTGGAGGAGGTTTAGGTTGACTGTTATCTTCCCTTTTTTTATAATAAGGCTTATATGGTTTGTGAGCCTCCTTTTCCTTTTCTAGATCTATCACTCTGTTGGATAGCTTCTGCATGATCTTCACCATCCCTTCGAAATCCTGTGATTGCTCATCCTTAGGTTTAGTCAGTAATAAAGGTTTCTTGTTTCCAAAAGTCTTTTCCTCTGACTGCACAGGGTAATTTTATATACTCTCCATCTCAGCCTCTACCTTCTCAGCTTCTTCATAAGTTTTTGCTAATGTAGGTCTCACTGATCTCTTGGAAAACATGGCTAGATCAGGCCCGAGAGCTGAGGTATAGTATTCAATTAGAGAATTCTTAGATGGCTTATCAGCTGTAGTGAAATTGTTTAGGTAAGCAACAAATTTTTGAGTGAAATTATGCACTCTTTCTTTCCTTTCTTTCTTTAGAGCACATATTCCTTTCATTAAAGCTGCATGAGTTTTTTGGACTGCATATTTGCTTCTAAACATTCTTTCAAAGGTGTTCCAATCTATGATTGAATTCACAGGAAGGGAAAAATACCATGAGGCTGCTTTTCCTTTTAGGGTGTGGGGAAACAATATACATACCACATCTTCATGCTCTCCAGCTCGTAGTCCTTCTACAGCCAAGTAAAAAATCTGCAAATCATCATCTACCAGAATTCCTTTACTTGGTTCAAACTTAGGTAACATCTTGTCAAAATCCTGAGGAAAATCATGCAAGGGAGGGGTCAAATTTACAGGCGACCTAGCCCTCCAAGCAGGTTGTGGAGGTGGTTGGTTTGCATTTACATTAGCCATGATTCTAAGTGGAGTATGAGGTTGCGACTGAACAGGGGTCTGGAAAGGTGAACAGTAAGGTGAATCCAGATCCAATTGATTTAAAGGTTGGTCAACTTCTTGTAAGGTTGCTTCTACCAGTTCTTCAAGATCTTCTACCAACACTAAGTCTTCTAATTGAGGGCGATCTTTTTTCTGGTACTCTCTTCTAGGTAGGACATAGATAATAGGTAATCCTCCAATATTTTTTGCATATGCCCTAGTAATTCTTCTTAAATCATCAACCACTTCGTTATCCACAGGATACAGATACCCTTTATCTTTATCTTCAGGAGTGGGTTTGTGAAGCAAAAAACTTTCAGAACTGTCACCGATGGAGTGATTTCGAGGAAGCGGGATTCCTCGCCCAGCCATGCACTAGTGGCCCTCCTTCTAGCGCCAAAAACTGTTGAGGCCTGGAAAATCGCAGGTAACAATAGTTAGGGATTCTCCCCAATAAACGTTCCCAATTAGCTCGTTATTGTTTGGTATGGGGAATCCGTCCGGTTTATGGTCTGGCTACCGTTGGTCAAGTAACAATTAAAGTGTTTTACCGGTTACAGCCCGGTCCACCGTGTATATTTTTAGTTTTCTGATGTTTAATGTATGATGTGCAAGTGCCTAACCAAAATGTGGATTGTAACACCTCAGTTTTGACCCCGTTTGCACGATGTATATAATGTAATTAATCATGGTGAGGAGCTAAAGGCAAAAGCCCCACCATCGATTTGGTTGTGTATGTTTCAGCAATTGGGATAGTTGCCGATGGTATATCGTGCTATCCAGCACATTATAGTTTGGCATCATGTAAATACGCACATCAATTAAACTAAACCTACAGCCAGCTACGACGGTGCAACATTAAAATGAAAAGGGCATGATTCCAAAGGATAAGGGTGGGGGATGTCAAACCTTGGACTATGGGGGGGGGGAATCCATATGTTATCACCCTGTTTGATTTGCCCATCTTCCCTTGTCTCATCCAATCACTTTAATGTTTTGTTGAGTAGTTGAGGCAGTTATGGTTGGAAGTGAAGTGTGGCAGGACTGTTAGTCCTTGCCCACACGCACACTCCACCAGCGGCTTGACCTCATGTTGGCAAGCAAAAACCACCATCGCCATTCTCGGGGAGGAGGCCATTTTCTCTCCATTGGGGGTTCACTCTCATGCAGGGACGCGCAGGAGGGGGCCAATTAATCTTCCTCATGCATGGAGTCGACGTTTTTGCCTCCACCATGGCCGAACTGTGAAGAATCATTGTGGGTTTCTTTTGTTGCTGATGGACTATTGTTTTCCATATTTGTTGGCTGCGTCCTTTTCCCCTCACGCACAGATTGATGGAGAATCGGTTCTTTCCCCATTCCTATTTGTGTAAATTTCTTCAACGTTTGCGTTGAGGAGTTGTGTGCTGTGGGCTTTTAGATGTTGGATGGTCGTTGACTTCCACATCCATTGGTTGAGTCCTCCCATGTCTATGCTGGGAGTTCTGCTTCTACCCCTGTTTTGAGACTGTGTAAGGTTGCCATAGTTTTCATTGTGAGTTTGGGATGTTGATGTACCCTGGTTTTGGGTTGCTTCTGAGTTGTTTTGGCCATGTTAGGGCCAAGAACAACTCTAAGTTGTCTTGTGGGCTTGAGCTATGTTGCACCTTTGGTTGGGATCATCACCCGGTTGCCTTTGCCTTCTTCACAGAGCTGTGAATGGGTTGTTTTGCTGCAGTATGCAGTGGTTGGTCTTCGAACTGTTGAGAGTGGGATTAGAGGCTAGGTACGCTTGAGAAAACTGGTGCTTGAGGCCACCAGCTTAGCATTTAGCCTTTCCTAGCTCCTTTACGACTTGGTAAACCCTACTGTGTGGGTTTGGCTGATTTGTGTACCTTAGCTATGTGTAAGCCTGCATTGACCCTTATTCCTTGAGGAACCATGCCCAGCTCGGGGGTGGTAGTGTTGCTGAGAGATTGACGAGCACGCTGGCCTATGGTTGGTAGGAACGTTGCAGCGACGTAGCTGGTTGCGGGGCGAGTTCTTCATTAAAAGATAAGTACTCCTGACTATTTCATCTCTGCAATTATATCTACTGTCTCATGAATTATGATGAACATGTTGAATGCTGGAATGCATATGTTTGCTTCCGCTGAATGTTGAGTAACTATGTATCCTTGTATGTTATATGCATCTTAGTATGTATTATGTTAAGCTTTTTAATATTAGAATTTATCCATGTTCGTGTTCATGGGGCTGTTTTCCCGTTTGATTGGTGTTAGTAGTGTCTTCTTCGCCGGTTGGAGGGTTGGGGATGTTACAGAGTGGTATCAGAGCAAAGTTTGCAGCATGGGCCTGAATGGGCCCTAGAGATGTAGTGACAGAGCATCAGAGGGCCATGAAGAATTAGTTAACAAAGGTAGGGTACCTACAGCCCAGAAGAAAATAGGAGAAAATTCCAAAAATTTTCTAAGTCTGAAAATCATCGGATGAGCTAGGAAGAAGCCTGTCCGATGCACAACAGACAGAACCTAGAGACGGAGCCGCAATAGTGGGAAGCTTCACGAGAAGTATTTCGATGCAGTGACGGTGGCAGAAGAAAGGGGAGGCTCGCCGGAAGGGAGCCGCAATGATGGAAACGAAGAGGTGTTGACAGCCGATGCCATTGGGTGAAATAAGCTGACAAAGAAGAAATCCTTTGGAAAAATTTTCTAAGTGTTGAGACCGTCAGATCGTCGAAGAACTTAGTTGGAAGCTCCTCCGATACAGACCCCGATGGTGGCGAGAGATAGAGGAAGTCTAAGCCGACGAAGCGAATGGAAAAGCATGAAGGCGCCACAACGGTGGCGGAAGAAAGATGATGAATATTGTTGAAACGTCGACACATTTAGATGGAAGGACTTTCGATGCCGTCGGCGGAAAACAGTGGAAGCCGAAGCCTCAGGTGCGGAGGGAATCAGCCGAAGGCCGCCGATATGTTGGAAAAACTTGGTTGTTCGAGGCGGCGATAAGCAGCGGAGGGTTTAGGCAGATCGGCGAAATTTACTGGATTGACCAGCCGAAACGTCGACGGAGATCACTAGGAGACTGCCGAAACGTCGATGAAGTATAGCTGGGGGAACCGCCAATGATATGATGGCGAAGGAATAAATTGCGAAAAAATATTCTAAGTATTCGTCAGCTGTCGATGGAGGATAGTGGAAGGAAGAGCCGCAGTTGTGGCGGGGATCTCTCGAAGGCCACCAAAACGTCGGCAGAAAATAGATGTTGAGGGTGCCGATACGTCGGCGGAAGAAAGTAGAAAGGGAAAAATTTTGAAAATTCCTCTAAGTATGGAAACCGTTGACGAAATTTAGTTGTTTGAGCAGCCGATGCGGCAGCAAGTATTGGAGAAAAATAGAAGATGGGATCACCGATAGTTAGAGGATGAGGTTGTTGATGCAGCGGCGGAAGGAAGAAGAAAAATTTCCAAAATTTTTTCTAAGTACATAAAACATTAGAAAACTTTAGAGGATTGGACCACTAACACGTCGGAGAAAATTAGAGGATCGGTCCGCTGATACGTCAGAAGCCAGAGGAGGATCGACCCAACACGTCAAAAAAGTTTAGTTGTTTGGTTCGTCGATGCATCGGGAGAGATTAGTTGTTTTGACCGTCGATGAGTTGTTTAGCCGCGGAATCCACAAACAGTTTACTGCACGACATTGCAGATGCCTTAGGAACTATGCACTTGATGGATAATGGTTCTGGTTGCCGACGCAGCGGAAAGGATTTGTTGTTCAAATCGTCGGTGCAACGGGGAAGATTAGTGGGTCAGATCACCGAAAATCAGTTGGTGAGACCGCCGATGGGTTGTATGGTCTGCGGAACCCACAGTCGGTTTGTTTCCCATAGTTACGGCTACCCAAAGAACTGTCCACCCGAAGAATTGTGGTTCCGATAGCCGATGCGGTAAGGCTTAGTGGTTTCGATCGCCAATACACTGCCATCGCCGATAATGATTCGAAATCCTAGACAACCAAAGATCCGATGCAGCGAAAAATGTTATTTGTTAGGGCCATCGATGAGCGCTGGAGGAAAATTGATGTTTGGATCACTGAAGTGTCGAAATTTTAGTTGGGAAGAGGCCCGATTCGATGAAGGAAAGTTTTGGGGTTTCAAGTGGGATTTTTCATAGATTTTAGGGGTCTTCAATGAAATTCTTAGTAGTCTTTCTGTAGCTTCAGGGCTGAAAAGGAGAAGAAAAATCCTAGGTGGTTGAAGTTAACATTCCTGACCAAAATATATTTGAAATGGTGTGGTTTTCACACCCAAGGTCAGAATGAAGCATGTGGATAGGCGTTGGAAATATTATCCAGTAGGGAACAAGGGAAAGTCACCAGGATCCGAGTATGGAGCAGCAAAGTGCTAATGACCACCGCTGCTATCAAATGGACAAATCTAGGGAATCGCATGCCTAGAGGTAGCAAGACCATGAAGTCAAACCAGCTATGGTGTGGAAGAGGAGTTCCATGCGAGGATGTGGGACTTAAAAAGGGAAGCTTCCTTAAACCCTATCTTGCTGATTATAACTACATTTTATAAGTTTTATGCATGAAATGCATGAGGATATGCTTTGCATACATAGGATATTGAGGATTATAAATCTATAATGAACCACTAATGATAATTATTGCATTGGTGTTGGCATTAGTGGAAAAACCAACGACAACATGGGCTTGGATGAATATGTTGCTGATGCTGACAAATGTGACTAGCAACCCTCTGGAGGAAGGGATAAGGAAACCAGTCCATAATCAAAAGTTGGTGAGCAAATTCTGCAATCCTCTGCAAGATACCGACTACACTGGTAATGTCGAAGGTGTAAGTAGGATCCATAAAGGTAATGGTTTAATTATGACAAATTTCAAGGATTGGTAAAGGTAAGAGATCTCATACCATGTGGATATTTGAATGTTATACTACGTTCATATAGAAAGGTGTCATGCCTGTATATATTGATTGAGCTTAGTAGCCCAAGGAAAGTAAGTATTGATGATCTTGATTATAGTAATGCATCCTATATGAAGTAGTCATGGTTAGGCCATGCATGGTGTGTTGAATGCATAGTATTCCTGAATCAATGCAAGGTAGCCTTGAATGGATACGCATTAAAAATATTTTATGAATCTTGTAGTCATGCATTGAATGGATGCATACGAAGGGAGTGAGTGACTGATTGCATAAGTATAGGTACAAATTTTGTGATGCATTGCATGAATGCATTGAGATGAGTGTGTGTGATATTATGAATAACTAATGGCTGAAATGATGAATTGATGACAATTCAGGAACCGTTTCAAAGACTGTTATGAACGCAGGATAGTAAGTGCATAAAGAGGATAGTCATGATCAGTTGGCTGCCGGAAATGCTCTATGGAAGAGTAAGGTGGTACAAATGATACACTTGTGAAGTAAGGAGTATCTAAACATTTCATTTAATTGCATGAATTATGTGACTATACCTTGCAAATGTTAGTATGATAATGATTGCGTGAAGTAAATGAGTTTTGCTAATATTGATGTGATTAACAACTAGAAGTATTTGAATTTATAAATTATGGAAATGTTTCAAGTGATGGTTGCAGTAATGAAAAGGTTATATGCATCCAGACTTACCAATTGTTTGGTTGATTGAAGCTCAGGTTTCAGGTAGATTATTTAGAGCATGGCAATGAGAGTAAGACCATGACAAATGCCAGAATCTACCATGTGAAAGAACCAAACCTTATGAGAAGAGTCTCATGGCTGTGAAAATAGTTGGTATGCATAATGGGTTGTTAAATTTGAATTGTGAATTTCGGATTTGAGAAATTGCTGACAACTACTAATCACTATTGGCCTACATAATATTGTGTCAGGAGGACACATTGTAAGTGGGTATTCGTATTATGCTAGAAGCATAAAATTATAATGGGCATAGTGGTGCTGCTTACAAGAGACCCACAATTGAGGATCACCTCGTTGCCAAGCAAACTAATTTCTGTAGTAGACAAAATTGCAAATTCCTATTGAATTTGATTACTAATGTCATTGCTTGGTTATGGAACAATCAATTTGGATTGTATTATCAGGTAATGATTGACTGTTTGGCTATTTGATGAATGTGCAAGGGGTACACACTGCAGGAAGATCATGTGTGATGGCCTGCAAGAGTCAAACTTCATGGGAAGGTTTTCCCTTATCTTGGAAATGGGTTTTGGGTGAAACTCCATTAGACATTTTGGAAATGTCTCATCTGCATTACATGTTTGGTAAGCAACATGAGTGAGATGGTATAGATTATGTCGATAAGACATGTGTGGATATGAAATGTAAAAAGGAGTTGGGATGGCTAACCGAGGGATTGTTAACTTAGAGAAGGGAGCCCCTTTCCTCCTTAACGAAGGAATACTGCGTCGACAAATGGATAAGTGTTCTGTGACCCTTGCTAAGAATATGCATGTCAAATTATTAAAATTCCATATGTAGAACATGTTTTGATTTTATTTCCACGATGACCGATTGCTTGAGTATGAATAGGGCCTACATGGCACACACCGGGAAAGGGTGCACAATTTTTCGATGTCGATTCATGAAAGGGTTTTCAATATTGACTACACCCTAGGGAGTGGACGCACTCCTAGTGTCTCAATACTTGATCGTGAATGGTATGAAATATGATTACAGTTTTAGAGCAATAACGCTGATGAGTTTGCTTATATTGCTTGTGTTGACAGGCTAAATAGATGCAGTTGGGTGTTGCACCCTAAAGAGAAAAGGGAAACAGTTGTTGTGAGGGGTTGCAGAGTAAGGGTTTTTGTTGATATAAGTGTGCATTATTGTTGATATAAGTGTGCATTATTGTTGATATAAGTGTCTTGTTGATATAAGTGTATGTATTATTGTTGATATAAGTGTATGTTGATATAAGTGTATGTTGAACTGTTATATGCCCGGGGATCCATAGTAGATCCTAGACCTGGAAATGGTCGTGGTAAAGTTCCAAGCCCAGTCGACATGAGGGTGTACTGGCTGGACATTAATTATTTGATGTTGTGGAGCAGCCTACGTGCTGACCTAACATCCAAGTCCATAGGCGATCCTAAGGCCTGCAAAGCGAAGCAGGATCTTGTGGACCAACGAGGAAACGCACAATATAGATAAGTATTGGATTATTTTGCTTATGAATGTACATGTGTATATGATTTGGTTATGATGTTTTAAGCTCTTGTTCTAGAGATAAAACCGATGACAATAAAATAAACATGTGAATCTATTCAATGTTTGGATATAGGTATCGCTGGGAGCGAGGACTATGAGAGCATCATAGGGGTGCATGTGGACATGTGACAGTCCTGGAGAGCTCGGAATGAGTGGTAATGAAAAAGGTGCTAGTGAGACTGTGAAGTTTCTAGTAGCCAAGGAAACCATGTGGGGAGGCTCCATGGTTTAGAGGTCTGGAATAGACCGAAGACACTAAGTGTCATGACCAAGAGGGATTGGTCTAGCATTCACGGTGAAGTGAAAGAGGCTGAGAGCATGAAAAGCCACAGCGGTGGTGTGGGTTCCAGGATGGAGCAAAACAAAGAGGGGAAAAACTCTTGCTACTCTCTCTTTCCTTTTGATTATATATACATATATATTTATGCATTGTGAAAACAAAAGATTGTTGAATGCATGTATGACTGAAAATGGAATGTGTGCATTTTCTTAAAGTAAATTGCGAATGCTGGAATAGTTAATTCCCTGCCCAAGAATGGACATGAATGAGCTCGTGTGCCTGTTGGGAAGGCATGAAAAATATGAAAGTCTCCTTGATGAGACTTGGACTGTCATGCCAATTGGGCAGTTAACTGACTGATTTTAATGTCTATATTATGCTTGGTTTGACAGAATTTCAATGGTGCATTTCACAGGTGAGAAAAGTGAAACCCAGTGGTGCACATTGATCATGGCAGTAGATCAAAAGTTGCTAGACTTGGCTGGAAGTCTCCTTCAAATGATTTCCAAGACCCAAGAAAATCTTGGAGAGATACTCCAGATACAGAAAAGGCAGAATGAAATGAACCACCAGATTTTGCAAGACTCTATTGGTTTGCAAAGGGAGGTGAAAATCCTTCTGGGAGCAATCGACAAAGGAAAGGAAGGTGGATCAGTGATGGGACATTCGTCCAAGCGACCCATTAAGAAATGGTCCAGGCTTGAAGACTCGAAGGAAATTGAGCACGTAAAGATGAAGCAGCTAGTGAAATGCTGGGAATGCAGAGGCCATCATCTAAGCCGGGACTACCCAATGAGGGAGCATGAAGATGGAAACAGCCACAAAGTTCCTAGACTTCGGGATAAGTTGAAATCTGAGAACCAGTAGGAGAAGTTCGTGGAAGCTGAGGGGCTTGTTCCTGAATGTTCAAAGTAAATAATTGAACTTGGGACAGATCTGCAAAATTTTGAAATTTTGGATGTGCAAATTGTATATGTATTCCTATGTATTGGAACACAAAGGATGGTGTTATTCCAAGGGGGAGGGGAATGTAACACCCTAGTTTTGACCTCATTTGCATGATGTATATAATGTAATTAATTGTGGTGAGGAGCTAAAGGCAAAATCCCCACCATCGATTTGGTTGTGTATGTTTTGGCAATTGGGATAGTTGCTAATGGTATATCATGCTATCCGGCACATTATAGTTTGGCATCATGTAAATACGCACATCAATTAAACTAAACCTACAGCCAGCTACGACGGTGCAACGTTAAAATGAAAAGGTCATGATTCTAAAGGATAAGGGTGGGGGATGTCAAACCTTGGACTATGGGGGGGGGGAATCCATATGTTACCACCCTGCTTGATTTGCCCATCTTCCCTTGTCTCATCCAATCACTTTAATGTTTTGTTGAGTAGTTGGGGCAGTTATGGATGGGAGTGGAGTGTGGCAGGACTGTCAGTCCTTGCCCACACGCACACTCCACCAGTGGGTTGACCTCACGTTCGCAAGCAAAAACCACCACCACCATTCTCGGGGAGGAGGCCATTTTCTATCCATTGGGGGTTCACTCTCATGCAGGGACGCGCAGGAGGGGGCTGGTTAATCTTCCTCACGCATGGAGTCGGCGTTTTTGCCTCCACCATGGCTGGACTGTGAAGAATCGCTGTGGGTTTCTTTTGTTGCTGATGGACTGTTGTTTTCCATATTTTTTGGCCGCATCCTTTTCCCCTCACGCACAGATTGATGGAGAATTGGTTCTTTCCCCATTCTTGTTTGTGTAACTTTCTTTAGTGTTTGCGTTGAGGAGCTGTGTGCTGTGGGCTTTTAGATGTTGGACGGTCATTGACTTCCACATTCATTGGTTGAGTCCTCCCATCTCTATGCTAGGAGTTCTGCTTCTGCCCCTGTTTTGAGACAGTGTAAGGTTTTCATAGTTTTCATTGTGAGTTTGGGCTATTGATGTACCCTGGTTTTGGCTTGCTGCTAAGTTGTTTTGGCCACGTTAGGGCCAAGAACAACTCTGAGTTGTCTTGTGGGCTTGAGCTGTGTTGCACCTTTGGTTGGGATCATCACCCGGTTGTCTTTGACTTCTTCACATAGCTTTGAATGGGTTGTTTTGCTACGGTATGCAGTGGTTGGTATTTGGACTGTTGAGAGTGGGATTAGAGGCTGGGTATGCTTGAGAAAACTGGTGTTTGAGGCCGCCAGCTTAGCATTTAGCCTTTCCTATCTCCTCGACGACCTGGTAAACCCTACTATGTGGGTTTGGCTGATTTGTGTACCTTGGCTATGTGTAAGCCTGCATTGACCCTTATTCCTCGAGGAATGATGCCTAGCTTTGGGGTGGCAGTGTTGCTGAGAGATTGATGAGCATGCTGGCCTATGGCTGGGAGGAATGTTGCAGCGACGTAGTTGGTTGCAGGGCAATTTCTTCATTAAAAGATAAGTACTCCTGACTATTTCATCTCTCCAATTATATCTACTGTCTCATGAATTATGATGAACATGTTGAATGCTGGAATGCATATGTTTGCTTCCGCTGAATGTTGAGTAACTATGTCTCCTTGTATGTTATATGCATCTTAGTATGTATTATGTTAAGCTTTTTAATATCAGCATTTATCCCTGTTCATGTTCATGGGGCTGTTTGCCCATTTGATTGGTGTTAGTAGCGTCTTCTTTGCCGATTGGAGGGTCGGGGACGTTACAGGGATGATAGAGATAACAAGGAGGGTCACAATGTGATGCGCAGGTTCTTACCTCTCTCGCATCTAAATCACAAACAACAAGAAACTAACTAAGACTTACTAACCTATCCCTAGGGAGAAAAACTATCATTAATGGTGAGTAATGTACTGTAGTGCATGCATAAAGAGAAATCACAGATAGTTGTTAATGTTTCAGAACACATGAACATCAATAGAAATATAAACAACAAGATAGCTTATTGTTAACTAAAACCTTCATTACTCAATGTGGAAATTTCACAGAATAAACCAGAGTACATTCATAACATGAAAAGAAATTCAATGAGTTAGAACGATCTCACAGTTAATGGAAACAAGTTGAAAAAGAAATAGTTCATATCCAACTGGCCCATAGCAAACATTTGAAAAAATCCACAGAACTTTCTCCAGCAGAAACATATGACTCTTTATTGTAAAATGAAATAGTTCTTCTTACAATGCTCTCTCAAGATAGTCCGGAAAAAAGGTCCTTTTACATCTAAAACTCTCCTATATTTATACAAAAGATGAAACTCTTGGGCTGCCCCTCATTGTCTCTTGAGCTTCCCCAACCTTTCATTTTCCAAAATTTTGTCCCGTAGCTTGTGCACATAATTAATACAATATATTATATTTTAAATCAAAATTTCCAAAACACTTTATGAGGAAGGGCCAGCTTGCTCGCTGATGAACTTCTTCCATGCATAAGCATCCGCTGCTATGCCTTCAAACCCAGAAGGCTCAAGAAATCAAATGTTAATTTCATATTTAGAAGCTTGGGTCTTTACCCCCTCTATCCGAGCAGGACTTAGGCGCAGCTGGTCTTCTAATAGATGTATGCTCACTGCTGCATGTGCTACCGCATTTTTCAATATCCATTCATCTAGGTCCTTGAACTGTTGGATTTCTTGCTCATCTTCTTGATACCTGTCCTGTAGATGTTTTAGAAACAATTCATGCTCCGGTAGCACATCCACTCTTTTTTCTATAGAATTCTGACATCGATTGTATGTGGAGAGCACTCTTCTGCAATATTCACAACATGCTGCCTTTGTCTTATTCATAGTTTTCTTGAACTCTTCTGCTACATTAATCGCAAATTCCAGTAAATCATACTCCTGTTTTAAATTTTGTTGATCCTTTACTGCTAGATTCGCGGGAGATTCCTTATTTGTTTCTACCCAGACCATTCTCCCTTTTAGAATCTCTAAAATATCCTGAGACCTATCCAAAAAGTATGAAGTGGTGTCTATAATTTCTTCTAGTTTGGTGTCTATCTGCAAAATTTTACACCTTTCATCTTCTATCCTTATGTGTATTTCATGGACCATTTTTCTTTGAATCAGAACATGCTCTTTCAAATTCTTGATGTCGATTTTCTACTCCATAGCATTCTTAAGTGATGCGGTCAATGAACTGTTTTTCTCTTCTAAGGTTGCCACCTGCATCTGATACTGCTTCTCCTTTTCCTCTGTGGTAGCCTTCTCCATTTCTAACTCAGTAACCCTGCTCTTCAACCTATTCTTCTATGCACTTAAATTCCCATATGATAACTGAAGATCATCCCTTTCATTCCTTAACATCTGATGCTCTAGCTGTAGCTTTTGTAATTCAACTAAAGTAACATGAGGACTCTTTTCTATGTTCTCTGCAAATATTTCTAAAGCATTCTTATCCACTTGCAGAGTCTGGCATTCCGTTCTTGAAGTCTTGACTTTGCCCATCATATCTTCATACTTTATTTTTAGCTTTTGACTCTCATCTCTTTCCTTCTTTAAAGTTTCTTTCAATTAGGCTGCATTCTTTCGTGACTTCTCTAGATCAGTCATGTTCCTGTCCACATTGTCTTCAGTCGCTAAGGTTAATGCTACCCCAACTCTTGCTATCAACCATGGATCATCATGTGTACCATGTACCAATGTTTTATCTGTTACCATTTTTCCTGATTGTCCTCCAGTATCTACCTTCTTCTCATTTCTTTTAATGATTCTTTTCTTGTATTTATCATAAAAATGGTACTAAAATCAGGAACCTCCTCCCCTTTGGTAGGCATGAAAGGGATCAAATTTATCTCAGAAAATGAAGCTTTTCCTAATATGCTGCCAGAAGATGCAGCAGGTTCTGAGGGATCAGGATCAGAATGTCCTTTCTCTTGATCTATTTGATCTTGCACTCCTTGTGTATCAACTTTATCTATAGTCTGCTAATCCTTTTGGGATCCTATTAGTCTCAAACCCTCACTTTCTTCTTGTTTCTTCTTGATTTCAGCTTCTTCTTTTCTCTTTCTTTCTTCTTCTTCCTTCCTAGCTGCTTCCTCTTCAGCTCGCTTCTTTTCTTCCTCTTCATTTTTTAACCAGCATTATGCTTCCTGTGCTAGTCTTCTAGCATCTTATTCTCTCTTCTTTGCCTCTTCTTCTTCCAATTTCTTAGCCATTTCCGAAGTTTTTCCTTTTCCACCCATGGTAGTTATTTTTTGCTTGAATTTATTCTTAAGGGCGGTTATGTTCTTCGCATTTCGGAATGTTTCCTCATCTTTATCCCAAAAATCAGTATATTCAAAATGAATTCCTGCTTCTTTGCAGTAGTCAGCTACTTTGTTGTGGGAGTCATTCCTATGAAAATTCATCTCTCCAAAACGAAAATATTCCAGCTCCTTAACAAATTCTATCACTTGCTTTACCCTTGAGAACTTGTACCTTCCAAGCAGGAAAGGCACTGCAGGATACGTTGCCTTCTTATGTTCAAACAGAAAATTGCCTACACCATCAATATACAGCTGTCTAACCGCCTCCTTATGGAGTACATAATCTGTGGAACACTTCGGGAGTATGGAAGGAGCTCTGGAACCACCATACATCCTTACATATAACCCATCCTCCGTCAAATAATAATCACCAAAATCCTGTATGACTTTGAATGCCTCTTCTGACATGCAATCACATTCAGTCAAGAAAGTGAGGGTATATAAGGGCATAATGAAATGCTCGCAAAATTCCCTGTAATAACTATGATACTTATGGGCCCATAACAATTTATATGCTGTGTACACTGGGGTTCTATCCTTCTCCCAGTTATATCTCAAAGCAGGGAACGACTGAGTGCACAATATGCAATCAATTAGGATAGAGCTCATATAAAAATCTGATTTCTTTTGAGATACCCCTCCTAAGTTTGTTGATATACATGCAGAGAGGCTGTTTGACACTATATTTTCCTAGTTAAAGATGGTTCCTTGGGTAGCCACAAAGAAAATAACTGGTATCCAACCTATCTTGAAGCTCTTCCCATGTGCTCTGCCAAAAATCATTTTGAGCATCAATGCAATGAACTTGTAGGGAGCGTGGAGAGTAGAGGTGTCATATTCTCCGAAAGGTCTAGTTCGGAAATTGTTTCCTGGTATCATCATTCTTTTTACAGTCTCCACCAAGTCCATAGCTATCTCTTTCAACCAACTTTCTATCAAATAAATCTGGGGTGAGGGTAGATGATAAGCCATAGAGACATCCTCAGGGCTATACGCAGCATATCCTTGCTTAGCAGTGTTCTCCAGAATCATTGTGGTTACATCCGCCCTGGGAAAAATCCAGCCTATTACTTCTGAACAGGGAAATAACTCGAGCCTCGTAGCTGCTTTCATTAGCGCTGACTTCTCTATGTTGGCATATATCGTCAGTTCCTCAAAACCTGCATCAGGTACATTCTGATTTGTGATCATTCTATAGATTCCCCCCACTTGTAGTCTAGTTCAACTCCTGTAGTGGCTTTGGTATCTTCATAGACGAACTCTACTTTGGTGATGATTTCTACTTCAGGTTCACCTTCAACCATAGGAGCTTTCTTCTTTTGTCTCTTTGACATGTTTTCGTTCTAACAATCGCCCTGTCACAATCAAAGCATGTTCTTAGACCAACTGAGCTATTAGCAAGTGTTTGAACAATAAACAAGAAAATATATCGATTTATTTACCTCCTCAACATGCATGCTGAAAAATAAGTTAAACACAGTATTCTATGAATGAAATATTTAACAAAGACAAATCCTGCAAGCTGCTTCCTAAAATTCCTAAGCTCCACTGTCTCAAAACTTCAATTAATCAAACAACCCTCGGTCTCACATAGGGACTTATTAGACTAATCCTATCGCTAGTTCTCAACACCCAACTCAAAAAATACTCAACCCTACGTAACACTCATCCTCAAGAAAAAACCCAACCGACCGAAAAGGAAAATCTTCCTGAATTCCATGAGATAAGGTAAATGCAAGAAAAATGGCTTAACACCCCCTGGCCGACCATGAGAAATCCAAGAAAAGGGTGGTGTAGACAGCGAAACGCTTGTCTGCACCGTGCCCTAACCACTCACGTTGGAGCAAATGTGTCCATAACGGTTCAAAAATCACACAGACTCATATTCTCCCAGTAAAGAAACTGCAAACAGCTAAACCTCCTCACCCTCCAAGTAAAACAACCAAAAAAAACCCGTAAGGGCAAGCATTCCTTTTATGCGAGAAAACCTAACCAATGGAAAACCTAACGGTTCAAAGATCAACCAATAAAAAACAATAAATAGCAATGTCGTGGTTGGAAAATAGCAATGCAGTCGCCTGGGTGGAATAAACTTCCACGGGAGCAAAGCAAATGAACCAGGTTTTGACAGCTAGGTGCGCGTGAACGGTGCAAACGACAAGGACCAATGCAAACGACAAGTGAAAATATGGATAAAACAATATAAAACAATTTCCTATATATATATATATAACACTCGACGGGAACTTATCGGTGGTCATAACTTATCCGTAGCCAAAACCTAAATCAGTCGGAAGGATACATTGGAGGACAGCTGCAACGACGGGTGCAAACAAAACTACGGGCCCAGGATACTTTAAGTCCATCGGACATCAAAACCACTAAAATCTAAGTCCGAAACATCGAAACTGATCCTCCTCTGCAACGTCGGCAATGTACAGTTGTATCATCATGGCTTTCCTTGTCGGAACAGGTATCGAAACTCGGAAATCCTAAGCTCTAAAGAGTCGGCGAGGAAAAACAAGTTGTTTTCGGAATGTCTCAACACTAGTCTCCCGCAACGTCGGTAATGATAAACACTAGGACTCCGGCTCACTCTGATCACATATCTCGACAGTGATATGAACATAATCAGATATCGAAACCACTGAGTGTTAAGCTCGAAAAGTCGAAAACGAGGAGAAGAGAAAACGAGGTCCGATGTATCGACGAGGGAGTCTGAAGCTCTTTTGGCAGGCTTGACAGTTTGGCTTCCGCAACGTTGAAAATATAGTTCACTATGCTTCCAATATCGAAAGGATAGTCGGCTATTCTTCTGATACATAAAATGAAATAGACCAATTTTTTGAAGGAAAAATTGAACTTTAGTGAAGCTTCGGTGAAATCAAAATACTCCTAGGCCAGATTAATAAAAAAACAAATAGAAGTAGGGGCCCTAAAATTGAAAATTTTGGGGAAATTGTTGCAGCTGCAACACAATCCGATATCAAACAAAAAATTTATGCCTAAAATCGTGACTGTTAGTCTAGTCCATAATTTGAAAAACACCTTGTCATGCAGGCTATTACTGAGCAAATTTGGAATATAATCAAATACAATTTTTAAATCCTATTTCTAAGAGACATATACCTATAAATTTACTTTCATTTTTCTTTGTAATCATTCAAATTGGATGAGCAACGAACAATTTATGATTGAAACACTGCTAGTGTGTCTAATGTGCCATCGCTCTCCCACATGTATAAATTGAATTTGCTTCGTTCATTTTTCTTTGGATTTGTTTTATAAGTAGATGATTTTTGTTTTTTTCATAAGTGTTGGGTGAAGAGAGACCAATAATCTCTCTTCTTCCATCATCTCATTTTTTATTGCAGGCAAGTGCTAGGTTTTTGCAGGTCCTTGGAAGAAAAAGGTCAATACATGTATGAGTGACTCTTGAAGACTTTTTCTCAATTTGCAAATGGATTGAGCACATAAAAAATGGAGAGATTGATGTGCAAACCATATGAAGACCAATGTTCCATAATTCAAGTTCCATTGCTAAATGAATTTCTACTGAAGAATCCTCCCAAAAAACCTTTCTTCCATCATGCTCATTCACCAACACCATGTTATGCCCATACAATTCATTATTTGATCCACCATTCCATTATTTCCATGACCTTCTGCTCCATTTCATCAGTCCCATACTACCCACTCCACTCACACCTAACCCATGAATAATGTCTCTCATCTCTCTTACATGCTAAGTTACCCCCTATCCTTTTTCATTTTGCTAATAAAGCCTACTTGCTAGTGAAATATTTTTCATCTCTAGTTCATTAAATCATTTGTCCTATGCTCATGTTGGATTGATGGGGGATTCCTTAAGGCCTCCCTTTCAACAATCTTGACTCATCGACATCAACACATTTTATGCTCAAGATAAGAAAATTATTGATGCCTTGAAGTTTGTATGTCTCAATGACAAACTCTCTCACTAACAATAGTGAGGATACACCAATGCCTCCCGACTGTTAGATCCTGCAGGGGGTTCGACAACAACGAATTTATTCACACCTGACAGGGTGCATCAAGGGTACCTTGGCTCCCACTTCCATTATTGGTGGAAAGTCTCGCATTAATTAGGAACAATCATCAATGGTTGGTAATCCAATGAGACCTTTCTAGACTTCAGAAAAACCAATTCACGTGGACGGGTATGTACCATTAGGAGGGGTCAAGATGAATATTTCCAGTAGTCTTAGATGTAGCTAGCACAACATAATTTCAGATCAGATTCAATCTCAAATAGTTTCAACTCTAAGCTACATCTCTCTCAGTAAGAGTTTGTCCTACATTGCTCCAACATCAGCACATTCATCTCAACCAAGGCTTCCATGGAGGTAAAACTTGAGGTAAATTAGCATGAGTTTTTTATTTATTAAAATTTAGGAATATGTCATGAAGAACCACTAAGCATTATCCATTTATGTTTTCTATATATCATTTTCTTTCCATTCATTCCCATCCTTTCCCACTCAATTCTAACACTTGATCATTCCAATTCATGCACATTCACTTCAAAGTCCTACCCAACATCTAAGTATGAAAAATGATCTACTGCTGCCACATAAGAACCAACAGTAAGAACATAAGGCATTGTTGTTTCTTCATGAGAACTTATAGAGGAAGAAGTCTATGCTTCCATATAACAGAGCCTTATATTCAGAGGTATGAGTTTCATGGTTCACTGATGCCTACATTGATTTACAATTGTTGTCATGGTCCTTGCATATTTGATGTTGTGTTTCATAATGGAAAACATAATAATGAAAGACATACCAGCCTTTGGGAAAGCATGATTATATTTACATGGAAGCAAACCAAGTTTTTTTGAGATTTGGAATTCATGACTACAAGGTTTCCATCCACATAAGTTGAAGAGAAGAGGCTATATCATATGGTATAAGGATTGTCAATCATTTTATACACATAATACATGGATTGTTAAAGACCAATCATGGTGCTAATTTCTTATTAAATGCATGGTTGTCCCACATGGATCTTCATGGTCGAATGCTGCTAGAATTTTTAGTACAATCATTTTAGAAGTTTACAGGTAACACTGTGATCATATTTCAGGAAAGAGCCAACTGCATATGGAACATCAACATCATCATTTTTTATGGGGCCAATCTCTCATACAAAGTCCCTCCATGTTATGAAAACAAATTCTTGTTGCTTATGCGATTTATTTCTTAGTTTCTATGTTTTGTCTTCATACATGTGGATCTTGAAATTATTACAAATATCAATTTGGTATCAATTACACATATGGTTTGAAACATGTAAGTAATCTCTAATAGTCAGGATTGCAAAGTAAATGAGGGTTACATGGAATGAATCATGAGCATGGCAGCAGGTATCTTATTCTCGTAAGCTATCATGTAGCAGCATATTGAAATAAAGCTGGAATATCATATACAATAGTCTAATACATTTAGACCAGCAATTTGAAGGCATTGTCGGCAGCTCGGGGCATGATTCATTGTGCCATGTTTCATTGATATTTTAAGTTGCACAAGAAGAATAATATATGGGGAAATGCTTGGTATTTGTCACATAAAAAACTTGGGATTTGTGAGGAGGCACATAAATGAATTGGTTTCAGCCTTTCATGATAAATTCTATAGCAATGTTTTCAGCTTTGATGTGAAGTTTACTTAAGCAACTTTTGGTCTTTTTTTGATCTAAAATTCATTTGGGCACACTATAACAACATTTCAAGCAATCAACGCCTTTGTACATTCAAAGCATGAGGACATGCTGTGTGTTCAGTTTGGGGTAGTGTTTTTGGCATTGTTTGTAATTCACTACTAACCACTATCTGCTAATGTGAATTCTTAGATCAATCTTGCAAACATACTTGTTTTTAATCATTCACAGCTTGCAAAAATGCAGAAATTGAAGTAGGCATATTTTCCAAACCATGAACTATATTTTTACGAAACTTGGACAGGGAATGCATAACATCATGAAGAACAACTCTGGTAAGTTTCATCCCAATCCAATCCACGATTTTTGAGAAAATTGCCATCATCACCTACAACCATTTTTCCTATATATCGAGATCTGTACATCATATGAATTTGAACTTCGGCGAGCAGAAGCATTATGGTAAGAGGAACATAATCACGAAGTTTCAAGAAAAATGTTGCACGGTTTTTTAGAAAATGACCATCATCACCTAGAACCAATTTTCATTTTTCTCAAAATCTGTGATGTGGGTATCTCTGATTTTTGGTGTGTAGATGCATTGGACTAGTAAAAACATGCCTCCAAAATTTCAGCCGAACCCAGTTTTTCGTTTGGGAGAAAATAACTTCATAAGTTTTCAGTTCTAATGGCTGCAACTCCGCTAAATTTAGCATATGCTAAAATTTCTGCTAATTTTTCCATCAAATTCTCTGCTAAAATGGTTGTGACTCCTCTAAATTTTTCACCAAATTCTCTGCTAAATTTTCCACCAAATTATTCGCTAAAATGGCTGCGACTTCGCTAAATTTTCCGCCAAATTCTCTCTAAATGGCTGCAACTTCGCTAAATTTTCTGCTAAGTGGTTGTGACTCTGTCAAATTTGTCTTATACACTAGTTGTGACTCCACTAATTTTGCCTATTTTTCCTATTCTCGTAGCTGCGAATCCGCTAGATTTTCCTTATACACTAGTTGTGACTCCGCCAAATTTGTCTTATACACCAGCTGTGACTCTGCCAATTCTGCCTATTTTTCCTATTCTTGCAGTTGTGACTCTACCAGATTTTCCTTATACACCAGCTGCGACACCGCCAATTTTGTCCATTTTTCTTATTCTCGCAGCTGTGACTCCGTCAGATTTGTTTTATACACCAGTTGTGACTTCGCCAATTCTGCCAAACTTTCCCATTTCGCAGCTGCAACTTTGCTAAACTTTCCATCTCTTCCAGCTACAATTGTGCCAATGGTAAAATGAAAACAACAATTGAATGAGTCTTTCTACTTTGGATGCTACACAGGTTTTGGGTTTCATGAGGACATGCAACAATTTCAATTTGGGGGACATGTTGGGTCATGGATTTGTTCATATTTTCATCACCTATCGACATATATTTCATCCCTCTTCTTCATATTATTATACATTTATCATTCCATTTTCCATCCATTTGTTGTAACTGCCCATAAAATACCATATTACTTCCATTGATCCTTCAGTGGTTAATCATGATTATTTTCCTTTATTTTTAATGAGTTGAAGACTATTATGAATAATTTTATTGATGATGGTTTACAAAGTGATTTTTCATATTAATAGCAGCAACACTCATGGTTCAAGCCTCCAGCTCATGATCAAATGACCTTAACCAAAAAGCATGCCAGATAAGAACACATTTATCCGCGTCTTGATTTGCGGGAAGATGGAAAAGAATCTCAAAAATATGGGACATGGGTTTTGTGTGTAACGACCTCAATTACCTAATTTTTGAGGAAATCACTAAACAAAGCTATGGTTTTAGATATACCGCTGGTTCTCTAAACACGTGATTCCCAGATTTACTATTGCAGACGGTTTTCCAAATTAGCAAATTTGTTGAAACCAATCAAGTTGGCGATTTAGTTTCTCATTCTCTTGAGAGAATTTTATGTATAAATATGTAATCAATCTCATGAGAAGGGGGGGAGAGAGAAAGTAATGTTATGCTGTAAAATTTGATCCAGACTCCATTGCAATGATTTCATTATGATAATACATGCTGGAAGTTTCTTAATTATGGAGTTGTAGTCCGTTATTGTGGAGATCCAGCTCTGCTCAGTGGAGGAAGGGCCCTCTTCCCTGAGCAGATGCTGATATTGTTGATTGTAAGTGTGTTATTTTGTAGATTTTTTTATTATTCAGTTCATGTTTTCATTCATTAGATTTATCATAGTTGTTTTTCATGTTAATTTCTTTTGATAGATCGTTGGCCAACATAGCATTTCTTTCAGATTTATTTAGTTAGATCTTGCTTTGTAAGAGTTGATTTTTATTGCAATGTTTGAAGTGTGATTAGGTTTACAATGTGATTTTATGAATAGGATTAGGGTTTGATTTATTTTCAAGAAGGTGTGATCTAGTTTATAATGAGTTTTGATTTCATACCAATAGATCAACAGTGTCAGGTAGAAATTGTGTTTGCATAGATATTGCACGATAGCTTTGAAATAAAAGACTTCCTCGGGTTGACAATTTATGTTTTGGGAATTTCAGCTGTTTATTTCATTAGACAATTAATCCAACCAACACATCCAACATTTCTTCAATGACAACCTACCCCACAGGGGAAAACAAACCTTCCTTTAATAAAACATATTCCAAGAAATTTTTCTCTCGAAAGATGTAAATCATTGAAAACTTTCATCATATTTTCATTTTATGTTAGAAAATATCTCGGCGTGGGAACAAAAGTTTCAAAGTTGCCTAGGTTTTTTAAAATGCACATGTATGCTTTATAATTAACTGGAATTATCCTTTCAAATGATGTAAATAATTGAAAATATTACTCTTATGTTTGTTGGATTAATCTTTGAAATACTCATATTTATCTTATTTTATATCATACTCGTAGTTATTGGCTATAAAGCTAAGTATGCAGTATAAAACATAATTATATATTTTAAAAGTTGGGCATAATAAATGCCCATTAGTTTTCACACAAATGACCTTTTATGAAAGTAACTACATTCTTGGAGGTATATGTATGGTTTACAAAAAAACTCACTCATATTTTTAGGATTTAATGTATAGTGTCTGTATTAAACCTACAAAGTTGATAGTTTTTGTATATTTACATTAAATACTCCATCATAAAAAAAATTCACATAGGGGCTTCATATTTAGGTCTTTTTGAGTGATTCCACTTGGAAATGATTTATTTCTTCATTTCATATCATTATGAATCATTGTATTTTCATTTTAAGACTAAAAATATATTGGTATGCACAAATTTCAAAGTTGCCAAGATTTTTGAAAATGCATGCATATGCTTCATAATAAAGTGAAAATGTTCTTTCTAATGATGTAAATCATTGAAAATATCACTCTTAGGTTTGCTAGATTATTCTTTGAATACTCTTATCTAGCTTAATATATGTCATACTTGTAGTTATTGTATATAAAGCTATGTATGCAGTATGCAACAATTCTATTTTTTTTTCAAAATTAGGCATAATAAAATTCCCGCCATGTTCCACACACATGACCTTTTATGAAAGTTAGAGAATATTCTTGGAGGTAGATGTATGGTTGACAAAAGAATCTCTCGGATTTGTAGGATTTAATGGTTAGTGTCTATATTAAACTTTCCAAGATGACAATTTTTGTAATTTTACATTAAATTCTCCATCATAGAAAAATGCACACAAGTCATACTTGTTGTTATTGGCTATAAAAGCTAAGTATGCAGTATAAAATAGAGTCATATTTTTTTAAGAATTAAGCATAATAAAATTCCCACCATATTCCATGCACATGACTTTTAATGAAAGTAAGAGTACTTCTTGGAGGTAGATGTATGGTTGACAAAAACCTCTCTCAAATTTCTAGGATTCAATGTATAGTTCCTGTGATAAACATATCAAGTTAAATTTTTTTGTATTTTTACATTAAATTCTCCATCATAAAAAAATGCCCGCAGAGTCATACTTCTAGGTATTGGTTGTCAAGCTTAGTATGCAAACAATCATATTTTTTCAAAGTTAGGCATATTAAAATGCCCACCATATTCCATACACATGACCATTTATGAAAGTATGAGTACGTTCTAGGAGGTAGATGTATGGGTGACAAAAAATTCTCTTAGATTTCTAGGATTCAATGTATAGTGTCTGTATTAAACCTACCAAGTTGCCAATTTTGTATTTTTACATTAAATTCTCCATCATAGAAAAATGCACGCAGAGTCATACTTGTAGTTGTTTCCATGTAAAGCTAAGTGTGCAGTAAAAAACAAATTCATATTTTTTCAAAGTAAGAGTACATTCTTGGAGGTAGGTGTATGGTTGACAAAAACCTCTCTCAAATTTCTAGGATTCAATGTATAGTGTCTATATTAAATTTACCAAGTTGGCGATTTTTGTATTTTTACATTCAATTGCGCATCATAGAAAAGTGCATGTAGAGTCATACTTGTAGTTATTGGATGTAAAGCTAGGTATGTTGTATAAAACAAAGTCATATTTTTTCAAAGTTACACATACTAAAATGCCCACCATATTCCATAAACATGACCATTTATGAAAGTAAGAGTACATTATTGGAGATATATGTATGGTTGACAAAAATCTCTCCTAGATTTATAGGATTCAATGTATAGTGTTTGTAATTAAATTGCCAAGTTGGCATTTTTTTTTGTATTTTTATATTAAATTCCCCATCACAGAAAAATACACACGGGGGCTTCATATTTGAGGATTTTTGAATGATTCCACTCGAAAATGATTTATTTTCTCATTTAGTATCATTGCGAATCATCATACTTTCATTTTAAGTCTAGCAATATTTGAAATTAATGGATAAAATTCTAAGTTTGTTATGTAAAAACACAATGTAAATCTATAAAATTGGGCTTAGAAAAATGCACGCCATCTTCTGTATATAAGTAATTGATTGAAATTAATACATTTACTTGGAGATATTTATACGTTTGATAGAAACCTCCTTCATAATTATAAATTTATGTTTAATTTATCTGCAATTATTTTTTAAAATTGATTTTTTTTTAACTAAATTTGACCAGTTCACTAAAATGCACACTTGGACCTCATTTTTTAAATTTTTTTAGCGATCTCAACTCGATATGGTGTTTTGTATTATTCTACACCTTCCTATACATTTACGTTTTCAATTTAGGTTTAAAAAATCATGATGTGCAAAAACACTACAAGGTTTCCTTGTAAATGTGAAATGCCCACTTAGTTCAGTAAAATTGAAGCCTAAGTTCTATCCTAAGGTATCTTAACACAAAATTATAAGCATTGAATGCATGACTTGAGTGCATATGAGGATGATTAGTGTTAATTGAATGACATGAGATACTTATATCATAACCTTTTAGGCATGCATTATAGAGTATGGCAGACATTTACTAAGTTTTTATATACACAGATATAATAAATTACAAGTATTGTTTAATTTGAGAAATTTAAGATCTCTTCTAATTCCAATGTTGATTATTTTGATTACTTTGCAGAGTAACTCAACAATGGATAATTCAGGCCAACCATCTTAACATAATATTGATCGAAAATAAATGAGTGGAATGTGGTCCACTCGAAAATGATCATTTTTTGATGTTATCTCCATTACAATTAACCCTTATCAAAATATAGAAGGTTGAGTTTCTCAACAACCTAGGAAACCTTTTTCTGCAATTACATTTGAAGGGAATGGAAATGTAGTCCTACACAAGGGACACCAATTTGAACATGCATCCCTTACGAAGTTGGGTGCAACTAGATGTCACGAAATAGTTGAAAGAACCACCTTCTAGGAACAAATGGATAGAAATGCAAATGCAATTGAAAGTCACACAATAATTGAAAGAACTACAGTTGTTGAACAAATGGATAGAAATGAACCTACATAAAATCAAAATTCTACATATGTACAAGCTTCAATACAAATTCCTAAAGGGTGTTTAGCATATCAAATTAAACATGCTACTAGAAGGTTGTAAGAAACTGCCTCGAGACATCCTTTTTGGGTCTTAAGAAACATACATGATGGTATAATTTCATACTAAATTATGGGAAGAAAATATTTATAAGGAAATGGATAGATAATTCTCTTAGAAGTCACTTGAATATGTAGATGAAAATGACATTCTTGTTCGAATTGCGTAATTCATGAGCAAAACTACAGTTAAAAGGATAAAACACCTAGATGAGTGCGTAACAAAATTCGATCAATTGTTATAAGAGTGATCCTTATTGATTTTATTCCTAGGAACATGGCCTCGGTATTTGTTGAATCAAGCATGATCCATAAGTTTTTGCAATGTCTAAAGTGGATTGATTGTCATAGTGTATTGAAGGGGGGTGATCCAGCTTCAGTTTGTAAGGAAATGAAAAAGTGGAGCAAAAAAGTTGAGCATATTTATATGGGTTTCGAGAGAATTGGTGTTTTCATATATGGATTTAGAGTGAAGAAAGTAAAGTCACATGCTTTCTTTATGGTTGAGTCATACGAAAAGAGGACCGGAAGTAGAGTTATTAAAGTTCCTTTCAAAATTGCTATTGATCGTTCACATTATGATTGAGGTGGGAACGCATGCAAGATATTATTTGAGTTACTAGAAGATAGGGGCTTGATGTCTTGTGTAAGCCTTGGAAAATGGGATGTGAAGGAATAATACAAACACATTTTAACACATGTTGTTGATCATGTAAATATAGAGAACTTAATGAAATAATTAAACATGATTTCATAAGATAGGATCCCAATGGAATATTGAAGGGTAGTGAAAGTGAATTTGTTTGAGTGTCATGATTTAGTGGCCATATGCAGTTTAGTATGCAATAATAATGTTTCTCCAATGGGAATTATTTTTTCCTTGGTGCATATTCCATAAAAATTATATACACATGGTTATAGATGGAATCAAAATCCAATATGGGAATACTATTTGTAGTATTTCCAAGTTCTATGCAATGCCACCAAACTTGCTCTTAGTAAGTTATATAGATTTATTAGAAGCTTACATTTATGTTGATATCTTGCCACTACTTTATTAATATTACTTTGTTTAAAACATTAGGAGTTGAATCTTGGTTTCGAACAAAGCAAAGGATGGGAAGAAAAGATGGACGAGTGTATTACAAACATTCAACCAACCTTATCTGGTATAAAACTCAATATTATCAAGAAGTATCGCATGAATAGAACAATGATCAAAAGGTACATGCTTTCATAATTAATTATTACTTATAAATGGAAATTCTTATTATTTAAGTAACACATACCTATTATGAAACATGTGTTGTCACTTACAACTAACTCTTGGATTAATGTCCAATCTTGTATATTGTGCTCTCCATGCTATAGTTAGAATTGTTTTGAAGATGTTTTGTGAAATTAAAATAATTTCACAAGATTATGACAAGGTTCATCCAACAAGAGGGATCGGGAAAACAAAACTTGTTCAAACTTGGGAGGAGATGGAGAAAATTAGGGTTCCATGTAAGCCTGGGGAACCATACCATAATAAAATTTATGGTTACAATGATCTTAACTATGGGAAATCATACAGATCAACATTAGAAAAGATCATAATTCAACATGAGGGAATTTTAAATGTTAAAAAATCATTTTAGCATATCCAATGTTTTTAATGTGATTTTTTACTAATAATCAAAAGTGATGATTTTATGATGGCATAATTGGATCTTTGATTTATGCAATTGTAATAGAAAATTAAGTATGTAATCATGTACAATGAAATATTATGCTTATACATTATTGAAGGCCTAACGAATGAAGACAATTATAAAAAGTTTGTGAAGTTGTGGAAGTGTTAAAAATAATTCCACATGTTGCAATTGCAAGGGTGTATATGCATACAAGGAAAGATATGCCAATTTCTATTAAGTTAGTAGTATTATGTATTTAAGTATGGTGGCATTATTTCATTCACAATTAAAATTATAATCCATTATCATTGAAGGATTGGATTCCTTGTCAATGAGTGGCTTTGGTTGTGTTCTTGTTATTTAGGATACGAGACAGTTCCTTATATGCATGTCCAAGGTGCCCATGCTCGTCAAGTGACTAGTGCTATTGATCCTTATAATTTAGGATGGTTAAGGAATGAAGTAATGGAGCATAAGCATAAGAAAATGAAAAATTTGAATAGTAACCAAGGAGGAGGAATAGTTGTTGCTATGAAGTATAGAAGCACATTTGAATATGATAGAACATGTCTTGTAAATAATATGTGAGCACACATTTTTAATCTTGTTATGAGGATAGAGTCTAATTTCCAAAAAAATAAACAAAGAAGATTCATGCCTTAGATTATTAGACGTCAACTTCGTGTTGAATATGAAAAGTTAAGTAGTCCATTGAATGATGAAACTACAACACATTTGGCATCCTGCTTCCCTGATGTCAATCCTTAGTAGGTAAAACAACTATTTGACTCATAGGAAAAACAATATAAGAAATCATTGATTGTACTGACAATAGTAGGTATGTCCTAATTTTATATGGTATGTAATCATGATTTCATTTCATAGTGCAAGGTCCTACAATCTATGTGTTTAACTATAATTAATATTCCCTCACAGTTCACTAATAATCTTCCAAGATCAAGGCCAATAAGAAAAAATGGTGAAGAGGCTTATCGTGAGTCACATCACTTTGTAAAAATCAAGGAAAAAAATGTCTAAACAAGAAGTAAAGAATGTGTCTCTTGCTCCACTGGTGGGTTATGTTCATTAAATCCCCCCCCATTAAGACAAACAAATTATAGTACTAGATTGTCGCTAATAAATTCTCAAATTAGTATAATGAATGAAGGACACATGTTACAATTATTACTTTTTCAAGCAATCTTATTTGTGTAAAGTACATCTTTTTACTTGCTCTCTGGTGTTGCCAATATTGTTGATTTTAGGAAATGGGCTAGGTCAAACTGATTAGACACAACAAATACAAGGGGTAGCTGATGTCAATACCTCAATGTTGTTTGATGATAAAAACAATATAACTCTAGCTGTTTCATTGGAGAGAAAAGAACCAACATGGACTGTTCAAACACAATAAATGAATGAGACAGTTGTTGTTGACATAATTATGCTGACTTCTTCAAATCATGGTAAAATTGATGTTTCATCATTAAGAATTGAGGCACGACAACTCAATGAAACATACTAATGGTTTGGAGCAACTATTGTTGATATGATAATTATGGAGGCTATGAATCACATTAAAATGATTGTTCCATCCAAGATAAATGGTGCATAGCATAGTGGTGGAAAAAATAAATTAAAGAGGAAGTAGTTGATGTCCAAACATGGAAGGTAAGAATCATATAAAAATTGGCGTCATAAGAAGAAGTATGAGAAAGACAAAAAACAAAAAAGTCCTAGATTATCAGAATGCAACATTGTATGCAAAATGGTGAAAGAAACTTATGATGCAATAATAATTTATAGTAATCTTTCCATATTGAAAATTTATTCTATTGTGGTAACATTTATGTGACTTATGGTGCCATTTATGTTACAATTTTTACATAGAAAAAAAAGTAATTATGAATCACATCAAATACATAAAAAACATATACAAGTGCATTCTTTGTTTCCTTTTGTAGAATCATCTAGTTCTTCAGAAGCTACAACATTCGCTTCTTGTATTTTTTCTTCTAGGTCTTTCACTTTCTTTACATAGTTTTGCAAATCAGTTTGCAGTCTATTGTTATCATATGTTTACTTCTTCAACAAATTTGCATTCTTCTTATACTTGTTTGTGTGTTCCTTTTCCTTTTGTTGAAGAACATTATTCATAGACTCCATCTTAGCTTGAACTTCAACCAAATTGCTCCTAAGGTTCTCTACTTCCTTGAATTTTGTGTCCTCAAATATTTTTGATCTGGAGTATACAAAAGTGAGAATGCCTAAATAATGGATTTATGTTGCAAAGAGACAATTTGGGATTTTAGTTTTTCTATCTCATTATCACATCCCAGAAGATGTACTTTTCTTTTCTACAATAGTTTTTTTCTCAAGTCTATAAACATGGATTCCTTCTCATCTAGCTTCTTCTTGAATGATTCATGTATTGTTGATGAGGAAAAAATATAACCTCCAACATTCATTGATGCAAGAGCTTCCTACAAACTCTTCTCCTGTATTTTTTAAGGACTTCTCATGCTCAATTAAGGAGTTTTGGACTACATATATATTGTAATTTTTAGCCATAAGCAAAACATTACTCTTAGCTTCAACATCTTCAATGTTAATTTCTTCTTCCTCTTTGTTTGCTTTACCCTTACCATGTTTTCTAAGGTCAGATTATTTTCCCTTTTTAGCTCTTTTATCTTTGACTATTGCATAAACCTTGTCAATTTTTTGATCTCTCAACTACTTATTTTTCTTAGAAATTATAGCCTTCGAATTTGCCACTTTTTTCACATTCTACTATCTCCTCTTTATGTTTATTGTACTCTTATTTTAGCTTCTCTTCAAATAGAGCATTACTCTTACCTTTATCAAATTCAATGTTACTTTCTTCTTCCTCTAAATTTCTTTACCCTTACTATGTTTTTTACTATCATATACTTTTCCTTTTTTAAGTCCTTTAGTCTCTTGACTATTTCAACAATCCTTTCAACTTTTTTACCTCTCAACAACTCAAATTTCTTATGAATGGTATTCTTCATTTTGCCACTTTTATTTTATTCTCCAATCTCCTATTTATGTATAATGTATTGTTCTTTCAATGTGTAATATCCCTCGCTCTTAACCCCTATGATTGTAATTAATTATAATTGATATAAATGTATTTGTGTATTTTTCATGGCATGGATTTCAAGGCCAAGGCCCTGCCAACAAACGTTGCAGAATTCAAGAGTAGTTTGATTTTGTAGAAGAACCATGCACTAGCTGAAGCATGGCGATGCCACACAAATTATCTAAATTGTAAATGTTGAAACAATGAAAAAAAAACCTAGGATTGAATGTGCAAGACAACAAGATTGAGGGGCAACGATATCCACTAAGGAGAAATGTTAGAGACTTGTGAAGGATTGATAATTCGATTCATGATGATCGAGGATCATCATGGTACCTTAAGGTTCTAAAAAAAGCTGAGTTGTTATTACTCACTATTTAGCGTAAATCTAATTATTGCACAGAGGCGCTCTAGAGCCCAGTATGGGGGAGATATTGTAACGTGATATAACGTTAGTAACGTTTGTAACATGTCGGCAAAAAATAATAGTGATAGTGAATATTATGGGAGAGATCTTGTAATGTGATGTAACGTTAGTAACATGTCGGAAAAAAATAATAGTGATAATGAATATTATGGGAGAGATCTTGTAACATGATGTAACGTTTAACATGTCGGCAAAAAATAATAGTGATAGTGAATATTATGGGAGATATTTTGTAACACAAAATAAAAAACAATATCATTGTCTACCACAAAAACAATCTAATATGGGGGAGATGTTGTAATCTTCCTACCTAACAAAACAATAAAAAAGTAAAAATTTAATTATCTGTAAAAAAAATATGTGAGTCAAGAAAAAAACACAAAATTGAATTATCCGCAAAAAAAATGTTGGCCTTGCACATGGTTTTAAAACCATGTGCAAGGCATTCTAAAAAACCCATGGTTTTCTTCTACACGGTTTAGGAGGCTTTGCACATGGTTTTTAAACCATGTGCAAGGCTTCCTAAACAACCCATGGTTTTATTGTACATGGTTTAGGAGGGCCTTGCAAATGGTTTTAAGACCATGTGCAAGGCCTCCTAAACAACCCATGGTTGTAGGAGGGCCTTGCATATGGTTTTAAAACCATGTGTGGGGAAATGACGCAATATTCGTTCCTAAAAAAAAAAAAATATTATATGTCGGCCATAAATAATATTAAATATTAATAATAAAAATATTATATGTGGACCTTAAATAAAAAGATGTGTCTTTTGGTTTGAATCAAATCAGTGGATACCTAAGAAGAGGTTTGCACCTCTAGAGATTTGATCCATCTCGACGCTTGATAGAGCCTAGGATTTGGATCTACGCTGGTTATGATTAAATCAAAACATATGAAACAAGTTACTATTGTTATATGAGGATATCATAAGCATGCTATTGCTATGATATTACTTATAATATTTGAGCATTGTGTGACAATGCATTACTCAGTAGAAAAAAGAGGTGAATGGGTTATTCATTTATGAGTGTATAGCAAGCCATTATTTATTTGAGCTTGGATGATTATTTTTTTCCTCGAAAAATTTCATAATTTTATTTCTAGAGAGAACAAAATTACTTTCATAGCATACTTAAATAGCCATATCGGTGCCCATGCTATGCACAAAAATTATAAACTGAGAGTTACAATATATCGGTTTAATAATATAACGCTGATTACAAAAAGTCCAAAATATATATGACTAGTATGTCATATCTTTTACAACAAAATCAAAGCTGAAATAAAAAAATCCATAATGCTCTATGTATCATAGTGTAGGAAACTATCCTTCATGGAAAGGACGGTGATAGTATCTGTAGACTTGTCCTTGAATGTGTTCTTCAACCTGCCAGGTGCCTAGTTGTAACTATGTGCCCTTTTTGGAAGACTGATATGCCAGCCCATTCTTTCCCTAAAAACATGGGTGAAAGTAACACTATCAAAACATTATTTTATAGCGAAACCATCAACAAGTACAGGTACAATATGGATAGAGTGACGACGATGTAATTCCTTTATGTAGTTTAGTATGATCATCGAGTCCCCAAAAACCTGAAGCGACAAACAACCCCTTTCCAAAGCAAAGAGAAACAACAATTTTAAAGTGTAGAGCTTTACATAATTGTTTGATCCAATCCTCAATCTAGCAGTCAAGTGGAAAACGTGATCATCTATCAAGAATAAGACTCCACCTCCCCCATGCATCTTAGGATGACCCTGTGAATCCCCATCGAAAAAATTCCAAGGACTCCCCTATCAATGATTATTATTATTACGAACTTATGATTATAATTATGAGTAATCATCTCGTCTTAGTGAGATATATCCATAGAGTATTTGATGGAAGCATGATCTCTATGAAAAGAATCCAAAGTCTATTCTCAAAGGTGATTATTAGTTAATTATGTCGTAGGCATTTTTCTCTATGAGGTTCTCTTTGTAAACATTGTTCACTTCGTCGTCCTTGCAGCCAATCAGAATTCACCATGTATCATTCTTCTCTCACAATTAAAATATGCCACGATTCTGTTGTTGTGGTTGCATGTTCAAGAGGTCCACGTGTTCAGAAGACTCTAGTTACGTCGTAGGCATTTTTCTCTATGAGGTTTGCTGTGTAAACATTGTTCAATTCGTCATCCTTGCAACCAATCAGAATTCACCACGTACCCTTCTTCTCTCCCAACCAGAATCTCAGAATCTGTCATGATTCTGTTGCTGCAGTTGCGTGTTCACGAGGTTCTCCTAAGAAGACTCTATCTCCCATAAATCATAGAGGTTTAACCAAATTTTCCATACTTGACAGAGCTGCATGCACAACCCAAACCAATGGGCGTGTTTCCAGTGCTTTTCATTGTGGCCTATGGGAATCCATTACCAGGCGCACTTCATCAGTGAATCAATCCTTCAAAAACCAGTCAACGGAAAGCATTTCCATGGATAACGATGGATTAATAACCTATGATATAATTTTATTTATATGATAAGTCGATTATAGAGTATGGAACTTCAATTTAATATTTTTAAATACACGTAACGTTTGATTGTTTTTATTTTATGTATGAGATTTAAGGAAAATGACGTAGGAAATTCCAATGAAATTTTATACTATTAGTAATGAAAAAGAATTTATATTCATGGACAATCTTATGTATAATTATTTGCATGTATATTGGCTTTTTAAGGCATGTGGTTTAATCATTCTTAATATAAGAGAATGTAATCTAAATTAGTTTTTAGTTTTAGTTTTAGTATAGTTACTTATATATGCACAAATACTTTTTAGAAAATAAATAAATGGTTAATGAAAAATCACATTAATTATTTAGGATAGATTAAATTTAGAATACATTAACTATATTTGTTTTAGAATGTAATTTTATATGTATAGTTTTTGTATAAAAGCTTTATGTTTATTTAAAACAAATTGTTTACAAATGATAAAATAATTTTATAGCTTTATTGTATAAGCTTTAAAACATTGGTTCTGATTTTATTAAATCTATTAATTCGCTTCAGTAAATGATTAGTGAAAAAGTTGGCAATACAAATCTACTTTAATTTTAGGATAATTATATAAATTCTATATTAAGTTAGAATAAGTCAACTTTGGAATGCTTTAATATTATTAGTTTTGTAAATTGTTTCTTTTTATTATAAATTTTCAATATACAAAGCAAGATATGTTGATTTTTTTAATAATTTATGTCAGGGTGACAAATAAAAAAACATGGTAAGATTGAATTATATGCAGGTATAGAGTAATAAATAAATTGATTAAAAAGTTTTATTATTAATGTTGTAACTTGAGATTAAAAATAAAAATTGTAATTAATATAGGTTGTTATATATAATTGAAAGAGTTGTTTAAGGGGTCATGTGGTATGGGATAATGTCAACACTATCTAATATCATGTTTCATAATGAACAATGAATATTGTTGTAAAATGTCATTCAAGGTTATTTATGAGGTTTAATAATTAATTAAGAAGATGTCGTTAAGAGTCGTAAGCTAAGTGACCGTACAATGATATGTGTCATAAAATTTATTGCATAGATCACATGGATTAGTAATTAAACTTATTATCATAATAATTGAGTTGGGTAATGAAGATAGGATAATGCCTTCTAAAAAAAGTCCAATTGCCCCAGTGTGTCGTTACAGTAACCTTCTCTTGAATAAGAGTGAGGGAGAAGCAGTGGTCTCTTGCGTTTTTAACGAATCATTCACAAATGAAAATGGGGACCTAAAGAAGGAGGTCAAATTTTTTGGGATGGTAAATTAAAATCTTAATTCACACAGGAACAATGACATAGAAGTTTTGAAATTGAAAAATTGAAAGCTTGGAACACAAAATTAAAAGTTAGGGAACAAGAAGGTATAATTTTTAGGCTGGAAAATTAAAAGATGGAAAATAAGTGTCCAACAATGGAAAGATTGAAGACACGTAACAAAGAACAATATTCATCGGCACAAGGACAAGGAAGAATTTGAGTTTGTTTATAGAAGTCAACAAATATTGCCAAAGAATTAGGAACACACATGCATTTTGTAATAATCCCTTAAAGAGACAAATGACATTTCTTGTTGGTACAACAAAAGAGTAAGAATACACAAATCCATTTCGTAGTAACCCCTTAAATATAAAAAGCTAAACCATTTCCATTTCTTAATGGTTTATGATGAATTTCTTTAAAAATATTTCATTAATACGCTTACAAGTGCAAGTACTATACATTTTGCATAGTGAAATATCAAGTGGAGATTAAAACAAACAAAAAAATAGGCCTTTTCAAAGTCACCAGATAAAAACAGAGAATTGTCACCCTTATGCAGTAAAATTGAAAGTATCATGAAGTCGGACATGAATTAGTGATAAGGGTTTCAAGATTAAACAATTTCACTAAAACTAAATATCTATGTTCAAAGGTGTCTAACACTGTATGCGAAGTGCAATGAAAACTTCCAAACTACTACGTCTGTAAAAACCTATTATTTAGAAGTGGTTGGCTTATTAATATTTACTGAAATGATAATATACCAAGGATTAGAAAACCCAATCAAATGTCCATATAGTTGGAAATAATACATGTTTATTGCTATACGTCAAAACCCATGGAATACCCAATTGTTACATTCTATGGCATGCATATTTGATAGCTACCTAAATACAACCATTAAGTGTTTAAATTGGTGCATAGAGATGAAAATGGAGAATCAATTTAAAGGAATATTTGGTGAGATTAATCTCACATGTATATCAAGTGTGACTCTTATGTGCATGGAGCTTCAACTTTCTACATTCAATAATGTTTTTGATATATTACAAGGTATGGAGGAAGGATGCACATACTTGGAAGGAAAATGTGTGGGGATGTGCAGTAGCCATGGTCCTTTGCCATTGGCTTGTTTACGGGGGGATTTTAAGGGAAAAATTTAGCCCATGGATAATTTTGGATGTTTCATCCAGAAAAGGATTCACCAATTTCCATTCTTTTTTTAAATGATCCACCCATATTCCACAAGATTAAAACATTTTACTCTAAACATCACCAAAATTGTCATAAAAGCTTAAAAATTTAAATATATTTACAAAGTATCACCAAATAGTTTATAGTTGAAAATTTAAGAATTTGTGAGATTTACCAAGGTTTATACTTTAATAAAATTATGGATCCTTGAAAAATGATCTTATCTTGATTCTCTGGTCTGATTTGTATTTGGTTGTATCCACTAAACCCATCCATGAATGATAAGTACATTTTTCCTGCTAGGAAATATAGTACTTGGTCAATGAACGGTAAAGGGAAGTGGTCATTCATTGTGGATTTGTTGAGTTCTCTGTAATCCACACGCACTATCCATTTTCCATTTTGATTAGGAGCAATGACAAGAGGTGAGACCCATTCACTATTAGAAATTGGATAAATCCATCCTACAACTAAAATTTTTTGTAGTTCTTCCTTAACTCTCTCTTAAGGAAAGGTTTCTTCCTCTCTGAGGTTGTCTAATGAGTTAAAATTCATCCTTTATGTCAATTGCATATGCATGAAATGGAACAGTGAATTAACTAAATATTAATTCAGTTACTCATGACACTCGCCCAAGATATTAGAATCATTGGTTAGATTTGAATTTCTCTAGGGAAGAACTTTAGTTACATGAAAATCATAGACATCTCAAAGAGGTTTGACAAATATGGGGCTAAGAGCTTAAGTCATGTATACAACTCTTATCCAAATCCACTATCTTAGTAATTGATACCAATAGAACTATTTGGACTCTTTGTCCATTAAGTGTGTTTCTCAACATCTGTAAACACCCCACCAAATTAAAATAACAAGGGTTGGCTCAATCAATTGAACCATATAACAAAGGAATATTGTTGATAGGTAAGCCATAGTTCAGAGGTACAAATTCAATTGGCTCCATCAAGGATACTACTACCTATTGTGGTGGGTTGTTGAGTGGCCCTCCATCTAGATATTTGAGGGAATACAAGGGGATCCCATGAGATTTTCATTAGAAAAGAAGGAGATCGTCAAACTAATGGACCAAGTGTGATTGAGGATATCATTCTTACGTGAGATAGACACATAATATGATGTAAGAAATACATTATCAAATTAGTGCTCCAATGACAACCAAATATATTGTCCTTTGTCCCTTATGGTATACTTAGACTTGGATCAAGAAAATATCTTCCATGTTTCACTAGGATGCTTATTGAAAAGATTGAAGACTTCATATCATGTGTTCTTGTTGATCTAGCACCAATTTATAGAAGCTCATATTTGGTATTGCTTGTTTTGGTCATTGTAACTACCTTTGCTAGGAATATTTTATGATAGCATGAATAGGATAACATAGCAATACAATAAACAAAAGTAGAAGTAAAACAAAGAAGAAAACAATACAAGAGATACACCCGGATGCGTGGTTCACTCGATATGGGCTAATCCACAGAGAAACTACCAGTCCTCATTTTTTACTTATGTCCAAAACAATGAAGAGATACAACTTGCAACACATATGTTGTAACCTCCTCTTCAATCTCTCAAAAGTATCTCTCAAACTCCACTCAGCCTTAATATAATTCCTTCTCTAAAAGAGGGTTACCTTCTAGGGAAAAAAGACACAAACATAATCTCTACCATTAGATATGTAACCTACTGATGAACGATCCATATTTACTATGACTATATTTACATGGAAATTATAGATGCCTTAGAAACATTGGATAATAATGGGGGTAAGAATGTGAGCTTTTTACACAATTCTCTTGCAAATCTATTGTCTCAGTGTTTAGTACCCACCTATTTATTAGGAACATATTGGCTACCAAATCAACTTATGTCAATATGTTATCTCCATTTAGGGTTAAAATTCCATTACATAGGGCCTATGGTTTGCTTTGACTTACTCTAGTGAAGAACTTTAGTTACATGTAAATAATAGACATATAAAAGAGATTTCACAAAATATGGGGCTAAGAGCATGAGTAATGTGCAAAACTCTTATCTAAATACACTATCTTAATAATTGATACCAATAGAACTATTTGGACTCCTTGTCCACTGAGTGTGTTTCTCCATGACTATAAACACCCCACCAAATAAAAAAAACAAGGGTTGGCTCATTCAACTAAACCATCTACTATAGGCATATTGTTGATAGGTGTGCCATAGTTCAGAGGTCCAACTTCAATTGGCTCCATCAAGGATACTACTCCCTATTGTGGTGGGTAGTTGAGTGACCCTCCATCTGGACATTTTAGGGAATACAAGGGGATCCCATGATATTTTCCTTAGAAAAGAAGGAGATCGTCAAATTAATGGACCAAGTGTGATGAAAGATCTCATTCTTAGTTGAGATAGACACAATATGAGGTAAGAAAGACATTATCAAATCAGTGGGCCAGTGGCAACCAAAGATCTTGTTCTTGGTCCCTTATGGCATCCTTACACTTGGCTGAGGAAACTATCTTTTGTGTTTCAATTAACAATTCTAAGAAATAACACATTCTCTTAGATGCTTATTGAAAAAAATGAAGACTTGATATTACGTGTTCTTGTTAACCTAGCAACAATTTATAGAAGCTCATATTATGATATGCTTGTTTTGGCCATTGTAACCACCTTTGCTAGGTATATTATGTGTTAGAAATAGTATAGAAAAGCAATAAAATAAAATAAATGTAGAAATAAAACACATAAAAGCATAGTACAAGAGATACAACAATATATGTGGCTCACTCGATATGGGATACATACACTAAGAAATAACCAACTCTTCATTTTATTTCTTCCAACAAAATGAAAAGATACAACCTACAACACATCTGTTGCAACCTCCTCTTCAATCTCTCACAATCTCTCTCAAACCCCACCATAACCTTCATTTAATTCCCTCTCTAAAAGAGGGTTACATTCTATGGAAAAAACACACAAACATGATCTCTACCATCAGATATGTAACCTAATGATGAATGATCAATATTGACTATGATATTACAAAATTTTACAAGGATTTCTTTCCATAAAATGCCTTTTAACGCTGATGATTTTTTACAAGGATATGATTTCTATATGTCTACCTTAGCTATTCTAATCAATCTTGCAAAGCACATTTAGGAGCAAGTTTTCAAACAATTAAAGTATTTATAAAAAAAAAATATTATAATTTTTTTTTTAACTTTCCAATACTTGATTGCTTGAATTCTTGGAAAATTTTGACAAGCAGAATAATTATAGTTGTTAAATTGGTTAATGTAATGAATGGTGGACGAGTGCTTTGTTTCTTCAGCTAGGGAAACCTAATGAACATTTGGGGTGGCTACAAAAATGATTGATCACTATACATAAATTCATTTCAAGAATGAAAAATTTCATGGTGGATGGGTTGGTGACAAGTATTTTCATGTTGCCATATGCATCAGCCATGAAAGGCAAGTGTTTCGATTATATTTTGTGAATTATTTTGTGATTATGTTTTGTGGAATGTTTTGTTTTTCTCTATCATGTAGTTTATGTAAGTGTATTTCCAGCATTTAAAATTAAAATATGATTAAATAGGGGCTATGTAGGTTTTATCTTATTTAGTGGCCATGTTGCTTGGAACTTATAGAGAAAAGAAGTTTATCATCTTAAAGGCACTAGAAGGTAGTGTGTGAATGATGTATATATAATTTTTTGGGAACCCCATGGATTCTCAACTATAATGGAGTTGACTCAAGGATAGTAATTTCCTCATGCACTTGGGAATAATTCCCACACAGTTTCATAACATGTATACCCGTCATTCTATTACAATGATAGTATGACAACATAGGTTCTTAGGCAACCTCTAGAAGAATGATGGATAACTCCAATGACAACCAAAAGTACTGAATTATATTTGCATGCTCACAACTCACCATGTGTCTTCCTAACAATCCCACATTTCTCACTCCCCCCACTAACTCCAAGGTTGATATTACTTACGACAATATGAGGTAAATGACTTAGGATTACAAGAAAATAATATTCTCTCTTTAGCCCCACCCCCTACGCCTGCTTTCTTTATTTTATTCTGGAATTATAGTTCCCATGTTTGTCATCATTCTATGTCTGCAATTTGTGATTTATTTGATTATTCTTCCATGTACATTTACGTATTACATTGTTTGGCTCTTAGATTTCATAATTTATACATTTCCATTACCATTTGGGGGATCAAACTCGGGGTATTACAAGAATCATGCATGGTTGATAGAACTCCTTACATCTTTTTTTGTATGGGGTCTAAATAGTTACTTTATTATGCTGACTTTTAGATGATATATGGGGAAAGGATTTTATGGTTGACATACTTTCTTACAATGCAATTATTGATGGGTGTTGTCAGAAGGGAAAAATGGAGAAGGTGGAAAATCTGATAAACATTTTGAAGGAAGATGGATTGCTTCCAAATTTCTTCTCATCAGAAATTGTTTACACAATGTTATTGGGTTTGTGTAGTACAAAAAGGTTAGCTTTGCTATTTTTATGATGACTTCTTGTAGATGAATGGAAGTCCAAGATATTAATGGAAAGCAAGTAGGAAACAATTGACCATTGGATTTCTTGACTGCTACGAATATTTTAAGAAGATTTTGATGTGACTATAAGATGGGTATTGTAGTGTTACATTTATTTAATTGTAGGTTTAAACCAGTTGCATGGTAGAGGCCATTATGGTTTACATTCACTTGAATTATTTTAGAATAATCAAGAAATGAACCTAAATGTCCCTTTTAAGAATCTGTACAAGGCACTCGATTTTTATGTAAACATATTCTACCCAAGGTTAAACATTCAGAATAGATATCCTTCATTAGGGGGAGCTTCATTCTAGACAATTTCATTCCAATTTGAGAAGGTATCAGTTGACCAAATTCCTAGTGCTCAATGTCCTTTTCATTATTATATATTTTGAGAAGGATTATGATAGGTTCAAGTGGCCCTTCAACATGGCCATAATCAAGGCCTTGGAGTTCACTCCTTTCTATCCATGTCATGAAAACCCTTTTGTTAGTGGAATCAACCTGGCTATCTATTAGCAACTACAAATAAAAGGAAGGATATTTTCATGTTCATCCAATAAAGGTGCCCATTAGCTCCAAATATCTACATCAGGTAAGTTGAGACCTTGGGATATCTAGTGTCTCATCATGTGTGCCAAGTTCTAAGGAAATATATTCCCCTATGTAAACTAGGAACCAAATAGCTTGTTAGTGGACATTATGTAGATGATTCATTTCTCACTATCCTGGAGGAACAAGAATATATGAATTACATGGTATCCTGGCCCGATATATTTTGCACTGCCTTAAGGTCCCTAATTCAATGGGAAAAGAGCCTAAAACCTCCTACTTGGTCAGCTTAGCAAGGTTGGTCATAGATCCAACTGGGCCATATTTTTATGTTTATGGGAATGCCATTTCAATCCTCCCTAAGTGATTTGTAGGGCATGGTTATATAGTGAGTTGAAAAAAAGAGTGTTAAATGGTTAACCAAGTTTATGTCTTTGGTTTCTATGTTCCAAATTTGTATTAAGATTCTAGCAAATAGCCATGTTTATTATTCCTCACATTGGGTTCCCTGTACTTGTGCTTATCAACAACTCAACAAATATATTTGTAGCTTTATTTGGGTGAATACGGAGAGAGACAAGGATTCCATCATATAAATTACAACATTTATTGCACTCCCAAAGACTAGGGATGATGGGAATTAATAGAACTGATACTCAAGCCAACACCGTGTGATAAATTGGTTATTAGTGCATCAAAAGGGCATGAAATTTTGGAAGGGTATTTGAAGGACATGAAAGTTTGGAAGTTTCCAAAGATACTTTAATTTTCCAAAGGAGACCTAGGAAAGACATTATGGTCAAGATTCAACTTACAAACTATTACTTTTACCTCAACTAGTGCCAAGGTGAAAGAAACATTGTTGCCTAGAGTATATGGAAGGCCTAGGACATTGTTAAGTTTTATGTGAATTGGAAAGGCCAAGTTTTTAGGCTTGGTTTTCCCTTTAATCATCATTCCTTACACTGTTAAACCATATTTCCCCATTGAGGTAAAGTATTGGATTTAATACAACCTAACCTCAACACATTCAAAGGCATTTTATATGCCCATATTAGGGATTGGGTTCTATGGCCCAAATTAAAAGAAAAAATCATGTTGGCCAATCCCACCAATTTTTTTTTTAATGAATCAAGGAGATCATTCTTGATTATCTCTCCATGAACTAGTCCTTCAAATTTCAGCATTCTTAAATATGTTGCAAGCATTTATCCTGGAAAAAGGTCGAGTTCTTTGAGAATTACAAGTTGTTGGATAGTCACTGGTTGGCACTTTCTAATGCCTAACATAATATTTTCGTTGACATGTATCATCATAGCTTAGATCTCTAATTTATATCCTTATGCTCTAAATGTCATTTTTTGGGTACTAATGAGAATAATTTAATCACACTTTCTGAAAGAATTCCGAAGTCACTATTTTAGAATATTTGACTTACAACCTAATGTAAGAGCGCAAACAATAAATGAAAACCAAGAAGCATTGAAGTTTGTAAACTAGTGGAGACATGACCACCACAATGTAAGCACTAAGTGTTAAACTTGAGCATTCCAAGTGAAAATCCATTGCATGCGTTCTTTCCATTCTTTAATATCACATCTCTAGAGAAAATGATCAAATATCATGAGGCGAGGAGGATCATGGGAAATGTAGATATGCTTAGAGGAGAATTTGTAAAAGGAAACACCTAAAGAGGAGTTGTGCATGGTAAATTAACTGAATGTCAATATTGTGCCTTCCATGCCATTAGCAGAGTTTGTGTAGTAGTGTTGTGTCACCCTAAAAATGTAACAGTGCAGTTCTTTTGTTTACAATAGAGAATCAATGCTCTTAATGTGTTATTTTTACACATTGGTAGGATCCTATGTATGTAGCAAGGTGGTCTTTAACTTGTTGTGTTGGAATTATTGGATACCTACGTAAAACTTGTTTGTCTTTGATAGAGTTATGTGTTCTAGAGAGAGTGCTATAGATTGGGACTTTCTTGAATCACCATGTAAACTTACACTTTCCATAATGAGTATACTCAACCCACTCTCCCATATTGAAGGTTTGTATTACATTGCATTTTGTGTTTCTCACTAGATTTAAATTGTGCAACATATATGTTATGAACTTGCAATCCATTTTGAATATTGGAATCCATCAACAAAATATGTTAACATCATACTTTATAAAAAACCTTGATTGAACCAGCCTTAGACCACTCAAACAAAACCACATAGTAAGCTCTTGATAGTACTTGTTTCAATATTCTCTTTTTCACTTCATTGCACCTACTTTACTTCCCATTTTTTTATTTGTGTGTATCTTATTAATATTTATAAGAAGGATGGATGGTTATTAAGATTCATTGAAAATATTTTTGATTTATATGATTTTAAGACAAGCTTTATGATTTATAACATTATTTTGATTGAAAATAATTTATACATTGGAAAAGTTTTAAAATAAGCATTTCTCAATCAATCTAGTTTTGATGAGTTAAAAAATAAAATTATTTATTATAGAAATATTAATGTATATGTTAAAGAGGTATATTTCCCTACTAAGCTTGGAAGATGGGCAGGTTGGAAGAGATAAGAGGTGGTGATAAGTGGTGAAGATGATTTGGAGGAGGTGGACTATTTAGCGATCCATTGAAGGGGCAGAAGATTTGGGCCAACTTGAAGGTGGAAATTCATATTAAAGGTGAAGAGGTTTAGTACAAAATTATAGCTAAATTATTTATACTTGGGTAAATGTAGAGGTTTAGTTTGGTTTAAGAGAAATGCTATGACAATGCCAACTATATTTAGTTTGTTGTTAACTTCATCTACATTTAATATTTGATTGCCTATTTGTGATATTTGGGATTTTAAAGTTCACCTTTAGCTGGCCTTCTTGGTACTCATGGTACAAGGCTAGGTCTACCCTATGGAAAAACTTTAGTCCATGCACTTTCCTTGAGGCTTTTTTCCATAACACCAATTTGATTTTAGTTTCCTTTTTTCAACCCTTTCACCCTCCAACAAAAACCTATCGACATATTATTGCACCTTTTTAGGGCAATTGCTAGTTGAAATCTCCATTACCTATATATTAATTAGAATGGAAATCCAAAATTGTGACTCCATTTTAATACATAGTATCTTACTTCTATTAAATTTGTTGTGAAGTAGAGGGACAAAATTAAGGACTTGTTAGGGGTAGTGGATCGTGATTTCTTCTCTCTTGCCAGAAAACGTGAGATTATGGAGATGGAAGAGACACAATCAAATATCTTGCTCCATAAGAAAGAATCGATCCGATTAAAGCGCCGAGAAGGACAAATACTACTGGGGAAGCACCGGATGATACTGGGGAAGCACCGGATGAGGAGGGAAATCTGGTTTACGATGAGATATCATAAAGAGGTTGGAGAGTAAGTTTTTTCAGAAGTCTTATGAGGCATAGAATGGTGTTGGTATCGAGAAGCAGCTGGAGGTAATAAAACACTACCCTCATCTTTATGAGCAAGAAGACTGTGTTTCTATTGGATGCGCAGTCACTGAAGGGGAGATTTTGGAGACGCTTAAAATATTTAAGAAGGAAAAAATCCCCAAACCCAACGAGTGGTCTGTGGATTTTTTCATCCATTTTTTCGATCTTTTGGGAACAGTTTAACTGAGGCTGTGGAGGACTCACGTCGTTTTGGAGTCATCCTGGATTCCCTAAATAAGACTTACATTACGTTAATTCCAAAGGTTGACAAGCCTGTAGGTTTCAATGAGTATCGCCTCATCTCGTTATGTAATGTACTATATAAGTTGATATCGAAAGTGATTGCGAAAAGGATGAAACCAGTGCTAAGTAAGGTGATCTCAACCGAGCAGTTTAGTTTTCTTTCAAGTAGACAAATTCTGGATGCCATGGGCACCGTTCAAGAAAGTCCAAGGATTAAAATGAAGAAACTCAATGCGTTTCACTTGAAGATTGACTTGGAAAAGGCTTATGACCAAACTTGGAAAAGGCTTATGACCAAATTGACTGGGACTTTCTACGTCTCATTCTGGTTCAAGTGGGGCTCTCTTTTGATATCTCTCGATGGATTATGTCGTGTATAACATCAGCAAGTTTCATTGTTCTAGTTAATGGCTCACCTTCTCCATTCTTCAAGAGTGGTTGAGGGATAAGATATGGGTGTCCCTTGTCTCCGTATTTTTTCATCCCTTTGATTGAAGGTCTGAGCAGGCTCTATAAAAAAACAAAGGAGGATGGAGCAATTAAGGGTATAAAATTTTCCAGTGGGCACTAGCTAACCCACATCTTGTTCATCGACGATGTGCTCATTTTCGGGAAAGTCTTAGCAGAGGAATGGAGGTCTATTAAATATTTATTACAATTATTTTTTTGTGCCTCAGGTCTATTAATTTTATTGTAACTTCGGAAAGTATTCCAAGTAATGTTGTATTCCTCCCTAGGGAGATGAGTTTGGCCTTGTCAAAGTCATTAAAAGAAGCAATGTAACTCTCCGGATGTAAGTCGGTCATTAGTACCCAAGTGTCATTATAATAAATGCTATTTGTAATGTCCAGTTGGACAAGTCGGCCCTGAGAGCTAGTGAAGTTGGCCCCACTAAGTTAGAGGTCAAGTCAACAGAAGAATATAAATAGGAGGCGCCTCCCTTCATTTGTACTCACTCACTCAAGTTGTTCTTAGCAAGAGAGAGAAGTGGTAGCACAAGAAAGAGAAGGAGGAAGTTGTTGTTTAAGTCTTATAATGCACTGGTTGAGTTCTATGCTAAGGAAGTTTTGCGGGGTTTTCTCCCTTGTGGTTTCCCTGAGGAAAATATATGTGTTCTTATGTTCTTATTATTTTGTGCATGTTGTTATTTCAGTGATGTTCTAGTGGCTAATTGTTTAAAGATATCATCTAAACAATTTTAAATAAAAATCAACATGGTATCAGAGCCACCCTGAAAGGAGACACTGCACAACTAGGGTTTGTTGTTCTTAGCAAACCTCTCGACAGATTAGCCAGAAAAGAAGGCTCCTCCAACTCGCCTCTGAAGGGCGCATTTTTCTATGGTGGCAAAACTAAAATCCAAGAATTTTCAATTTTGGACCTGTTACTGCTGCCGAGACAAACTAGGGTTTCATTTTTCTAGTGTTTTCATCATCAATCTCAAAAAAAGGAAGATACAGTCTACCTCACCTTAGGAGGGAACATATTTTCCATCATTCAACTCTACATGTGATCCCAGCTGCAAAATTAGGGTTTCTACTCCAAACCCTACAACCTCAGAATCAGGTGTTGTCTTCTGCAAGTAAGTATTCGTTTATCTATTTCCATTTGAGGTTCTCAGTTTATTAAAGACGACAAAGAATACCAAACTAGATGAAAAGCTTGAAGGGGTTGAAAACTTCAGAGCATGGAAGTACATAATCCTGCTCATCCTCCAAGTGAATGATCTAGATCAATTTGTGAAAGAGGAAGTGAAAGAACCAAAAGAAGCTAAAGCTAAATCCAAGCACAAGAAGGATATGATCATAGCTAAGAGAATCATAGCTGATTCAATCAAAGATAACCTGATCCCTTAGGTGTCATCCATGAAGACTCCAAAAGAAATGTTTAATGCCCTATCAAGTCTATTTGAAGGGAGGAACATTAACAGAAAGATGACCCTGAGAAATCAACTCAAAGGTTTAAAAGCTCAGAATTCAGAAACTATTCAATCTTACTTCACAAGAGTAGCTCAAATCAAGGATCAATTAGAAGCCATCAGTGACATGGTTGAAGAAGTAGAGGTTTTAATGACAACCTTGAATGGCCTTCCAAGAGATTGGGAAGCTTTCATTCGAGGAATTTGTTCAAGAAGGAAGCTAACCAAATTCTGGAAGTTATGGGAAGAATGTGTCTAAGAAGAAGAGAGGATAGCAGCCACCGAAGAGAAGCTAAATGACAATGAGGATCAAGCTTTAACTGCCCATACCAAAGGCAAAATAAAGAGCCATGAACATCCTCCTAAGACTCGAGGGTTTAAAAGACCCAAAAGAGATTTCTCAAGCTTTGAATGCTTCAACTGTCACAAGTTAGGACACATTGCAATCAACTATCCCATGAAAGTAGAAACACTCAAGAAGATGAGAAGGTTTCAAGCACATGTTGTTGAAGACAGTGATCAAGGAGAAGAAGAGAAAACAAAGAAGGATGAAGATTCCAGTGATGAATATGTTTTGATCTCTGCCCTAACTGGATCAATCACACCAGTAAATGATTCCTGGATGATTGATAGTGGTGCCTCCAAACACATGACTGGTTTCAAGGAGTCACTTTCATGCCTTAAACAAAAGGAATCTCCACACAAAGTAATGCTTGGAGATGACTCTTAATATCCAATTAAAGGGCTAGGAGAATCATCTTATAAATTGGATTCTAGAAAACCTACGAAGATGAAGGATGTCCTATATGTCCCATGACTAAAGAAGAATCTTCTCTCCATTTCAGCGTTCGACAAGAAAGGCTTTAGAGTTGCCTTTATCGATGGAAAATTCCTCATGTGGACCAAAGGCAAAACTATAGATGATGCAGTAGAAATTGGAGTTGAAGAAGGAGGTTTCTACAAACTAAAGGGACATAGAGATTCTGCATTAAAAACTAGTACCATCAATCCAAGTGAGCTATGGCACAGAAGGCTTGCTCATGTTCACTACAAGGCTATTCCAATTGTAAGCAAGGTGGTAACTGGTTTACCAGAGATGCAGGTAAAACATGAAGGAGTGTGCAAAGGATGTGCATAAGGGAAGAATACTAAGAATCCCTTTTCGAAAAGTAATAGTAAGGCAAAAGGGATCCTAGATATTATTCACTCAGATATCTATGGGCCAATGCAAACCACCTCTTTAAGTGGGTACTCTTTATAGGCATCCTTCATTGATGACTACTCCAGAAATACTTGGATATACTTCTTGAAAAAGAAGGACGAAGTATTTGAAATATTCAAAGAGTTTAAAGCTCTAGTAGAAAACCTTTCGGAAAAGAAAATCAAGATTCTGATGTCAGACAATGGAGGAGAATTTACTTCAAATGAGTTCAATGATTTCTGTAAAGAGGCTGGAATTAAGAGGGAGCTCACCATTCCCTACAATCCACAACAAAATGGTGTGGTGGAAAGAAAAAATATATCTATCATGGAAGTTGGGAAAGCTAAGATACATGACCAAGACCTCCCTATGTACCAATGGGTAGAAGCAGCACGAACAACATTATATGTTCAAAATCGAATCTCTCATAGTGCTCTCAGGAATAAAACTCCAGAAGAAATGTTCTCTGGAGAAAGACTAGAGATAAGTCATCTTAATATTTTTGGTTGTCCTGTATACATTCATATTCCCAAGAAGAAGAGATCAAAACTAGATCCTTCAAGAAATAAAGGATTGTTCGTAGGATATAGTGAACAATCAAAAGCATATCGAATATATATCCCTGGGTACCATCAAATTGAGCTTAGTAGAGATGTTACATTTGATGAAGATTCAACCTTCAAGAAATCAAGAAAAGAAAAGGAAGATGAAGAGTAGCATCAAACTCCCAAAACTATTGAAAGTACTAAAGAAGTCAGATTTGAAGAAGAAGACCCAATATCTGAAGATCATGATATGACTAAACCCCAGCTACCTGAAGATTTACCAAGTGAACTGAATTCTTAAAAGAGAAAACCTTCCTGGCCTCGTGAAGCAATTGAAGAAACAAAAAGACTTGGTGCCCCCGAAGGAGCCATCCAAGAAAGGAAGAAGCCAAAGACATACCCCAGCTACATGGCTTTGATGAATGACCTAGTTGATAAAGAACCATCTTGTTTTGAAGAAGCAATAAAGAAAAAGGAGTGGGCTGATGCAATGGTCGAAGAATACCAATCTATTACGAAGAATTATGTATGGGAAATAGTACCTAGACCAAAGGACAAATCAGTGGTGTCCTCTAAATGGATTTTCAAAACTAAGCACTCAGCATATGGAAGTATAGAAAAATGTAAGGCCGGATTTGTAGGCTGAGGATTCTCTTAGAAAGAGGGAATTGATTATGAAGAGACTTTTGCCCCAGTAGCAAGATACACCTCTATAAGGGTTGTTATTGCCTTGGCCTCCAACATGAAATGGAAGCTACATCAAATGGATGTAAATACATCATTCCTAAATGGAATAATTGAAGAATAAGTCTATATCGAACAACCACAAGGATTCGAGATAAATGATCAGAAGACTCATGTATGCCAACTAAAGAAAGCATTGTATGGATTAAGGCAAGAACCCCGAGCATGGTATGGAAAGATCGATGGATTCCTAATGATCTTAGGCTTTACCAAGAGTAAAGTAGAATCCAACCTTTCCTACAAGGTTGATGAAGATGGAGTTTAATTTTGTTAATATATATAGATGATATGTTTATGATGGGTGAAGATAAGTTGATTATCGAATGTAAGAAGAGGCTTGCTGCAGAATTCAAAATGAAGGACCTTGGAATGATGCACTACTTTCTAGCTCTTGAAGTATGGCAACTTTCAAATGAGATTTTTCTAAATCAAGGAAAGTATACTGTTGAAATCTTGGAAATATTTGGAATGCTAGATTGCAAAGCTATGACCACTCCAATGACTACTAGCTTGAATCTATTGAATGATGACACCTCAAAAGTTGTTGATGTTACACTATATAGACATATCATTGGCTCGTTGATGTACCTCACCAATACCAGACCAGATATATGTTTTGCAGTAAACACATTAAGTCAATACATGGTGAATCCTAAACGCGTTCATCTAATTGGTGCAAATCATGTGATGAGGTATCTAAAGGGAACTTTAGATTATGGGCTCAGATATACATCCAGTGGAGAGATCAAGTTGCATGGATATGCAGATTCAGATTGGGGTGGAAATGCCAAAGATAGGAAGAGTACATCGGGATCCTGTTTCAGTTTGGGATCTGGCATGATCTCTTGGTTCAGTAGAAAGCATACTAGTATTGCACTTAGCACATCCGAGGCAGAATATATTGCAGCTTGTTCATCTTGTCGTGAAGCAGTATGGCTTTGAAAGATGTTGTCAGGGTTATTTGATGTAGAGATAGATGCCACTGATATCTTTGCGATAATCAAAGTTGTATCAAGATGACAGAGAATCCCATATTTCATGATAAGTCTAAACACATTGAAATCAAATATCATTTCATACGGGACATGGTGTAGAAGGGAGTTGTAAATCTCAAGTATGTTCCCACTGAGGAACAAGTAACATATGTGTTGACTAAGTCTCTGGCTCGTGTAAAGTTTGAATACTTTCAAAACAAGCTTGGTCTGGTCCGAAAGGACCTCTCTCAAAAGAGGGAGTGACAACAGATGTTGGATGCAGTGGTAAGTAGGTCAGTCTAGGGGAGGGTACGTCTATCTAGGCTTGTTTGGCCCGAAAGGGTTAGTAAGAAATACTAAAGACCTGTCGATCCTAGGGGGATTAGTATGTATGGCTAGGCTTGTTTGACCTGAAAGGGTTAGTAAGCCAGACAAGGCTTATTTGGTCCCCAGTGAGATCCATCTGTCTAACTAGGCTTGTTTGGCTTGAAAGAGTTAGTAAGTTAGACAAAATGCCCAGATGGATCTGCCAGATAACTCACCGTGATGCTGCTCCGACGAAGATAAAGGGCAAGATGTATCCTCAGTATTGCTATACTGTTGATTATTGATGATTGTTGATAGATGTTTCAGTATTGATATACTGATTGTTGATGACTACTGAGATGCTTGATACGGTATTGCTATACTGTTAGTTGTTGATGATTGCTTAATAGCTTGATGGTTGTTACAATATTACTATACTGATTGTTGATATCAAATAAGATGTTTGATGATTGCTACAGATACTGTTAGTAGTTGATTGTTGATGTTTGATGTCATACTTGATGATTGCTTGAGATGATTATGCTCGATGACTGATTGAGTCCGTATCATTAATGATACACTGATGTTTGTAGCCACATATTATTTCAATACTCATATACTGATAATGATATCGTTGTTCCAGCATCTCTATGTTGATTATGCAGATAATGCTCTAGCATACGTTATGGTTGAGTTTTTATCACTAACAAGCAAATGATGATTGTTGATGCTGTCAATATCCTTACACTGATATTGCAAATAATAGAAATGAAGAAAATTCAGTATTTACATACTAATGTAACAGAAGAAGATTCAGTATTCACATACTGATGTTACAGAAGAAGGCTCAGAAGTTGATTCAAGTAAAAGACAAATAAAAGATAATCGAAGTTGGACGAAAGACAAAGAAGAAGATCCAAAATATGGCAAAGATAAATAGAAGATGTTCAAGAATGTACGAGAGACGAAGACTACAAGAAGAAGAACCAGAAGATGACAAAGTCAAAACAAATATTTTTGAGAATATACAAAAGACGAAGACAATAAGATGAAGATTACAAAATATGTTCTAGCTGAGATCGATGATGAAGATGTTAGACAAGTGTTCCAAAACTACCTATGACACATAGAGTCTCACTAGACAATTGTACAGTTGTAGTAGCAGATGTTGAATACCTTCCTAGTTAAGAGGGAGTGTTAATTTTATTGTAACTTCGGAAGATATTCCATGTAATGTTGTATTCCTCCCTAGGGAGATGATTTTGGTCTTGTCAAAGTCATTAAAAGAAGCAATGTAACTCTCCAGATATAAGTTGGGTCATTCGTACCCAAGTGTGGTTATAATAAATCCTATTTGTAATATCCAGTTGGACAAGTCGACCCTGGGAGCTAGTGAAGTCGACCCCACTAAGTTAGAGGTCAATTCAACAGAAGAATATAAATAGGAGGCACCTCCCTTCATTTGTACTCACTCACTCAAGATGTTCCTAGAAAGAGAGAGAATTGGTAGTGCAAGAAAGAGAAGGAGGAATTTGTTTTCTAAGTCTTACACTGCATTGGTTGAGTTATTTGCTGAGGAAGTTTTGCGGGGTTTTCTCCCTTGTGATTTCCCCGAGGAAAATATCTGTGTTCTTGTGTTCTTATGTTTTTGTGCATGTTGTTCTTTCAGTGATCTTCCAGTGGCTAATTGTTTAAAGATATCATCTAAACAGTTTTAAAGAAAAATCAACAGGGTCTGACTATTAGCAACCATAAATCCTCTTTCTGTTTCAACGTCTGTGATAAGGTACTTTGGATCAGATTGGGAGCTTATTCTCTTTTAAAAAGGTTCACATTAATGAGGGAATCAATTATCTCGGTTATAAACTCAAGTCGAACAAGTATATGAGGAGTGACTGGCAGTAGGTAGTAACATTATTTAACAAGAAGATGGAATGGTGGACCTCTCGGTGGCTCTCCTTGGGAGTTTGCTTAACTATGATTACGTTGGTTCTCCAAATCCTGCCCATGTACTGGTTCTCACTCTTAAAATTTCCAGAGGGAGTGATCATAGGTCTTAGAAGGATCATCTTTGAATTCTTATGAAGGGGAAAATCTATGGAGTCGAAGTTTAATTTGGCAAGGTGGGAGATCCTCTCCAGCACGAAATCGCTCGGAGGTTGGGGCATCAAACACCTAGGATTTTTCAATAGATATTTATGTGCGAAAAAATATCTGAAGGGCCCTTCATGATGATGGTCTATGGGGAAGGATCATTAGATGCAAGTATCTAAAGAGAAATCCTATTATGTCATGGTTAAGACCTAGAAATGTAAAGTCACGGAATGGATCGCTAATCTGGAGAAGCTTACTTGATACTCTGCAATTCATCAAGCCAAATATTAGTTGGTTGGTAGGGAACAACTCTCAGGTTTTTCTAGGTATTGACCCTTTTATTGGAATGGAATTTAAGAACTATATTCTATCAGGAGGTCTGATAAGATTTCTCCATGGAAGGAATATCTATGATCTAAAGCATATATTTTTTTGAAATGTTGGTCTTAACCCTTTTTGGTTAGGTCCCTCAGACCTGCATTTGCGTGGAGAGCTGGCGGATGAATGGGGTATTTTTATTAAAAAAATTACTTTCCGCAGGCATATCTGTAGGTGATGATCAAGACGTTCTAGTTTGGGACAAAAACAAGAATATAGGTGTGGTGACCACAAAGCTGATGTATAACTTTTTGATCAGCTCCAACCATTCGGAAGCAGTGAAGGATATCTGTAAATCCGTATGGACTGGTAGGATGCCTTTGAAAGTCAAGTGTTTTGGGTGGCTATGCTTTAATAATAAGATCTTGACTTGGGATGGGTTACAGAAGCGTGGTTTCTCTGGGCCTTGCTGGTGCAATCTTTGCCATTCGGGTTCATAATCTGTTCAACATGTTTTTGGAAATTGTATTTTTTTTCAGAAAGTGTGGGATGTTATCAGTTCATAGTTATGCTATAAATTCAGGTGGGAGAAATAATCTATAGAGGAGAATACTATTAGCTTTCTTAATGAGTCGGGCACATAGATGAATGTGATTCTTGCCACGTTTTGGGTAGTTTGGAGAGCCTGCAACCTTTGTTTGTTCCAGAATCTGATTGCATATTTTAACAAATCAGGTTTGAAAGCCCTCAAATGGCTTCAGTCTTATGGAGCACTTCAAAGGAAGGTGACTAATCAGTTTATCATTTTACCTATGGTGGTTCAGCAGGGTGCTATCGGTTTCTTTGATGATGTAATGCAGGGCAGCAACTGCGGGGTCGGTATGGTTCTAAAATTAAAGTTTAATTTGTATTATCTCCTGAAGATGGGGGCTGGTAGAGGATCCAATTCCAGGGCTCATCTATTGGCTCTCTGGGGTTTACTTTATTTCGCCCTAAAAAGGAACTATCTATCCATCTCTATCTATGGGGACTCAAAAGTTATTTTGGGTTAGGCTTCGAAGAGACATTCTTTCCACATGATGGAGCTACATCATTGGGCTAGGAGAACAGAGGATATTTTCTCATGTTTTCAACAGCTATCTTTCAGTCACATTTATAGAGAGCTCAACTCAGAGGCAGTTGGAATATCCAAGCAGGATTTAGGTTGTATAAATGGGTTTCATTGCTTATGAGTAGTTTCTAGATGGATCCAGGACTGATCAAGGGCTATTAAGCTTTGTTTAAAATCTTTAAGTCACTCATCGTTTTAAGTTTTTTGTGTTAAGTTATTATGTTTTAAGTTATATAGCTGAGATATAGATTGTTTTTTTTTAAGCCAGGCCTACAGAAAGAAGACATCTTTATTGTAAAAGGATCACAGACTATATGTGGAAATATAGGTTCTCCTAAACGTAAGAAAATATGTAAACAAGTATTTCTAAAACACAACTTTTCTTATAGATAAAGTCATTTTTGTTTGTGTGAAAACAAAGAGAGACGATCTACTAGACTCCGAGTTCTATGGGTAAGAGCCTATCTTTATATATTCGTATCTATTGAGTGGGAGTGCAAAAGCTCCATGTATGTGTTTATAGAGCACAAATCTCTATGCATATTGTTGGAAGAGTGTATATCTCAAAGTATATAGTTGAAGAGTTGAAAGTTCTATGTGTTATAGTTATTTAGGGGCAAGTTTATTATTTAAAACAAAACTATATTTTTATTTTTATTTAAGCATGGAAATATTTGAACTAGTTGCTTAAGGACCGATAGATATTTAATATTATATTTGTGGGAAATGAACTCTAATGTTTAACTTTAAGAGTATTGTGCTTTATTGTTAATTTGGAGAAGTCAAATTTTATTGTTTAACAATTTAATGAGATATGTTCATTTTAACCTTTAATATTTATCATGGGTTACGCGATGCTCTAGTGGTGAGTGGATTTGAGTCAAAGGTAAGATTGTGAATACTCGTGGAAAAAGACACATAATAATTTTTATAACTAGAACTTGGTCTTTACTAGGCAAATAAGCCCGATAATGGTCGTGGCTTAGCAATCAAATCAGGTTGATAAATCTTTGTGAGGCATTTCTATTGTTTCTTTATCCTAGTGGAATTTCTACCTAACTTGGGGTGACCTTTTAGTAGAAATAGTACATTCCAAACAGAGGGCATATGGTTGGGATAAACAATGCATTTGCATATTTAGTTGCAATGAGAATCTTATTCAAGTTAAGTATCTAATTTTGTTGTGTGGTTGTTTAATTTTTTTAATTAATCGTGTATTCATTTTTGTGGTTTCGATTAATTAGCTAGTTTTTATATTTTTATAAATGATGAACTTAAGACAAAATGACATACTACCAATGTTAAGGAATATGCTATGAAGGCTCCATCTTATTATGTGTATATTTATGAATGATAATGTGCTTGTCAATCATAAGATGATTGTTGCTATATAAATATATATGTATGTATGTATGTGTATGTATATGTATGTGTATGTATATGTACACACACACACGGTCTAATAAAGTGCTTTTGAACAGGGCCTTGGTTTGAAATTATCATTGATACATAAAAGTAGTTAAACGTTATTTGATTTTGATAATCCTTTCATGTAATTGATTATAATTCTAAACTTTAGAAATTCATAATGAAGAGTGGGTGATTTTCTTGAGTTTTGATTTGGCTAAATCACTAACTTTAATAACTTCTATTATAGATGGTAAGCTTATAGATGATATGTCATTACATATTGCACACATGCTTGTAAATGATAACATAAAATTTGATGTTGTTATTATCTTTATATGTTTATTGATCAGTTAATCATATTGAATTATTACTATGCGGAGAGGCATGGTTGGATATGAATTAGTTTGACATCTTACTTGTTGCATTTGAGTTGTTAAGTGACGTCCAGTTATGAGAACATATTCTTCATAAATAGGTATGCGTTAAGAGCCTTATTGCATTCCCTAGATGGTATAATTTATGTGTGATCATGTTATTAGATTGACAATCCTACACAAATGGTTAACAATTTTGAAAATGAGCCTAATGCCTTATGCTACCTAAATATAAATTGCATTGTAAAAATTATCAGTGAGGGTAAAAGGTAAAAGGTATGTTACAAAATTGTACCAAAGAAGAGCTACAACACCATACTTTTAGATGGGCCAATACCAAGGGAAAGAAAAAATAAATTAATCTTGCAGAAGATATAGATAGCAAAGTGGTGATCATAGGAACTCTTTTCCCCTTCCTTTGTTTTATTTTATAATAAAAAATTTATAAGAATGGTTGTAGGATGATGCTTAAATTTTTTTATCATCATCCCTGATGTTTTGTGGGAATGAATGATAACAAGTTGAGACAAGGCTAACTGTTAACTAAAGGGAGTTTCGAGGAAAGGGAAAATATTTTCCTTACATTTGTGTTGACATGATTTAGCATAGATATAATTATGAAATCTGTATGCAGTCAAAAATGCATGTAAAAAAATGAATGAATGCATTCATGATGATAATATTAGCACACTATGTTTAATGATGATAGATTGTTGTCATGGAATGCATATAGATATTCTTGAGCATCTAAATGCTTGTGATGTTTCATGATCCACTCTTGATATTTAAATGAATGCAAATATGGTAAGTTTTAATCATTGATCTCATTGGCTCCCTGTTATGTGCTAGAAGGAGATAAAACATGTGCAAATGGGTTTGCATCCAATAATAAAGAGATATCAATGAATGCTAACCGGTAAGGACAACAAAGAAAATAGTAGGACTCCTTGGATGGACTGATGGGGATGAAAATGTAACATCTGGTATGGAAATGAGACAAAAAAAAATTGAGTAAGGTAACTAAATCGTTACTAAAATTTTGATCATGTGTTAAATAAAAGTTAAAATGATCAATAAATACATTATGCCTATAAAAAAATATGGATGACATACATCTATGTTAGACATATGTTTCCAGCAAAGAATGATATGGGGAAAACCTACAAATTTAAAATGGCACAAAAATGATTAGCACATATTTATTGCATTACAAGAATGCTAGTTGCATGTGGATACATAAAAAAAATATTTTATTACATAATATGTAAGAAATGCGATGACTAGAAATTATGATGTTGCACTAGTATACTTTGACATGTTGTGGAAATAATTACTAATCATTGATAAACAAATTCGTAGAATGGCTTTGTTATAATGAACTGCATAACTACTACACCTAAATAAAGGTGTACTTTAGAGACATGCCAAAGAAAGATGTTCTCAAGAAAGGCATGTTATAAAGTTACATGTATCCTTTGCAGTAACTAAAAAAATCAAGGAGGAATGATAGTCCAAGCATGTACATGTGAAATTAAATTGCTTTAAAATTATTGGTACACACATATTGAGTATGTTGTGGGATTGTGTTACAAATGAGCATGTAGGATATCTTATTACAAGATGAGTAAGAAACACAATGATTGAAATTTTTTATTATGCAAATTGTAATTAAATTTTGGAGATGTTTGAATCACGGTTAATGCATGGCCTGATGATGCAGTTATGCAGGACATACTTGTGAATGTAAATGAATGAAAAGAATACGAGGTAATGGAAAGTTGGAAATAATTGCAAGCATATTTGGTAAAGAATCTTTTACACATACTGATAACATGTTTTGACTGTCTTTAAAGTTGCAAGTAGAAGGACTTAGTAGAGAAAGCCTGCAAGGTTCTTTGGTTGCAAAAGAGAAGTGCAATGAGGAAAACCTCATAATATAGATCTGTAAGAAACAAGCTCCCAAGAAGAAGTGAATAAAGAAACAAATATGATTGGGGTTTGGGTATTCTTTCTACACACAAAATTAATAGCACATAGAGAAGGGAGTACCTTCTTGGTGTTGTGTGGGGTAGGCAATGTGGACCCAAACTTGGATGAAGCATATTGAAATGAGAACGAAGTAGTTAATAAGTAAGTGAAAAATATCATCTTACAAACACATTACATTTAAACATTACCCTATACCAAACACAACAACCAAACATTATACCAAGAACATGACAACCAATGGTTATCTATGTGAATAGATGACTCGAAAGTCCAAGTTCAATTTGGTTCATAAACAAACCAAAAATCTCTATGACCATAGAGTGCACTAAATTGTGCTAAGAAGTATATGTGCTAAGATATGAGTTTATTGTATGTATACATTAAAGCAGGAGTAAGTCTATATAATTGGAAGCATTAAGAACTCTTGGACAAATTGTATCAAAGAGATAGATTCCATGAGTTGGTTGTCGAGAGTGCCTAAAGGGTGCAAGGCAGGAACTTGTACTGGGTGTGTATGTTGATACTAAGACTTAAGATGTAAGTAAAAGAGAAATAAATTGATACTTGAACACCATGAATAACATCAGAAGGAGGTACACCCAATAGCTATATAGCTAATAAAGGGTACCATCCTCATGTTGGGTAAGAAATGCACAATGTGATCATTATGTGTGTGAACTTCCAAGAGAGTTGAATGCTCCGACATGCACACTTGAAAAGTACTTTGGAGAAGTACATCCATATAGCATATATGTATTTGAACTTCATTTGGATTGATTAAATAACATTAATATATTGAATGTGCTTGCTTAGTGAAAATCAAATGGATTAAAGGAGAAAATATCAATGTGTCGTATGAGGGATACTAATTTATTCATTTTTTAATTATAATCTGTGTATATGGCATGTGAATGTCCAATGATGGTAGCAATATTACAAGTCGAATGTATGACTAATCCAAAACAAGTTGAGTGAGATGATAGGTTTTAATGCCTTGGGGGTTACTCACCCATAAATGTATATTTAAGCTATGTACAAACTAACTTGTTGAACCAAGATAACGAGTATATCAGGTTGAAGCTTTAAGGGTAAAGCTTACTATAAGAATTTTTTGCTACAAGATAATTACAAAAGATAAACTATAGTTATCCAATGAAATCTATGAAGGATGGTACAATAATGTCAAGAGGGAAGGATGGTATTCCTGGAGATAAGTAACTCATTAAAAGCATTTATCTTTTATTATTCCTTCTTCTTTTAATTTAAAAATATCACACATATGTATATGTTTCTTTATGGTTTGGAAAATTCCCGTGTTGTTTGTTGAAAGCAAAAGGTAATACTAAACTCAAAATCCTTGAAGATATCTCAAGGATACACCTAATATGCATATGTCCTGAAAAACCCAAGCGAGGCAACTAAAACATGAAGAAAGGAACTATTACAATGTACAAGCAACCAAACATTAAAAACAAGTTTTAGAAGTTAAGAAAAATTAGAAACTTCTAAGGACAGTGTTGTCTTAAAGGGGGAGGATGTAATATCCCTTGTTCTTAACCCTTATGATTGAAATTAAATGTAATTAATGTAAAGGCATTTATGTAGAATTCATGGCGTGGAGCTCAAGGCCAAGGCCTTGCCAATGAATGCTGCGGCATTGAACGATATTTTGATTTTGTAGAAGAACCATGAACTATCTAAAGCATTGTGACATCACATAAATGATGTAAATTGTAAATGTCAAAATAATGAAAACAAAACCAAGGGCTAAGTGTGCAAGTCAATGAAAATGAGGGGCAATGGTATCCACTAGGGAGAGAGGTTAAAGGTTAGGGAACCCTTGAGAATTTGATTGATGGGGACCGGGGATCATCATGATGCCTTCAGATGCTAAAAACAAAGCGAGTTGTCATTACTCGCTAGTTAGCATAAAGATAATTATTGTGATTACAAGCAAAGCATTGAAGTGAGTTACTACTGTTATATGTTCTTATTATACACACAATATTGTTATGATCTTACTAATAATATTTGTGCATTGCGAGATAACGCATTACTCACAAAAGAAGCAAATGGATTATTTGTTTATAAGCGTAAAGCAAGCCATTATTATTGTGAGCTTGAATGATTATTATTATTATGAACATATAATTTTTATTATGAATAATCATCTTAGCTTAGTGAGAGATATCCCTATCCTCTTTGATGGAAGGACGATCTCTCTAAAAAGAAGACAAATTCCATTATGAAAGGTGGTTGTTATTTAACTTAAATGTCAATTACCTAGAATGAAAATCACCTTATTAACAAGGTGAATGGAAATTTATTCCACGTATTAATGGGAATAGGAAATTACCTATATATTAATTGGAATGGAAATTTATTCCACGTATTAATGGGAATAGGAAATTACCTATATATTAATTGGAATGATAACAAGGTGAATGGAAATTTGTTCCACTGAAACTGCCTAATATATTTTCAAATTAATAATGGAATCACCTTAGATGACAAGGTGAATGGAAATTTGTTCCACATATTAATGGGAATAGGAAATTGCCTAATATATTTATATATTTGAAAAGAAAAGGGAATAGATTATTGTTTAGGCGTGTAATTTGTTTTATTTTTCCTTATTTGCAAACAAATTAAAATTATAAATGTATTCAATAAATGGTTATTATTAAAAAGGAAAAAAAAAAGTAATTACTATTAAAATTATTACCTTGTAAAGAAACAATAAAGGTCAAGGTTTTTTACAATCGATTTATCGTGACCATTATATTCATACAAAAAGGGAATGGAAATCGAAAAGAAGGGGGATTTAGTTATTTTGGTAGTTTTAAGGTTTTACTAGGAAAAAGCTCTTATTTAAATATCATTTTTCTTTTGTTATTAGTGGAAGAGAGACAACCCATCTCAAAACTATTTGAATATTATAATTTTTTAATTGTTGAAAGAGAGGGCGATCTCTTGGAAAGAGTGCAAACCCATGTCAATATTGGAAAAAAATATATAGCATGAGATAGAGTATTAAATGTTGTTGTAGCTTTATGGGTCATTGGATTTCAAACGGGTTGAGATCCAATGGCCCACAAAGCTGCTGCAGCAGCATTAAATACTGTGTCGCATGCTATATATTTTTTGCCGTTAATATTGCCCTGAATAATATTGTTTGTTGAAGAAGGGTGCAAACTATGTGTAAAGGAATCAACCCCAGTTTTATATTGATTTAATTGTTTATGGTGAAGGGGACGAGTGGTCTCCACAAGAGGACTAACAACACTCTTTTCCATCTTTTATATCTTGCTTCTATCAATTGGAGAAGGAACAATCTCTCCATAGAGAGCCATGACACCCATTTAAAGACATATATGTTGATTCTGTCAATTGGAGAAGGAACAATCTCTTTATAGAAAGCCATGATACCCATGTAAATACATAAATGTCGTTTCTATTGATTTGGAGAAGGATGGTATCTATTTACAGATCTGTGACTCCTTTTAAATTAATATATCTTACTGCCATTGAATGAGTTATGATGTAGATGGACGACCTCTTTGAAAGAGAGTTGATCCCAACAGTTTTAACCATGGTTATACTTATGCATTGTGAAGGAGCTATAATGTGATTATTACATTTTTCTTTTTTAACACACTCTCTCTCTATAGAGTCTAATCAAGTGTTATTGAACAAAACCTTGGTTTGGCATTATCATTGATACATAAAAGAAGTTAAATTTTATTTGATTTTGATTAGCCTTTCATGTAATTGATTATACTTCTAAATTTCAGAAACTCATGATGAAGAGTGGATAAGTTCTTAATAGTATGATTTGTCTAAATCACTAACTTTAATAACTTCCATTATCAATGGTAAGCTTATAGATGATGTGTCATTACATCTATCACACATGCTTGTAAATGATAGCATAATATTTGATGTTGTTATAATATTTATATTTTTATTGATCAACTAAGTATATTGCATGATTACTATGCGGATAGGCATGGTTGGCTATGAGTTAATTTGGCATCCTACTTATTTCATGTGAGTTGTTAAGTGATGTCTAGTTATGAGAACAAAATCTTCATATACAGGTAGGAACTAGGAGGCTTATTGAATTCCTTAAATGGTATAATTTATGTGCAATCATGTTATTAGATAGACAATCATAACTCTAACGCTTAACAATTTTGAAAATGAGCCTAATGCCATATCCAGCCTAAATATAAATTGAATCTACAAATTATATAATTTGGGGTTTTGCATATTGTCGTGAAGGGTGTTCTTATCTTGATTATTTTAAAAGAAAAAAAATTCCCCAAATTTCCATAGATTATCACCAAGGGTAAAAGGTATGTTACATAATGCCTCTTTAAACTTGGCCTTTAAATAATCAATAAATTGTTCTTTCTTCTTCAGTTGATGAAAAAGTTCTACTTCCTAACCAACTACAATTTTCACTGGAAGTGTGTTGTTAATATCAATCCTTTTTTCATCTCCTCTTCAAGTCTTTGTATAGTTGCTACATTTTATTTATTTTTCTGTAATGCTACAAATTCTATTAAACAAAGGATTAAAAAATTACATGTCCATGATGATTCTGGGGTGGGCTTAGATAGTGGAACCACCACCCTAACCAGTCAAAATTATAGACCCTTATGGTATGATCATAACAAAAAAAACTTACTAGCTTAGGAGACCAAAAATTAGGCATGTACTCCAGTGTTCTACAGTTTATCAAATTATTGAACATAAGGCTAAAAAGTAGACTACAACAGAAAGACTTGAAATACAAATCCGAACCGGAGGGAGGAAGAGTCTTCAAAGGAGTCATAACCACAAATTACAGAGGGGGAACCTCCTCCGGGATGGGGTAACCCAGCCCCCATCATCAAAGCTGGTAGCAATATTTTTACCAGAAGGGGAGAAGACTTGTCGCTCGGTTCCTCGTTGTTGTGAACACGCTTGAATAAAGGTTCGATTGTAGTGGGGATGGGAAAAGGAACATTGGTAGCCATCGTTTAAACTGAAGCAGAGTCCTTGTCCATCTACTTTCCACCCGTAGGGATTCTGCATCCCACCTCCATGTTACTTGCCCGTCGCTTCCAAGCAAAGGTGGCATCCAAACCATTGAGCTAGTTGTCCAAGTCTGTTATCTTGGATTTGATCATTAGCACCATGATGCGTGCAGAGATCCAGTTTCCCAACATGTCCTCTTTAAGAGTGCCCATCATATTTTTTATGAGCTAGTAGTGTAATTTTCCCGCCATCCCTACCAATGGCTAAATGTTTGTTAACAAATCGAGCCTCCCAGTCATCGATTAAAACTCGAACATGCATGGAGATTTAGACTTCATATCCTTCCTCCACCATCAAACTTAATCCATGTTGAGTTTTCCCCCAGCCACTGCTTCCTCTTCTCGTCCTCTTTGCCTCGATATAGCAGAAACCAGAGTTGAATTATGTAGCCGAGGGGAGCAATACTACTGCAAAATTGGAAGCATATTCAATCCTCTGTGCTACAGGGAGAACCAACTGAGTGCAACCGAGGAGGAAAACCAGAGACAAATACCACCAAGCACAATAAATAACCACCGAATGCTCCCTCCTACATCCATATCTTTCCAACTTAACCAATTATGTTGTACAATCACAATGCCCACACGTTCCAAATAAACTGCCATCAAAACTAGAATTAATGGTGATGGTATATGTTCGGCTCTCATCCAGCTCTGGAGGGGGCGTCCTCACCCTCCTGCATTGAATTTTTTTGGGGGGCGGGTGGGGATTTAAAGGCCCTAGCATGCATGGTTCCATGCAGCCAGATCCCAAATCGAGGTGTTATGCATTGTCGATGGGACATGCAAACCCACAACCAGGTATAGTTGCTACATATTTACTTTTCAAGGAGTGTGCAATATCAATCTTGGAATCAATTATAATTTTGACTACTTTAGAAGACAAATATTCAATAATTCTATCCTTGTTGATTATGATTTTTTGCATTTTCTTCATTATTCAAAATTGTCTTCCATAACCCTACAACATGCCCCAGAAGATCAAGAATCTAGTTATCCTTAACCTTGTACATTTTCAACCAATCTATACAAGAATCCTCCATGGAAGGTCATTCTTTGAAACATTTATTTTCATTGAATGAGAGAAAAAATAAATCTACCATCGAAAATAAATGTTGGAGACATTGTATTAGAGATAATTATCTCAACCACCAACTTGCAAGATATAACTCTATCAAATTGAGTCTCTAGGGTGCAGAAAAATCATCATAACTTGGTTCCATATCATTATCCATGAATGGTTTCCACTCATATATGTTTAGATATCCTTGTAATTCTCTCAAAGTTGTGATAGCTTCAACTTCCTCATGGTTGAATGAACCAATGTCATTTCCCATACCTTCCATATAGTTCTCCAAAGTATGTTCATGTACATTTGAATTCTTGGCAATAACAAATATTTCCACATTCTTCTCTTGAGACTGTTGAGGTATAATCTTGTTATTTTCCTGTATGTATGTTTTAGAAATGTTTGATTATACAACACTGGGTCAAGAAAAATCAATATTTTTTTGTTGTGTGCCACGATAAAAAACTTGACCCTCCTCATTTTACTATCCTATTGTGAACAGTGCAATTTCTTATCCAACAGATGAGGGAAATATATGGGCATGTCTTCAACCCAGTGTATGACAAGCTTCTTGCATTCACCCGGTATATCATGAATGTGGTGATTCATAATGGTCCTAAGGACAATCTAAATTAGGTTTTTGTGTAGAATTATGGGAACATCATGCATTTTTAAGCCATTCCTAGGAGAATTTAGCTTTTTCCCATATATTTATTGGTCGTCTCACTCCTTTCTAGGTTTTTTTTTAGTTTAACAATAACCCCCCTCTGCGTGGAATTTTTGTTTCCCTGGGAAACAATTCATGGCACAAATGAATCCTCTTTCCCAAAATTAACAATTCCATGGCCCCATCATCATAACTAAAGATTGCATCGTCTATCTCCTCATTTTGGAGATTGGATTGTTCAAAAATAAACCGATGCACAATTGCTCTTAGAAGGATATCTAGCATACATGTTGGCCACTTGCTTCTACCACTCCATGCATCAACACACTCTTGAAACTTCTTCATTGTGAACCTATCAACTTAGGAACCCTCTATTCAACTATTGTCATGGTAGAGAACACCCCTATTCTAAATTTGTCCATGGTGCAGGATGCCCTGTTTCAATTGTGGTTGTGTTTGTCTTGGTTCCAAATTGAAATCATGGACAACATGCTTGTTCATTGCAATTACAAATGTTTGCGAATTTGTAATGAACTATTTTGGTTTTGCACACCAAGGAATGTCAGCCAATGAGATTTTTTTTAATTGATTTAATAATATATTGTTTTATGAAGTCAATGTGATTATGAATACCCCTTTTCATATATAATAAAGAAATTTTTGAACTGAATAATTTTTTTATAATGTACTTTACATCTAATAGCAACACATACAGTCAATCTCAAACATGTCAAAACAAAACATGTTTATAAAATGGCTGAGTAATTCCTTACGTCATTTTTTATAAAATGGTTGAGTAATTCCTTACATCATTTCTTATGGTTATTGTGACACTTTGTTTTCCTTATTTAAGTATTTCTTGCTAATTTCATAATTATAACCATTTTTATTCATTTCTAGGAAGAAAAATAAATAAATAATACTTTTTTAAATATAAGCATGCATACTCACTTATTATTTAATAATTTCCAATAATATTTATATTCTCAATATTTATTTTAATAACAATGTAGGAACCAAATTGTTTCTTTTGATTTTGTAATAGAGAGTTTGGATGTGGATCCACTAAGGTAGCAAAAAAAGATCATTTTGATGGCTTTGAGCTCTGACAAACCTGTCAGACCTGTGCTCCCCTTTAGGGTTTCGAGATGTGATCTGCTGGAGGTGGTAATCAGCAGCCTCCCCATAATCATGAGGATATTGAAGCCTTCAAGCGCCTTATCTCAGCGCAAGGAAAGAAGTCAGCTCTTGTCTCCCTCCCAAAGTTTGTGAAAAATTGGATGATATCCCGACCATTGTTCTACCTTCGGATCAACCCATGCAGATTGAGCTTTAGTTGCTCAGTTCACAATCCTATGTCCCTCTCTGAGCATAAAAAATAATTGGATCCAAAAAACATGGAGCCCATTGATTGCCAACATCATTATGTGTTATGATTGTTGGAAGAGGGTTTTTTATGTTTGAATTCATCTCCATGGAGGATCGAGATCTAATATTCTAAAGAGGGCCATAATTCATGGGGCCCTAGGGGCTCTATTTAAATCAATGGACCCCAGACTTTGATCTGTCTATTGAAGTCCCCAAAGCTGTCTCGTTTTGGTTCAGACTCCCCAACTTGCCGATCCATTGTTGGACCCCTTCCTCTCTGCAAACAATTGGAAATGGGTTAGGAAAGTACGTCAACAAAGAAACCACTAAAGATCAATACTCTTGTGCTTGAATTTATGTTGAATTATATCTAAAGGATTACCTCCTAGAAGCAATCAAGCTAAATGTAGGGGATTGGAAACACTACCAATAGATGGATTATGAACAACTTCCAATCAAATGCAGACACTGTCACGAATATGGGCATTTTCAAAAAAATTGCTCCAAAAATATTCTTGTTCATTATTAGAAATAAAAGGAAGAAGGTTGGCATCAAGTAAGAAGGTTGATTTCTAACCCTAAATCAGGCTCAAGAAAATAAGGGAGAAACACTAACCCCCAGCAAACTAGAAAGGAAGCAGCCCTGCAGAACAAAAATGGAAACAATCTCTCCACAATGGAAGGCTCAACGGAGGAAGAAAATGATGAAGCTCTGGAAAGGCCTCCATCCCCCAAAATGGTAAGCTTAGGAGAAGAGGATCAACCAAGCGAAAGACCTAAAATACCAAACCCCCCGATGCAAGAAACAACAAGTTACCCAAAATGAGCCTCAAGAAACAGGAACAGAGAGAGCTTCTTTGAAGGAGGAGGATGGAGAAATAGGGACTCCAATCACCACTGCCAAAATAAATAAGAAAGGAAGGAAATCAGCTAAGGAACAAAGAGAGGCAGAAACCTACAAATACAAGATGCAATGATCCCAATCAACATTGGATGGTATGCTAAATCCCATAATCACAAGACATTAAGGACAACCCTCCGAGGGGGAATTCCCACTTCCAAAAGGTAAGTAATGAAGGTTGTCTCTTGGAATTTTAGGGGTTTAGGGAGTCATCTGAAAGAAGAAGCAATGCAATACTTAATTCATATTTCCTCTCTCGACATCCTTCTAGTCCAGGAGACTAAATTGGGGGAGCAAGAATTCCTCAATGTTAGCAACCAATTTTGGAAATAAGGAGAAGGGGTTGCGGTAAGATTCAGAGGTTCCTTGCCTCCGGAGGTATAGGAACTTTGTGGAACTCTGCCAATCTAGATCTCATCCATACTGCTTCCTACACCCATTGGATCCTCCCAACCCTTCATCACAAAGAACTGAGCCACTTGGTAAGTATCTTTAATATCTATGTTCCTGTGCTCTACTCAAAAAAAACATCTTGTTGGAATCTCATTCAAGAATTCTTAAGTACTCATCAACTAGAGAATATAATCCTCATTGGGGACATGAATATCACCCTCTCCCAACAAGATAAAAAAGGGGAATCAATAGTAATATATCCCCTCTGAGAACAAGTTGAGGACATCATTATGGATTGGGATCGAAAAGACATCAAACCATCTCATGGAAAATTCACTTGGCCTAACCGAAGGACAGGGCCATGAAACATTACTACCTGACTTGATAGATTCCTGGTTCAATACTCCCTTCTTTTGCTTGTTTTTGTTGCTAAATATTCAATCCTTCCCTCCAGTGTCTTTGATCATAAACCCATCCTCCTGGAATTCACTATCAATAGAAATATTGACCATAATCCTCTCCAATTCATACCCTCTTAGATCCAGCAAGATGGCATCCTTGATTTAGTCAAATATATTTGGAAATATTCGATCTTTCGATCTGTATTCTATGTTTAGGAAGAGAAACTCAAAAGACTCAAATTCTCCATCAAAGCTTGGGCCAAAACTTAAAAATCTCCCCTTAAGCAGAGGTTGGAAGCCTAGAAAAACTTGAATATCCACCATCAACAAATGGAGGATCAGACCATCGAGCTAAAGAGCCTTGAGAAAGAATCCCAACTCCACCGCACTCTCCACTCTTCTTGCTGAGTGGCAGAGGAATATTGGAGACAAAAATCCATAACTCTCTGGCTCCAAGCTGGGGACAAAAACTCAAGATTCTTTCACAAACAAGCAGAAGGAAGGAAGTAGTTTAATTCACTCAAGGAAATTCACTTTCAATATCATATGGTCCAATACTTTGAAGGAATCAAGCAATCAACTCATCTTCATTTTAAGGACATTTATACTAAGGAGAGATCATTAGAAGTAATCTCTCCCCACATCTTAAATCTAATCCTTGGTAAGGTCATACAAGCAACAAATAATCTGCTAAGTGGCTCTATCTCAAAAAAGAAATCAAGCAAGCCCTAGCAGCCATGGATCTTGACAAAGCACCAGGCCCGAATAGTTTTAATCCTAGGTTCCTTAAATTCTATTGGAAGATTGTCAAAAATTATGTCCACAAGTTGGTCTTGAAATCTCAGATATGTAACAAGATTGGAGGAAGAACAAATTCCTCCTTTCTGGATCTCATCCCTAAAGAAAAATGGGTCGTCTCCTTTGATAGGTTTACACTGATCTCACCTTGCAATATTGGGTACAATATTATAGCCAAAGTCATGGCCAACAGAATTAAAGGTATCCTCCCCACTATCTTTCTTAAAAATCAAGGTGGGTTCATTAAAGGAAGACATATTTCTGACAACATTACCCTGGTTCAAGAAGCAATCCAATTGAGTATCTAGTGAAGGGAAAAATGTATGATTATCAAATTGGATCTAGCTAATGCGTTTAACAGGCTAAGGCATGATTTAATTTTTCAAGTAATGCATCTATATGGATTCAACCCTTCCTTTACTACTTGGGTAAAATCCTGCATCGATGCCCCTTGGATAGCCCCTTTGGTAAACAGTCGTGCAACTGGTTTCTTTCAAGCCTCTCGAGGCCTCCGCTAGGGGTTCCACCTCTCGCCTATTCTCTATGTTATCCAACACTCTATTCTTAGCTTCCAGTTGGATCATATCTTCCTTCAACGAGAATTAATGGGCCTCCACATAGCCCGAGGAGTAAAAGACATCAATCATGCACAGTTTGCGGATGATACACTTCTTCTAGGAGGTGCAAGCATCTTCTCTGTAAGAAACTTCAAAAATCATCTAGATCAGTACCAAAAATCCTCAGGAAGCAAGATTAATTAGAGGAAAAGTAAAATCTTTGGATGGAACTGCGATCCAAAAGAGATGCTAGAAATTTCAAGAATCCTAGAAATTGAGGGGAAAACCCAATGGGATGCCTTCAAGTACCTGGGAGTCCCTATCTTCAAATCTTCCCCTAAAGTTTATCATTGTATCACTTTGATATACAATATGAAATCTCAAATCAAATCCTGGGACTCATCTCCGATAAACCCAGCTGGGAAAATAGTCCTTACAAAATTAGTGCTTTCCAGTACCCCAATCTATCAAATCTCCATTTTGTTAGCTCCCTATGGAATTATTACGAAGATAGAGGCCCTCCTTAGAAGGTTCCTTTGGAAAGGTGGAAGACTTAATGAGAACACGCAATTGTTGGTAAGTTAGGGGAAAATTTATAAATCTTCATCTAAAGGTGCCCTCCAACTTCGTGATATTCATCTCCAAAACCTGGCACTTGGGGCTAAACTCCTCTAGAATCTGATATCAGGAAGCCAATATTGGAGTAAACAATCTCTTTGCAAAAAGAAGTTCTCGGGGACTAGGACCAGATGTTTATATACTCCCCCAAGAGTCACCAAAGGATTGCTTATTTTCACTATTTTCCTCAAATCCTTTGACTTTTTCACCTCTACTCTCACCTGGATCCCGGGGAACGGGAAAAAAAATTGAGTTTGGGAATAATCTATACTCGAGGAACTGCCGATAGATTTGATTCCTAAAAATTCTCATTTAAAAATCTACTTCCACTCCCTCAACATCGCCACTCTTTGGGATATCTCCTCCTGGGAGGTCGATGGCTCTAAGGTCTGGAAAAGGTGAAATATACAAAACTGCCTTCCCCCCACCTGCAAAATGAAAAATCGTTGCTTCTCTCTCTTGTTCAAGGGAAGGCCCCCATTTCAATGAGAACTAAGGACACCCACGGCTAGCATTCCTGCACTAGCATTTACAATGTAGTTGTCAATTATAAGCTTCTCAACACAATCCCTATCGTTCTCAACAACCCTGGTCTCTGGCAACGAATATGGAAAGCCAAAAGCCTCCCTAAATTTGACTTTTTCATCTGGACCTTGGCTCATAATAGAATCCTAAAAGGGGATAATCTCCATAAGAAAGGTTGGGAAGGACCTACACATTGCCCCTTTTTCCTCGCATGAGAGGAATCAGTTAATCATCTCCTTTGTTCTTGCCCATTTGCAGAGGATGTTTGGAAAAAGCATTGTCCTGTTGGTCTAAATCGGTTCATCTTCCTAAGGACATTCCCAATATCCTTAGCAATTGGCTTACCCTTTTCCCCTTCTTCCCTTCCAAAAGAAACCTTCTCAAGCAATGTTTGATGACTCTCCCCAAATTCACTCTCTGGAAGCCTTGGCTTGAAAGAAATGCTCAGGTTTTTAGAGACAAGTCTTCTTCTGCTGCCCAGTTTGTGGTCAAAATCAAATTTCTTTTAGGAGATTACCTCAGATTCCTTTGTTCTGTAACAAATCAATGCTCAATCTCCCTTGAATAAGAAACTTGGGTGGTTAGCTTCACTCCAGAGCTACCCAACCCAGCTGTCTTCCCTAACATTAAATTAGACACCTGGGAAGTCTGGATGGAGAAACCAAATTTTACAAATTAAATAAGAACTTTTCATCAGCATACTCTTTTCTTTGATGGATATTCTAAAGGGAATACTGAGGCGACAGGAGGGGGAGGGATTCTTCTTGATCCTGAGGACTAGATTGAATTCATTTATTCTTGGGGAATTGTATAAGATTTAAATAATATAGCTGAAGCTATTGCCCTATGGCAAGGTATTTCTCAAATACTTGATCATAACATCAAGGAGGAAATGGTGTTTGAATACTCTCGGATAATAATTCATACCGTGATTACTAATTCCCTTCTGTCGCAGATGAGGTTGCTCCAGATTGTTAGAAGAATCCAGAGAATGGTAAACTCCTTTCGAAGAATAGAGTTCTACCATATCTTGAGAGGATTGAATGATGATGCTAACAAAGCAACCAACAAAGTTGTCTCTTTAAGAAAAGGGACCCTCAATATCAACGACAAAAATGCCTTGTCCCCTCTCCCATAGGACTAAGGGCATGTACACATGTAAGGGGTTGAGTTGTGTTGCAATTTGGAGGCGCATGTCTGGATCACTCATGCGATCTCGTGGCATCCTGCATGTGAAGCTGTGTCCCATGGGCTAGCGTACAAAATGGTCATCATCATAGCAGAACTATGATGGAATTGAGAGCAAAGCACCTCAACTACCTCTATGCTCAAGTCATTCTCCTCAATCGATCAATTATGGCAATTTGTGTGATGAATTCAGTCAGTTTATTGGGAACTATGGGTAATATTAGAGATTTTAACGATTCACCACAGGCTATAAATGTCGTAATGTCTATGGAACATTATCTTGTGCACTGGAATAAGGTAATAGAAGTATTTATTGTTATCTAGAACAACGGGATCTCTTATGCTGCCATGGCTTCTAGCTCTGAATTTGTAACTCCAACGGGCGTGCCTCCTCCATTGGTAGATGAACTCTAGGACATTCGCAAGGCGATTAAAGCACAAAGGAGGTACTTGCTGCAAATCGATGAGGAACGAGGTTGTTGTTTCGAATTGGTGGACAATGATCTAGTTCGGATGCGCAAAGAGATAGTTGGCTCCATCTCGCAATCAGAACATGCGTTTCTGACCTAGTTAGCTAAGCTAGAGATTGAGTTCGAGAAGCTAACACTGCAGGTGGCGAAGCTAGAAATGGAGAAGAACAATGGAAATACAATGTCTCAAGACTCGACTCCTCTCGACTGGGAAGCAAATTAACTCTGAGATCTCCAACTTTTTGAAAGTTATGAATCTGTAATTATGATATGCTGGAATTTTATAGTGATAGTTTAATTCGGTATGTTCTTAACCCGGATTTAGTAGATCTAGAATCTCTTTTATTCTTTCAAGTAGCTAGACTCTGGCTTACAATAATCAGATGCCATTTTGTCCTTCCTCTAATGCATCTGTATGGGAATTACTGTTGTATTTACCTTGGTGGTTATACCATTGTTTCTCTAATATAATCTATACTCTTTTCTGTTAAAAAAACAATGTCGGAACCGAATACTTATCTAATACAATTGTGTGTGTTGTCCTCCTGCAGGGTACACTGGCTCACTTGTACGGAAAGGAAAATATCATGGTTTCTTTCTACAGCTTTCCAAGTCTTGAGATCACCCTAACTTCATTTGCACGAAAATACCCACATGCGATTAGCATGGAAAATACCCCTCACATACATGGCCTCTCCCATATCCCCACTCTCTTCCTTGTGGAAAACTTCCTACAATGTCCCCTCCAATTGTAACGAATCACCTTTAAATAACACATAAGGATCCAATACTAAAAAGTAACGACTTTTCATATTTACATCATAGCTTTTGGTTTAATTTTTTTTCACATAACAATTACTTTTTGTATTATAAAAAAATGTTGTTTCCCGACCAGGAAACCTATGGTTACAATCAGGATCTTTCTAGAATCATCTGTTTATATATTATAGTTCAAAGCTATATACAAAATTCAAAAAAAAAATATACATTCATATATGTTCCATTTGATTATGTAATTTTGACAAGTGTATATTTGATTAAACTATCCTAAAAACAAAAGGTATTTGTAATGAAAATAAAACTATTAAACTATATTTAATCCTTGACTTCTTAGAGAGTTGGCTTCTATTATGTTGTGGGAGAAAATTTAGGAGAAGATTCTTCTCCACCCCCTTTCTTTGTGCTCTCATTTAAACCATCAAATTCATCCAAGACTACCAAATTCCTATCCATTACAAGACTAAGATTCTGGTCCTATCCTAAAACCTTAATTTCCCCCTTAAGCAAGCTGATTTTTTCCTCATGAGATTCAGATTTCTCTTTCCAAAAATCTATTTTGACTTCAGTGATAATCAACTTACACCTCATATGATTCATTTGGTACATAAGCAATTCATATTTTTTATTGGCAATAAATTGATTGTGGGCATATCTTTCCTCCTAGTGTTTCTGCCAATTAGAAAACTTCTTACTCTCTCTAACCATTGTGCCTTTTGGATCCTCCTAAGGAATCCCATCCCTTCACTAGATAAGATCTATGTTTCCCATAGCATGGTCCATTTTACTTTGATGTATCAAGAGAAAACCAAAAGGGATCGAACTAAAATTACTAAAGCACTTGAAGTAACCTGAGTATTATCTCTCCACAAAACTTCAACCGAAAATGGGGTATTTATAAGAATTATAAAACTTGCAATAAGGTTCATAGATGTCCTATAACTCAAAGGTATTGGATTTATTGTTTCCAAGAGTTCAAACACAATACTTGAGACACAACTGTGAGGGAGCTCAAATTTTAAATCAGTTTTGATATAACAATTACTCTGCTCTATTAGATCAGTTTGAAATCTTACCTCCCATAGAGACCGAACAAACATCATTGATTTTTCACTATAGAGATTCAATCACAGACCTTCATCACACTTATGATCAACACCCCGAAAATGATCTTCGACCCTTTTAATAGTTCTCAAAATCCAATCACCAAAACGAGTATACATGGAATAGATCTTCAAGAATATTGAGCTCAACACCTTCAGAATTTCCAACTAAAAGTGTAGTACCTCTTCTCAATTGCATTGAACTAGGAACCAACTTCCACCAAAGAAACTTATTGCGTCGAGAGGCGCTCTACAGCCCAGTATGGGGGAGATCTTGTAACGTTACGTAACGTTATGTAACGTTATTTTTATTCATAAAAAATAATTTTTTTAATTATAGGACAAAATAAATGTCGGCCAGAAAAAAAACCTAATATGGGGGAGATGTTGTAATCTTCCTACCTAACAAAACAATAAAAAAGTAAAAATTTAATAATCGGTAAAAAAATATGGGTGAGGAAAAAAACACAATATGGGGGAGATATTGTAATATTTTTACTTAACAAAATAATAAAAAATGTTGGCCTTGCACATGGTTTTAAAACCATAAACCATGTGCATGGTTTTAAAACCATGTGCACATGGTTTGCACATGGTTTTAAACCATGGTTTTAAAACAATGCACATGGTTTATGGTTTTAAACCATGTGCAAACCATGGTTTATGGTTTTAAAACCATGTGCAAGGCCTTTTACACAACCCATCGTTTTATTGTACATGGTTTAAGAGGGCCTTGCACGTTTAGGAGGGCCTTGCACATGTGCAAGGCCTCCTAAACAACCCATAGTTTTATTGTACATGGTTTAGTAGGGCCTTGCAAATGGTTTTAAAACCATGTATGAAGAAATGTTGTAATGTTAGTTCATAACAAAATAAAAAATAATAATAAATATTATATGTGGGCCATAAATAATATTAAATATTAATAATAAAATATTATATGTGGACCTTAAATAAAAATATGTGTCTTTTGGTTTGAATCAAATCAATGGATACCTACAAAGAGATTTGATCCCTCTTGGCGCTTGATAGAGCCTAGGATTTGGATCTACGCTGGTAAATAACTCTAGAGACCACACCACCCCACTAATTGGAATTCCAAATATCTACAATGAAACTACCATCACTTCTTGTAGAAGGATAAGACACTATAACAATGATCTGATGCCAAGATGTGAAACCATTATTGTCACTGTTGTGAGGGTAAGTTAATCATAGTGTAGAAATCATTATGACCTCCAATTTCCTGCATGTAAAGGAGACAGAATGAGATGGCTTCCTTATTTCACCCTTGTGATCATTAAAGTCTAGTTTTAATGTAGATCTAGACTTGGGATTTCCCTACTACTTGGTAATCTCGTTGTAAACATTGAGGATGATTTGAAACATGAAACATTTACTATGGTTCCTTATCATGAATTTTATAGTTAGTGGATGGTATATTGGAGAATGATTTCACCATTACTTATTGTTGTTCCTATGGGGAGATTACAAGACAAGTTTGCATGGTGATCAACCTCTTTGCTTAGGATCTGCAACAAATGGACAACTTTGACCACCCACATACCATTAATATCACTTCATATTCTTGCATTCAAGATAACTAAAATAAAGTCTTTTGGATTAGTATGGAGGACTAAATGGAGAATTATAACCATGGAGTCTACTACCACATTCAATGGTTGAATTACCATACCTTTAACTTGATTCAAACCCTGCCACAAAGTTGTTGCTTCAAACTGATTGTTTGTCATTATTCCTAGGCCCCAAGCATACATTTTCTCAATTTTTCCTATGGGATCAAAGAGTCCCCCCCCCACCCTTATTACTTCCAACCTTGTATAACTTTTGGTTATTACACAACCACAGAATAACTAATTACCTTTTACTTTTTATATTTAATTCTTATTTTCAAGAACTCTGATTTTATTTATTACATGAGGAAATTGGTACATAAAATTATCCCCTCCTTGAATTGATGATGTCTGCATCATCCTTGACCCCATCTGCATCGAAAAATTAGTATGAGATTTTTTTTATAATTAAATATCTTGTAAGAGTATACAACCTTTATTTTTTTCTCAACCGGATCATGAAAGTCATAGATAAACAAATATCCATAAATTAGTTTGAGATTGAACAAAATATAATAGTAACATAATTTTAACTTATATTCCAAAGGTGAATGTTGAGTGGTATTAGTCACTATATGTTATTAAATTTTGATAGGAAAATCTTGGGACAGAAATAATCTTCTGACATATATTGTACAAGGAAAAACAGAGAAGAATAATGTGCTATGACGCAATGAATTGAAGAACAATAGGAAAAATATTCCATACCATATAATTCATCATTATGTGTAAATATATAATATAACATCAAATGAAACATTTGAGAGCCTAAAGAGGTAGTTGAACTCCACACATGTGGTAGGCTTAGATAGACTTAAACTACCCATTAGACATAGAACTGGTTGTAACACATGATGAGATCAGTTAACTGAGTGTGAGTGGAATTGTAACTGATGATAGTTAGGTAGGTGGGTCACATTAGAGATTTTTAGCTCCAAAAATAGCAGTTATAGACAAGGAGGGCGCATAAATCAGTTAACTAGTTAAGATATGGTGTCATAACTACCTGTGAGTAATCCATAGTTGCATGATTTAAGGAAGATGCTCACGATCCCTAAAACTATGGAGAATAGTTGTATTATGTCCAAATATTCATGCATGGATGGATGATTAAGGCTAGGATGACAATTAGATAGTCCAGATGATAAAAATAATGAGGACTAGTACTAGGAAACCGACTAGGGGTAAATAACAAGGTCTAGGAACTTAGGGAAATTAAATAATGGTTAATACTAAAGTATAAATGGGTTTAATATTATAACAGCCCCGCTTAATCCTAACTTGTTTGAAAAATAAAAATAAATTAGGGCCCAACAACAAAGGCTAAGGTCCCCCTTTACAAATTTATTTGTCCATGTAAAATGAGGAAAGAGGCAAAACCTCATGGGGAAAATCCTCCCTCAAGAATGGAAATGGCACAGAAATTAAATGAATGTATTCACTATGTCTTTTTCTTCACTTGAATAAGTTGAATGTACTGCTTCTGGGTGAAAAACTTGGTGGACTTGTTGTAGATGCATTGATCATGTATCAGTTTTCTAATGTCGTGCAAACAAAAAACATGTGGAGAAACCCCTTGAAACTCATATTCTGGTGATGAAGGAGCATCATATGAATGCTTCTTAATGTGAAAACATAAATTATCATATTTAAACATAAAATTAGATATGGAAAAGATATATGTGCAATCATCTCCTAACCAAAGAACATCAATGAAATAAGAAGGCTCAATTTCTTGTGTAGTTGCATAATGGTGAACCAAACCATAAACCTTCCTTCCAAACTGATGTGAAACCATTATAATTCTGTAATGGAGCTTATGAGGCTCTGAAATATCAGAGTATAATTCATATGGATCAGAAAACAACCAAGGTATAGTGGCTCCAAAATCAGGTTGAGTCATAGAAGGAAAACTAGATGCAACTAGACTAAATTGACAATAGGAAAAATATGGAGAGTATAAGGATATTATATTAGACCTACTGAAGTTTATATCATATCGAAATGTATTTAAAATAAAACCAAGCATAGCCAATTCCATGTAAAACCAACCAATGAAGGAAAACAAAGACATAATAACAAGTTGTACCAGTGACACAGTATCGAAAACCATGAAATTGTGTAGTTTACCAACTAGAGAATTTGGGAGTTGTAGGGGCTTTTGTGCATCAAATGGATGGGATAAAGGTGTCATAACCTGCATATCAGCCTGAAAATTTTATTCTAAATCGGATAAATAAGAAACTGAATGGAGTTTGAAAGAGTTGGATGGAGGCAAGTTAGAAACTAGTGACAAAAAACTAGTAATGAGAGGAGATGGCTCTGGAGAACTGATAGGTATCTTTTCGAAATGAGGAAATGATATTTCTAACTATAATATATCAGAATGAGTATCAAAATAAGATACATGGGAAAAATATTTAACTCTGGCAATCAAATCATGACAATGTTTACCTTTGAATTGCACATTATGGCAGTGCTCCTAGGGATCAACAGAGTTTTTCGTTCCTTTCTTTCTTGCAAAATTTGGAACATCAATGTTGTTCCTTTTGAGAAATTGAGTCATCCATATTTTTATTAAAATAATATTTTTCAGTGTGAGAAATGTTTTTGCAATAGGTACACTTTGATCTCCCTTTCTTGTTGCTCTTCTTCTTGGTATTCGAACCTTCATCTTCAGAATTTGACTTTGACTTCTTCTCCTTCACTTTTTGCTTCCCTTTGGACTTGCAATTATTTCTTTCAATAGGTGCAAAGGCATGATCCTTGGAGTTTGAGAGTCCCCATTTGAATCAGCTTGAATTTCTCTTGGGTGAAAGAATATATGAATGTATCTAGGGATGACATCCTCCAATTTCAAACTGCAAGCTTAGTAGCATGGAATGTTGACACAAAAATTGAGTATTCTGGACCCATCTTGGATAGGATGGAAATAACTAATTGCTCTTCTTTCTTCTCAATCCCAAACTACTTGATAAAAAACACTAGTGTCTCGAACTTAGTGATGAATTCCTCAATGGTTTTGAATTCACTTGGTCTCAATGAGATCAACTCATTCTCGAATTAATGTCCTCTGAGCTCATTTTTCTTTCTGAAGAGGGATTCAAGTTTGATCCACACTTCATTAGGGTTTGTCAAGGCATTAAATTGGAAAAGAAGTTTTAGAGAAAGAGAGATACAAAGCAAGCCATACACTTCATTCTTCCTATTATGCCACTTTGCTTTGTCAACAATTGCATTTGGATCGATTTCTAAAGCAATAGTAACTCTGTAGAGACCTTTGTTTCACAATAGTATCTCAATCTTGGTTTTCCATTCATGGTAATTGAAGGAAGTCAATGTTACTATCTTAGATAGATCCATGCTCTCTTACTGTGCTATTGGTGAGAAAAATGAGCAGTCACACAAAACTTGAAAGAAAATTTTTGTAAGCTCAATCACACTCTACTTCGACAATGAGCACATTATCAAGGTGCTTCACACCTAGATAGACTTCTTTGGATAAATCCAAAGGGGGCAATGCAAATATACCAAGATTTATCTGGAACCAATTGCTTTTGGTGCATCAATGAAAGTATATGAGGATTGAAAATGGCCTTACCAGGCTTTGATACCATATTATATTTTGATAGGAAGATCTTGGGATAGAAATAATCTTCACATAGATTGTACAATAAAAAATAGAGAAGAAGAATAATGTGCTATGGCACAATGAATTGAAGAATAGTAGGAAAAATATTCCATACCATATAATTCATCATTATGTGTAAATATATAAAACAACATCAAAGGAAAAAATCGAGATCCTAAAGAGGCAGTTGAACTCCACACATGTGGCAGGCTTAGATAGACTTAAACTACCCACTAGACATAGAGCTGGTTGTAACACTTGATGAGATCATTTAATGGAGTGTGAGTGGCAGTTAACCGATGGTAGGTAGGTAGGTAGAGCACATTAGAGAGTTTCAATTCCAAAAATAGCAGTGACAGTCAAGGAGTGCACATAAATCAGTTAAATAGTTAAGAAATGATGTCATAAATGCTTGTGAGAAATTCAGAGTTGCATGATTTAAGGAAGACGCTCCAGATCCCTAAAATTATGGAGAATAGGTGAATTAGGTCCAAATATTCATGCATGGAGGGATAATGAGGGCTAGGATAACAATAAGATAATACAGATAATAAAAATAATGAGGACTAGCACTAGGAAACTTACTAGGGGTAAATAACAAGGTCTAGTAACTTACGGAAATCAAATAATGATTAATCCTAAAGTCTAGATGGGTTTAATATTCTAACATATGTCTCATATACTAACAAGTTGAATGTCCTCAACTTTGAAATCACTAAAAATGCTTCGATATAATTTTTCGTTTATAATTTTTTTTTAAAGTTATATATCTTAAATCTTCGTGAATATACACTTCACATAAATTTCATAACATTAAGAGTTCACTTTATTAACTAGATATATCTAATTCATATCACACACGATATATTAAGTATAAAGCACATGCCTTGGGAATTTCATAAATCATACCATTTAAGAGAACTATTAATATTTATTTGTATATTTTAAATGAAGCAATCACATATAACTTATCATTACAAGTACATAAAAATTTAAGAAATGAGCTTACTACTCTTTACCATAATATGGTACTATTCGCATCACTTTACAATTTAGTGTAGTATGACTAGAATATAATATTCTATCTACGTGTATCCCCTTCCTTTTAGGATCTAATCATAACCACAATGAATATGTTGTTCACGCGGGATAAACAATTAATAACACATAATCATGTTATTAATTCCTTGATTTAAGTGTGACTATCATCACAAAATTATCTTTACGGAATGCACCAAACCATAGATAAAAAGTCAATAATTATTTGCAAGTAATTGGTAAACGTTATCATAAGAATTGAACACTAAGTACTAAGATTAAGCCCACTTTTAAATGCCAATTGCATTTAACTTTTCTCATGCTATATTACAGGTTCATGTGATCAATTATCACATCATGAACTTATCACACGTCACCACAACACTTTAGAGATCAACCAATATGTGACAACCACTTTTATCTCCAATATCTCCATCACTCATTACACTATTTAAAACATCTCCCTTTTAGATACTTTTTCAGCTAGGATAAGATAGAACATTCTACTATTACGCTCCCTTGTGAAATTATTTTATAGTCATGGAAAGGAGGATCATGGACATGTTATGATGAGTATACTATTGAGTACTAGTGCAACTATTGTGATTTTCTCAACCAAGATACATTAGCAAATCTAGCAAGGTGTGACTCTATAATAGTGCAACTTAGTTTGGACTATAAGCTCATATGGAAATGATATTTCTTATGGAATCACAACCATATTGGTATTACTACCATGTCTATAGTATCACCTCCCATGGTGCATAATCTTAGCATAATCCTAATAGATTATCATGACTTTCACATAACACTACATATAATTTTTTATATTTATTTTTATAAATATTTTTTCCAACATATTATTCACATGGTTCTCAACCCTTCTACCTCTTTCAAAGGTGAATGCTCTGCTCTTTTTTTAAGAAAAAGATGAGTAGAGGATTAAAAACATTTGAGACTAAGTGACTTGAAAAATATCCAAATAGCTAAATAAATCATCTCATAAATATTAAAGACACCATACACATCTTTCTTATTATATTGAATACAAGTGTTTTATTACTACAAATATATTAATAGAAACCTCTTAACCAAATACTATACTTTTACTTTCATAATAAAGTGTTGTTGGAATAATTATTACTTCGCTTAACTTAAATTTAAACCCATTACTCCTGATAAACCTATCACGTGACTTCATATCTTTAAGGAATTTAATATGATCTCAAATTGGAATTTCTTTGTAACTTTGAGATAGTCTGAAGTTGGAAAATAAATTCAAATCTCACAATTAAAAAGAATTAGTTCGCAGTTGGAAAATAAGTACTTATCCCTAAACCATATATTTAAGTCGTGACTAGATATTTAAATGGTATATTTGGAGATTAAGACAACTTAACTATATATTCGAGTATACCTGGAAGTGGGTGGGGACAATAGAAGAAGCAACATGGATGAGTGATCACATGCAATGTCGGGCTCGAAATGTGCTGGGAATGTGGATTTATGAAGGCAGGTGGGAAAGAAATTGGTACACCAAGCTGGTTCCTGCAAACGATATTCCGAGTTTGTGAGGGTATGACAATGAGATGAAAGGGAATGATGGTTGAAAATGGAAGTATGATAATTGGGTGGTTGAGGACAGAGGTTATCATGGAATATGGTGTGGCGAGTACTAGGTTCTTGTGCCTGAAATAGAAAGTCTTCTCCACCTTAGGGGAAGCTACCTCCTACGTAGGCCTCATATCCTTGTGCTGGGTTATATGTGGTTATAAGTGGCGAAGGGGAGTCTTAATTTGTAGAGTATGCGATGGTGCCACCATTTTGTTGTTTTCTATAGATGAGCAGAGTAAGCATGGTGTGGACTCTTGGCTTTTCATGGATCCTAGTGGTGCGTTGGAGGGCGAGGAGAACAGAAGGAAGTGTGGATCGAGCTATGAGCAAACTAGAGTTATGCAAGCAGTTTTACAATATCGAGCGTCCATTTCACCATCAATAAGAGCATTCCTAGAGATAATGGAGAACATAGTTTGGCATGAGGTTCTAGTAAATTCTCCTTCTCTAGACTTGATGGTTTTGGAAGAGTGGATTCAAGATTCGGTTTCAACACGGTCCCGTTAAGGCATGTATGAAAAAACGACCACCTTGTATTGGGTGATTAAAGGGCTATTGAGTTGTGTATTGCTAGAGAGGAAATAGAAGTAAGGGGGAGACAAAGTTTCAGTTGCTTTATAGAAGGAGATGTACTTCAACACCCACCTTCTACACTTGAAGATCGATACGATGGGGAAAGAGCTCATAATTCCCTTTCTCTCGCAAATGGATTAGTTCGCTCCTGCACCTGAGCAATTCGACGAACAACGTGAAGAGAGCTGGAGACATGATCAAGGAAGGTGAATATCCTCTATTCATGATCTAACTGATTCTGCAACGGTTCCGCGGGAAGTCGTTGGTCTTAATAGGCCAATGTTAGGTTTTCTTTTCTGGGTCTTGTCTCAGCTGTTAAGATGTATCACTTTTTATTGGTTCAGGGTTATGTTTATGGATCTTTGTCCATTTATATGTAGTTTTTCCTAGATCTCTAGGCTGGGATGGGTAGAATACTGAATGTTAGCCCTGTTTTCTCTTTCAGGAGAGGGGTCCCAAGGAGGCTTTTGTGTTCTATTCTCATACTATGTTACTATTTGTCTATACTGATAACAAGGAAGAAGAAAGACACTATGTTGTAATTTGTTATATATTTTGTTAATATAATAGATACTTATTTACAAAAAAACTATATCTTCAAGCATAAATTAAGTATGTATATGTCACAACTAAATACCTACATGTTTTAATTATAGATATACATGGTGTGCTTAAGAATGTACATGCATTAATTATATGTATTAATCATGTTTAATAGATTTGTGGTGAATTTATATTGGCAAGAATGAGAAAGAGTTTGAATAATTTGAAATTTAAAATTATTTTTATTGAATATGAAATCATACTACTAGAAATAAGCTTGAGTGTTTTGAGATTACATCAATAAATGCAATTCATTGTCACTTACACTACTATTGATCCACGTAACCCAAAACTCACGCCTTCCTCTTCTACTTTAGCTTGAACATTTTAACTAGTAAAAACCTTACCATATATATATATATATATATATATATATATAGAGAGAGAGAGAGAGAGAGAGAGAGAGAGAGAGAGAGAGAGAGAGAGAGACACATATTTCATAGACACTCTCTNCCATTTGAAATTTCCTCCATCCTTGGATAAAATCTAACCTCTATAGTTCTTTTTTTTTCTTTTTTCAATCCCTTTTAATATATATAATATATTTTGTAAAAACTTACATAATAATTTTCTTGTAACTCTTGGATAATAAAATGTTCCACATAATTTGGTTCTTTTGTTGGTTCTTCTTGTATTACAATACCACATCTTCTCCCCTTTTAAAATTCTAACATTGTTAGAATATTTATTTAACTGATATTGATATTTCTATCATTTGATGGGTTGTAGAATCTCTAGATAATCATCTAGAAATAAATAGTAAATACAAATGAATTTTATAACTAATCATCTCAAAATTTAAGGGAATACATCCTATGCAAGTTTTTGTGTCTCTAAATCTAGGGTTAAGATGGATTGCAATAAACAGAAAATACAATTTTATTTTATTTTTTATAAATCTTTGAAAAATGATGCAACTATTTCTTTACCAATGTCACTATATTCTATTATCAATTCTCTTCTATGAAAATCCAATTTGCCACTTCTATTATTCATACTAGTTCTAAATGATCCTTATATTGTTATTTATGAGAAGTAACTCTTTGACAACATGTATCAAGCACACACACAAAAACGTTGAGGATGAAATGCATGCGATGTCCAATGTTAGGTATACATCAAGTATGGCAAGGCAAAAACACTCAACAACGTGGAAATTGGAATAATTTACATAACTTGTGTATTCTACTTTTTCTTTTCTTTTCTTTTTTTTTTCTAAACAAGTTGTTCTTATATTAAAGATGTTTTAAAACTTCAAAATACTTCAATAAATATCTAATGATGACACTTGTTGAAAAGGAAATCATAAAATAAAATAAAAAACAATAAATTTTGGAAATTAAATTTTAAATATATTTAATTAACTATAAATCATTGTTGTTTACTTATTTTTACCACCATAATATATTCATAATTGTAACTTCAACGCTCTTTCACTAGGTATTACCATTACCAATTATGAAATCTAAGGAAACTTAAAATAACTATTTTGAGTGTTATGTCCTAGTGATACACTACTTGAACAACATGCAAATGCTAATCTTGAAGTATACATGTTGTCTTAGAAGTATACATGTTGTCTCAGGTGTTATTCCCGTAGGAAAATTGTACAGTGTCAAATCTACTAGAACTACAATGCCTCATTACTATTTCCTACTATGGGTACTCATAATAAATGTTAACAGGTTCTAACGATACAACTACAACAATGTTAAGAGACAATATATCATATTTTTATATATATGTCATGTACATCGTTTTGGTTTTTATGTTGGATGAGTTCGGCATGTGTTGTTTTTCTACTTGTGTTGTGTTTATAATTGTGGAATCTTTTTTTAGCGTCCTTTAGAATTACCAATCACATACAACGAGATGGTGAGGCCTATTAAAATTCCTCTATTTTATGGAATCCCTAATAAATCTATTTCATTTTATGACTTGTGGATAAAATGTTAAAGATGATAATTGATGATGATACATTTTAATGCTGTCATTGAACATCGTGAGGTTACTATGACAACTATAAGGAAATATGTCCTCAACATGGAAAGGCGGAGGTCCTTGTTTCTCTCGTCGGAATTGAGTTTCTTGCAACGGTTCCCAAAAAGTGTCATTGCAAGTCTTTTGTCCTCATGATAACAAAGTCTTGTCTTCTAATTGGATATAAACGTAGCTTTATGGAATTTTTTTGTAAATAATTTTTTAACTTTTAATTGGATATGTATGTTGTTGACAAAATTTTCTTATAAAGTTGTATAAAAAACGTTGATGCTTGTATTTAATGATATATTTCCATGGTAAATTGGAGGATTTTAGACCTATAATATCTATAAGTTGAATAAATACATCTTTAATATTACCAACTACCCACTAGCTTAGGATTTGATTGCATCTTGACATTTCAAAGTAGAGAAGTACAAGAGGCCATTTATGTGAACTAGTTTCCATAAAAAACTATAGAAGCCATTTGTGTGAACTTGAGATAGATATCAAATGGAGACTTGGGTTCTAATTGCTTACCAAATCTGAGGATTCTTTAATAATCACATAATCCTTCAATAATCTCTCTCACCTTCTTCTAACACAATTTTTAACCTTTCCAAAATAAATAATATAACATTTTCAAACAAAGAATATAACATTGTTACTTTATTTATTTTCTCAGTCTCATAATGTTTAAATCTCAATAGTCTACTTTATTTTAATTCGTGTATCCATTATTATATGTTTAATATTTTCTAATATATTAGATACAATTGACTCCCAATCTTACATCAAAACCACCAACAAATTTGTAAAACCATGTGTTAGAAAGCAAAACTATAATATATATTAGTTGCAATTGACTCCCATATTTGTAAAACCACCAACCAAATTGCAAAACCATGTGCACAATAGAGAGTTGACATGGAAAACCTATCCATAGTAAATAGTACTTAGTAAATATCATCTATTAATGAAATACCATGGGCCAATACCATCACAACTCCAAACCATGAACCAAAGCACCACATGTAATGAGAATATGGCAAATACCTCCCAAAAACTAGGTTTTTACTCAAATTAAGAATACCAAACTTATTTTTATAATTTCATATTCTTTTTATAATTAATTGAAAAAACAATTTCTACTATTTAAAATATATAGCCATTCTAAATAAGAATCAAGAGATGCATAAAACAACTAATTATAAATTCAACCCCATACAATAAACATTTTGAAAAGATCTATTTTATCACATAATTGTGCTATATTACATATGAGCATAACAACAATGTACATTTATCCCTTACAAGGAAATCATTTGGATGGTACATTGGCTCACTTGGACAAAGAGAAAATAAAATACCCCTCAGATACCTGACCTCTCCCATAACCTCACTTTCTTCCTCATGGAAAACTTTCTCCAATGTACCCTCTAATCCAAACAAATCATCTTTAAATAGCATGTAAGGATCTAATATTCAAAAGTAACAACTTTTCACATTTATATTATGGTTATAACCAAACCACAAAATAATTAATTATATTTTACTTTTTACATTTAGTTCTCATTTTCAAGAACTCTTATTTTATTTATTACATAAAAGTTATGCACTTTATTTTATTGTTATTTCATTTATAAATTTGGTGAGAAAAAGGGAAAATTAAAAAAAGTATTATTGATGCTCAAAATTAAACTATACATTGAACTATAGAAAAATGTAACCAATATATTAAACTACAAAAATATGAATTACACTTTCTAAATTAATCATAAAGGAGGAAGTCTTTGAGTGCATTGCTTTGAGGCCTTTTGAATTCTAGTTCAATGTTCAAAACATAATACAAATATATCATTCTTGCTCAAAATCACTTCTACAATAGAGGTTGAAGATGTGGAACTGTAGAAGAGCAGAGAAGGAATAAAAAAATATTTTGCAACTCAAACCTTTCACATTGATTTCACCGAGGCCTATGCATGCCTTTTATTGTTCATGTGTGCATTTGTGCATTTTCAAAAATCTAGGGAACTTTGAAATTTTTGCAAACTAATATATTTTCAAGCTGAAAATGAAAATATGATGATACACAATGATGCTAAATGAAGAAATAAACCATTTCCAAGTGGAATCACTCAAAAAGACCCAAATATGAAGCCCCCTGCATGCATTTTTATGTGATAGAGATCTCAATGTAAAAATACTAAAATTGTCAAGTTGGAAGTTTAATACAAACAATATACATTGAATCCTAGAAATTTGAGAGATCTTTTTGTCAAACATACATCTACCTCCAAGGATGTACTCTTACTTTCATAAAAGGTCATGTGTGAAATATGATGGGTGTTTTATTATGCCTAACTTAGAAAAAAATGAGTGTTTTATACTTTATACTGAACTTTACAGCCAATAACTACAAGTATGACTTTGTGTGCATTTTTTATGATGGAGAATTTAATGAAAAAATACTAAAACTGCCAACTGGGCAAGTATAAAATGGACACTATACATTGAATCCTAGAAATATGAGAGAACATTTTGTCAACCGTACATCTACTTCCAAGAATGTACTCTTACTTTCATAAAAGTTCATGTATGTGAAATATGACAAACATTTTATTATGCCTAACTTTGAAAAACTATAACTCTTATACTGCATACTTAGCTTTACAACCAATAACTTTAAGTATGGCATAGATTAAGCTAAATAATAGCGTACAAAGATTAATCCAGAAAACCTAAGAATGATATTTTCAATGATTTACATCATTGGAAAGAACATTTTCAATTATTTACATCATTGGAAAGAACATTTTCACTTCATTATGAAGCATACACATGTGTTTTCAAAAATCTAGGCATTTTTGAAGCATACTTCATTATACTACATACTTACCTTGGCGACCTGCAATAACTACAAGTATGTGATATATTAATCTAAAGATGAGTATTTAAAAGAATAATCCAACAAAACTATGAGTGATATTTTCAATGATTTGCATTGAAAAGAAAATTTTCACTTCATTATGAAGCATACGCATGCATTTTCAAACAAACTAGGCAACTTTATAACTTTTGCACGCAAAGATATTTTCATACTTAAAATGAAAATAAAATTATTCATAATGATCTTAAATGAGGAAATAAACAATTTCAAGTGGAATCACTCAAAAAATACTCAAATATGAATCCCTTGCATGCATTTTTCTATTATGGAGAATTTAATGTAAAAATACTAAAATTGTCAACTTGGAAGGTTTAATACAAACACTCTACATTTTTTTTTGTAACTAGGGGAACTGGCAATTGGGATGGGGATGGTACTTGCGTGACACGGGGTCCAAGGGTCTAGTCCCTTCTGCTACCACTATACCCCTAAGTGCATCCACACAACCTACAAGCATGGCGCACAAGTTAATCCAAGGTGATTTGAACTCGTGACCTCCATTACAACATTTCCTTCATATCAAGTGAATCGTCGGTTGAGCTACACCCCTGCGGGAAATACAAACACTATAATTGAATCCTAGAAATCTGAGAGTTATTTTTTTCAACCATACATCTATCTCCAATAATGTACTCTTCATTTCTTAAAAGGTCACATGTGTGGAATATGGCGGACATTTTAATATGCCTAAATTTAAAAAAAATCTAACTATGTTTTATATGTATACTTCGATTTACAACCAACAACTACAACTATGACATGTATTAATCTAAATATGGTAATTCAAATATAGATCCAACAAACCTAAGAGTGATATATTCAATGATTTACATCATTAGAAAGAATAATTTTACTTCATTATGAAGCATATGTGTGCATTTTCAAAAATCTATCAAACTTTGAATTTTTGCACACCAAGATATTTCCATAATTAAAATGGTAATACAATGGTTCACAATGATATGAAGTGAGGAAATATATCGTTTACAAGTGGAATCACTAAAAAATACCCAAATATGAATCCCTTGCATGCATTTTTCTATGATGGAGACTTTAATGTGAAAATACTAAAATTGTCAACTTTGCAAGTTTGAAACTATATATTGAATCCTAGAAACTTGAGAGAGGTTTTTGCCAACCATACATATACCTCCAAGAATGTACTCTTACTTTTTCAAAATATCATGTGTGTGAAATATGACGTACATTTTATTATGCCTAACTTTAAAAAATATAACTTTGGTTTATACGCATACTTAGTAGCTTTACAACTAATAACAACAAGTATGACATATTTTAAGCTAAAGTTTTGCACACCAAGATATTTTCATACCTAAAATGAAAATAAAATGATTCACAGTTATCTTAAATGAAGAAATAAATCATTTCCAAGTGGAATCACTCAAAAATACCCAGATATGAAGCCCATGCATGCATTTTTCTATGATGGGGAATTTAATGTAAAAATACTAAAATTGCCAACTTGGAAGGTGTAATACAAACACTATACATTGAATCCTAGAAATATAAGAGTGGTTTTTGTTAACCAACATCTATCTCCAAGAATATACTCTTAATTCCATAAAAGCTCACGTGTGTGGAATATGGCGAGCATTTTATTATGTCTAACTTTGAAAAAATATAACTATGTTTTATATTGGATACTTAGATTTACAACCAATAACTATAAGTATGACATAGGTTAAGCTAAATAATAGTATTTCAAATATTAATCGAACAAACCTAAGTGTGATATTTTTAATCATTTACATCATTAGAAATAACAATTTCACTTAATTATGAAGCATACATGTGCATTTTCAAAAATCTAGGCCAATGTTATCAAAATCGGCTGGTCCAACCGGGTTCAGTGGTTTCCTAGTATAACTAGTTGTTTCAAATCATTTTTCATTGGTTCCGTCGTACATCGACTTTGTGGAGAAAAAACAATTTTGTTTTTTTTAGTAAAAAAAATAATAAACTAGACACATCAACCAAATAAGCGATGATTTAGCAAGACTAAGACTCTAACCAACATGCAGAATGTCAGTAACACAGTAACACCGCAGTAACCCTCCTTCAAAATTCAAATGCATCCTAACAAGTCCTAAGTATGACAGTAACTAAGTTGTAATGATATCAAGGATTTAACAACCTCAATTACATGGGAGTATGGAATTCCAAAAGATTGTTATGATGTTATCATTAAAGCTTTGAACTACACCCTCTGTTATGTTCATTTTGCATGCATATCTCGTTTCTTTATAGGAAATATGAAGATCAAAGTTTAAGCAAAAGCACAGTCATGAAGGCAAGTTCATTGTGAGACCAAAGAGTATTATTTCTGGGATGATGATGATGACAGTAAATTTCAGATGGATTTAAACTATGCAATAGGAATCATGATGCATCCAATATCTATCTACTAGGGCACTTTAGTGGTAGAATTAGTTTTCCTAGTGGATTGAGAACTAGGATCTCCAACTTGTATTGAAGCAAATTAATATACAAATAGCTATGCTCAAGCAAAACTCAACTTATTGAAGAAATGAAAAGGATTATGAGTCAACATTCATACAAAATCACAACCTAGATTATCCACTACATGTTTCATAGTTCACTCACTGCTCCACTAAATTGATATGATTCTTTTATTTCTTCTGAACTGTAGTTATATGCATAGACTTTGACTTTAGAGGCCATTTATAGCCTCTTTATTTATGTACTTTACTTCATATATGAATAGCACTCTGTGCTATGTTGGCTTTATACACTCTTACTTGTTATATACATGAGAAAAATTGCATGTTTGTGAGAAAAATTGCATATTTGTGTATAATACTTTGAATTCACATGGACACACACACACACACACATATGAATATTATATGTATTTTTTCTCAAGCGGTTTTTGTCCAGTTTCGGGTCTTAGGGTCAATCGGTTCAATCACCAGTATGGTTCTGATAACATTGATCTAGGAAACTTTGAAATTTTTGCACACCAAGATATTTTAATACTTACAATTATAATATAATACATTGATTCACAATGATATGGAATGAATAAATAAAAAACTTCCAAGTGGAATCACTTAAAAAGACCCAAATATGAAGCCCTTGTGTGCATTTTTCTATGATGGAGAAATGAATCTTGGCAAGTTTAATACAAACACTATACATTGAATCCTAGAAATATTAGAGTGATTTTTATCAACCATACATTTTCCTCCAAGAATGTGCTCTTACTTTCATAAAATATCATGTGTGTGAAATATGGTAGGCATTTTATTATGCCTAACTTAAAAATATACATATAACTATGGTTTATACTTCATACTTAACTTTACAACCAATAACTACAATTATGACATACATTAAGCTAAATATGAGTGTTTCAAATATTAATCCAACAAACCATAGAATGATATCTTCAATTATTTGCATCATTGGAAACAACAATTTCACTTCATTATGAAGCAAAGTGTGCATTTTTAAAAAATATAGGCAACTTTAAACTTGTAATAGACCAAGATATTTTTAGACTTAAAATGAAAATAAAATGATTCATAATGATCTTAAATGAGGAAATAAATAATTTCCAAGTGGAACCACTCAAAAAGACCCAAATATGAAGCTCGTGCATGCATTTTTCATTAGTGGATAATTTAATGTAAAAATACTAAAATTGCCTATTTTGCGGGTTTAACACATACATTACACATTGAATCCTAGAAATATTTTTCAATTCACAGCTAGGTTGCACAATCTCCAATACCCGAAATATTTTTCATGTTATTAATAAAACAAAAATATTTACAATAATTTCAAATTACTAAGTTACCATTCTTTCCTCATGGATTAAAAAAAACATAAGTAATTAAAGTCATTTCCAAAATTACGAGGGGCATTACAGTCCCCCCCCCCTAAAATTGCGCCACCTTCCTCGATGACTATTCAATTTGCATCAATCTGTTGAAACAAAAGGAGATAGGCCCGTGTCGTGACTTCCTCCCTTTTATAAGTAGCTTCTTCTGGAGAATAATGCTCCCATTGAACTTTAACATGTGCAATTGTTTATTTTCAGAGTGTTACCTCTCTCTTGTCAAGAATCTGCACCGGTTCCAAGTGAAAATCTGCTTCAGGTTCCACCTGTACATTATTCTAATTAATTACATGATTTTTATCAGCAACATAATGTTTTAGCAAGGAAACATGAAATACGTCATGAGCTTTATATGTGGAGGTAAAGCTAATTGATAAGAAACTGGCCCCACTCTAGCTAGTGTTTCAAAGGGTCCCACATATCTCTGTGCCAGTTGTGTATATGTCCTTACTCTCAAGGAATTCTTTTTTTGTTTAACCATTAAAACCACATGTTCTCCTACACTGAATTATTTTTATGTTCTTTTCATGTCCGCATAACTCTTTTGCTTGTCTTGTGTTGTTTTTAAATTTTGTTTAATTTGTTGTACCGATTTTTCCATTTGTTCTAGTATATTGCCTGGTCCTAAAGCCATCATGTCTTCAAGATTTCCCCAACTTAAGGGATCATTTTGAGAGAGGCTCGATAACTATTATTATATGCAAATTCCACCAGATAAATATAATCTTCCCATTTAATACATTCTTAGCACATCTTCCAGAACCTTATTTACACGCTCTATTTTCCCATATGTCTGACAATGATAGGTTGTGCTAAAGTTCAGTTTTGTGTCCATTCCTATAATAATGATTTCCAAACATTCGAGGTTAATTTTTCATCTCGATTAGTAATAATTGTTTTCAGTTTCCCATGAAGTCTGAAGATCTCTCTCATAAATATATTAGCAATGTTTATGGACTTGTAAGTTGACTAAGTTGAAATAAAATGATCCACTTTGTTAAGCTTGTATATTAATACCATAATTGAGTCATTCTGTTTTTTAGTTTTGGGCCACCCTGTTATGAAGTCCATAGTAATAGTTCCCCATTTCCACTATCGAATGGGTATAGGCTGCAATAAACCAGTCACGTGTTGATGAGCAGCCTTGACTTGTTGGCATTCAAGACATTTAACGACATATTTTGTCGTCTCTCTTTTCATACTGGGCCAATAAAAATATTTTTTCAAAGTTGTTATAAGTTTATGATACCCTGGGTGTCCTGAATAAGGATTGTCATGCAATTCCTTGAAAATGATTTCTTTAATCTTATGTTGGTTAGGTACATAAATTTGGTTTTTTAATTGCATAAATCCTTCTGTGTCAATATTATATAGATTCTCAATAGCATTTTCATATTTTTTACTACTTTTGTTTAGCAGTGATTTATATTCTAAATCCTCGGTTGACATTGTTTGTAATAAATTTTTCAATTTTGTCTCATAATTACATATTAGGACGACGTGAATTTCATGTTGTTGTCGACTAAGGGCATCTTCTATTGTGTTTTCTTTCCCTTTAATGGGATTAATTTCAAAATCATACTCACTTAAAAATACAAGCCATCTATCTTGGTGAGCATTTTATGTCTTTTGATCAAACAAATATTTTAACCCAAAATTTTCAGTCAACAACAATAAAAAAAATTCCCACTAAATAATGACGCCAAATTTTAAGGGCATGAATGATAGCTGCTAGTTCCATATCAAGAGATGCATAATTTTTCTCATGCTCCTTCAACGTCCTAGAGTCATAACAGATTACATGTATGTATTGTGTTAAAACGCCTTCTAATCAATCTTTACTTGCATTTGTGCACATTATGAAATCCTTGAAAGGATCAACATTTTCAGTATAGGCGTTGTAGTTAGCAATTGCTTTAGTTTATCAAAATTGTCCTGACACTGTTGGGTCCACACAAACTTAACACCTTTTTTTTATAAGGTAGTTATAGGATTAACTATTTTGGAAAAATTCTCTATAAATCTGCGATAGTACCATGTTATTCCCAAAAATGACCTGATGTCATGTACATCTCTTGATACAGGTCAATCTATGATGGACTTAATTTTGGTTGGGTCAATTGCTATACCCTCTTCTAAGATACTATGTTGTAAATATTGCACTTCTCTGTTGTAAAAATCACACTTACTAAGTTTTGCATAAAGATGATGTTCACGTAAAGTTTGAAAAACTAATTGTAAATGTTCCTTGTGTTCCTTCTCATATTTAGAATATAATAGGATATCCTCAATAAACACGACTACAAATTTTTCCAGGTACCTGCTTAGAACAATTTTCATCATACACATAAATGTTGCAGGGGCATTAGTCAACCCAAAAGGAATGTCAACAAATTTGTAATGACCATACCTCGTTTGGAATGCAGTTTTATGAATATCTTCCTCATTGATTTGCACCTGGTGATAATCAAATCTAAGATCGATCTTTAAGAAGATCTTGGCTCCCCAGACCTGATCAATCAAATCGACAATTCTTGGTAAAGGGTATTTGTTTTTAATGGTCATCTTGTTTCATTGTCGATAGTCTATGCATAATCGTAGTGTGCCATATTTCTTTTTAACTAATAAAACCGGTGTACCCCATGGTGACACACTTGGTGGAATGCATTTTTTGTCAAGCAACTCTTGTAGTTGCATTCTTAACTCCGTAAGTTCCGAAATACTCATACGGTAGGGGGCTATAGACACAGGCGTCGATCCAAGCATTAAATCTATAGTGAAGTCTAGGTCTCTATTAGGAGGTAATCCCGATATTTCATCAGGAAACACATCGTGAAGTTCTCTTAATATAGGAAAACTATCTAAGGATGATTTTTGTGTTTCTGGCTGAGCATCTATTAATTTAATAGCATACATTTGACACCCTTTTCTAGCAATTGTTTTTAGTTGAACAACTAAAATCTGTCGTATGGATACAAGTCGATATACTCCTTTGATACAATCCCTTTACTTTTATCATCAACACAAACAAAACTTGTGTATAAACAAACTATAACAATCCTATGGGACTATAGGCAATCCATTCTAATTAGAATGTCATACTACCCTAAAGGAAGTACATTCATATTTACATAGGTGTGCATAACATTTAAATTCAGTTAGCACTCCTTAAATAGTTCTGAAACCTTTCTTTTCTTTCCAGTTGCTAGTTGTACTAACCATGCATTTTTTCTGTTTTTCTTTAAAAAGTTTACATTTCTCAACCACCGTTGGTGTAATGTAAATCAAACTAGCTCCTAAGTCTATCAGTATTGAAACATTTGTGTTTACAATTTTACCTTCCACCTCCAACATGGTCGATTGGTGATCTGCTTGTCGATCCTCGAGGGAAACATTTATTCTGGGTACATTTCTGGCTATATCATCAACAATAGATGCCTCTTCTACATTGTTCAAATTGGTTCCACTCCTATTAGGATTATCCGGGAAACTTTTGTACAAATGACGCCCACCACAGCAACAACATTTAATTTCTTTAATATTGTCCCCTGATTTACTACCAAGAGCTCCAACACTCAAGGTTCATGTACCTTTTGATCCACTATTCGCTAGTAAATTTGCTCTGTTATAATTATTATCAGAGTAACTCTTTGTTCCTTTTCTAAAGGGTGAAATTTTAAATCCCTTTTTTCGTTGTTCCAACTTATGTCATTTCCTATGCAACCAAGTTTTATTAAGTTCGGATCTTTGTTTGAATTGTAAACATAATTTTGCCTTTCTTGTCACTTTGTCCATAGTTTTGCATGTTGAATTCAATTTTATCTTTATAAGATTGGGGTAGACAACTAATAAATCTATATATCTTGGCTTTCTCATCTTTAATATATGGCACATAACACTGTAAATTAATGAATTTATTTACAAATTCCTCTATAGTTAGTTGTCCCAACTTCAAGTCATGAAATCATTTAGCCTTCTCATTGAAATGCCGCTTTGACATGTACTTTTTTTTGAACAATTTTTTAAATAGTTTCTAGTTTAACTCCTTACTACATATATTATTGACACTTTTAGCTTCCTGCCACCACAAGGAATATTTTCCACTCAGTTGAAATATAGCTAGTCATGCTCTAAGATTGTCGTCATAGTTATATATTTGAAAATATCTATTTATATTTAACAACCAAGCTTGGACTCATAAGCTCCAACCAACTAAACTACCCTTGGGGGATTTTTTATCTCTATATTTTATTTATGTAATGCAATGTGTGTGTGTGTGTGTGTGTGTCTAAAAATCCTTTGATTATGTATGAATCACACAACCACTTATCATTTCAAAAAAAATGGATTGTATTTTAGATATAGAAAACTTACCCATCCATTATTTGTTCACCAACACAACTCTCTACAAAATCTCACCATGAAAATTTAATCCTAAACTTTCTTTTACAATCATAATTGCTTTTCAAAATTCAATCCCATCATCGAATGTTCTTATCATCCCATGATAAACACGTCTATCAAACATTGAGAACATGTACTTCACTAGCATAAAATTCAATTTTGTCTATGCCATTTTATTTCCTGTTTGTCTCAATAAATCCCTCACTTTAAAAATTTAAGCAAAATGCATTTCTTCCTTAACCATAGAGAAATTACACTACGATAGTCACACTATTTTAGACAAAGGAAATGAAATTACATCTTAAAAATGGAAACCTAATCAAATGAAAAGAAATTACATCTTAGAAAACAAGAAACCTAAGTGGAACTATGTTGCAAACAATTTTCCAACTTCCATCCAATAATCTGTAAATGCAAATTCAGCCCTTCCAACTTTTTGTTTCCATCATCTCATACAGATCCATCACGGATCACTATTGTTACATAACCTTCAAACATTTCAAGACTTTTAAGAAATATCATACATTTAAGACTTAAAATTAAACATTCTTCTTGTTGGGGCCATGTGGGGATGCGCTTCCATTTACAAATATGCTCACGAACTTGATGTAATTTCAAGAGTCTTTAAGAATAAGACACGGAGAGGTCGAGGTCTAGTTCGAGCCATGAGAGGAGTGAAAGATCACCCCGCAGTTTGCAACTAGGCTATGGATCGTTATTATAAGAATTTCCCTCTAAATAGGAAGGCGGCCTTCCTTTGTTGCTCGATCAACTAATTTCATGGAGGAGAGGATGACCTTTTTCTCGAGCCAACGTTATCCATTTTCTTTGGGAAGTTTTTTTTAACTTACCATACATGAGATGTCGAAGGAGTTAAATTAGGTACCCATGAATATGATTGAACTTACCGTACATGAGACACTCGATGAGTTCGATGAGTTAAATCAAGTAACAGTGAATTTGATTTTCAACTTATAATAACAACAACAACAATCTAATTTAAGGTCACCTCATAGCTAGACACGACATTGATATATGTGAGCCCCTTATTTGTAAAACAAGGGACCTTCTTCATGCAATTGTTTGACGAAAGTGTATGTACCAATACAGACACTGCTTGAAAAAGGGTTAAAAACACGTGGATAAACTACTTCTGTAAAAGGCATTTTATCAATGTTAGGAGAAGGGTGGAGAATTTTTTTTAGACAATGCATTGATATATGTGAGTCCATTATTTGTAAAACAATGGTTCCTCTTCATGCAATGATTTGATTACTTAAGTGTATGGAATTTTACATACACAACTTGAAAAAAGGGTGAAAAATATGTAGAGAAACTACTTTGGTACAAGGCATTATTATCAATGGTGAGGATAAGGGTGGAGAAGCTACTTGAAAAAATAGAGTGAGATAATGTTTAGAATATTTGCACCTTTTTTAGCGATATGGTCAGAATCTGGCAAGACTATTTGTTGTTGGAATTGCAATTTTGATAGTAGCAATGGATTTGACACCCTCAATTTCCCATGCAGCGCCTTGAATATGCAATTTCAACAACTAAAAACTGTTATTTCAACAATGTTTTTCAGATTTTGATCAGAAAAATCGCCAGAAACTGGATATAAATTGACTAAAGTTTATTTTATTATAAAGTAGAGGGTGAAAGGAATTATTGTCAATGTCAAGGACTAGGGTTATCATTAAGGGTGGATTTTATTTTTTCCATCCTTTTATAGTTTTTTTTGTGTCTTGTTATTTTTTGCTTATATTATTTTGTAATCTTTTTCAATACTAGTTGTAGATTTTTTCAATTGAACATATTAATATATTGTAATAAATGAACATATTTGGATAGTGATACTCTTGAAATATGTGTTTGAGTTCATTTTTTTTAACAAAAACAGTTAAAGAAATTTTTTATAAAATAAGAAATCAGATGTTACAGTGATCTGGACACAAACTGCTCCCAGAGGAAGACCACTTCCATGCCTCCTTGTGCGTCCTTTTCCAGTCTATTTTTTCATTATAATCTCCTATTCTATGAGTACTGTAACTCCTTAGAAACTGCCCAAGCAAGAAAATACAAAACCAGAACATTCCATAAACGTAGTGGAGAGGTACACTATAAAGGGTTCTAGTTTCTCTCGTAGACCTGTTGATCGTAAACAAAGCCGTCGCAGTCTAGACCCACTCCCTTATTAGCCATAATGTATGCTTGTTTATTATTTTCTCTCGGAACGTGAAGGAAGTTGATAGCTTTATAATAATTTACAATACATTTTAGGAGATGATGAGTCTTCGTAACTGGATTCTTTCGATTCCTCATCAGTTTCCATGCTTCCCCAATGACCATAATCGAGTCACCAAACACCACCAATTCCTCAATACAATCTTTCCTTACCAGCTCCAGGCCTTTAATTAAAGCTAACCATTCTTCCCCGTCGTTGGTCTTCCTGTTGATTCCCCATGCATACACTATCAGCTTGATTCCTTTAGAATTGAAGTAGACTCCCCTTGCACCTGTCATCCTATGGTTTCCTTTTGAGGCTCAGTCAAAGAACAAAAAACTACAACCATGTTTCTTCCACTAGCTTTTGAATTCTTCAGAGCTCATTCTTATTTTCCAATCTTGCAATATTGGTTTTTTCTTATTGAATCCATGGTAGATGGGGCAGGATGACTAGAAAATCAGAGGCCCAAACTCTTTCTTCTGTTGTCAATGGTTCCTTGTTGATTCTGTGCATTCCCCTCATGGATAAAAATTCTGCCAAAATTGTCTTTGCAGCTGCTACAACTTTGACTGGACTGTTTTTTTCTCCCTCAAAGATATACTTATTTCCTGTTGTCCATGTCTTCTAGTAGATATATCTTGGAAGAGCTTCCCAAGCCCTCACAAAATCCATTTTGTTAAAAAGTGATCCATGATAGTAGTCCTTCCAAAAAGAAAATAGATCATTCTAGTTTGTTGGCAGAGTCAAGTCGAAGTGCAGATCTTTGTATGATTGGTGCCATACGTCTCTGGAGAATTTACATTCTAAAAAAATATGTTCGAGAGATTCCCTTGATTCTTTGCAAAGATTACATCTCAAAGGACCTTCCATACCTCTTTTTCCTATATTCCCTATGGTTAACGTTTTGTGGTGAGCTAGTATCCAAAAGAACAAATTAATTTTAGGCAGACCATCTTTATTCCATATGTTTTTCCACTTCTAATCGATGTTGCAACTGCTATGAAGACCGTCCACTGCTATGTAGCCATCCTTCACCGTGTAGCATCCCAATTTTCCCCATCCTCTTTCATCTTTCAGTTCACGGTGGACAGGAGATTACGGCAGTGAAATGAGAGCTTGGTAATCTAGTTTGAGTTGGTCGATATCCAAATTGAGCCAAGCGACCCATCTTCCACTATTTGTCCAGACTAAAAGGTCTTGATGGGTGAATATATTCATAGTATCCAATCGCTACTTTAACTTTGAGAACGCCTGCAAGAAATTGGAAGGGGATGCGTTTCCACATTTGTCTTTCCAGATTTTGATTCCCTTCTCGTTTCCCAGTGTCCAATACAAACGCTCATTTAATATATATGCGACCTTCTTACACAACTCCATATCGGCGAACGTTTTCTGTCGAGGTTGATCTTATCCACACATCTCTTTTTGGTTCCATTTAGATATTTTTTTTCATAATTTCCTTCCACCACGCTCTTTTTCCTTATACGATTCTCCATAGAATTTTGGCTCCAAGAGATAAGTTCATTTTGCTTGGATCTCTTATTCTAGCTCCTCCATAGATATTTGGCCTGCAAACAGTTTCCCAATTCACCAAGTGAATTTTTTTTTAGTTGTCTTATTTGCCTCCTTGCCAAAGAAATATTATGATTTCTTTTGAAAATTATTTCATTATTTTTTGGGGGGCTAGAGAGATCGAGCAGGCTTAAATAGGGTAGGCAGAAAGAATGGAGTTGATAAGGATAAGCTTTCCATTCGTATTAAGACACCTTGTCCCCCAAGAGTTAATTTTGTTCTTGATCTTGTCAATCATCCCTTGCCAGTGTGCAACCATTTTTTTCCCTTTGAATTTTGGGATCCCAAGGTAATTGAAGGAATTACATGTTACGTTTCCTTCGAATCCAAGGGTCCTTGCTATCTTTTCCAAAGTTCCTGGGGGGCAGTTCCAACCGTATACTTTTGATTTTGTTGAGTTCACTTTGCCATCAGATGCTTTGAGGAAAGTAGATAGAGCACATTTGAATCTCTTTGAAATTGTCGTAGATGCTCCTCCAAATAAAATGGTATCGTCTACAAACTACACATGGTTAGAATTTTTCACTCCTCTAGATATCTTCAAACCTTTTAGATCACCCGACTCTTGCAATGTTGTATCTTTCTGCTCATAGATTCAACCACCAGGAGGTAAATGAATGGGGACATAGGGCAGCCTTGTCGGAGTCCCCTGGTTTCCTGGAAGAATTTTGTAGGTCTACCATTACTAGTGGTGCAATCTATGGCCTACTAATACAAGATTTTACCCATCTTACAAATATTTTAGAAAATCCAAACTTGGACATGATTTCAAAGAGAAAAAAATGATTTAATTTGCCGAATGCATTAGCCATATCTATTTTAATAGCCATACCTTGTTGCTTTTTTTCCATATTGGAGTGTATAGATTCCTGAACGATAATAATATTTTCAAGAATCTGACACCCCTCTACAAAACCTCCTTGCAAATTTGATATGAGGCGGCCCATGATGCTTTTCATTATAGTGGCCAATATTTTCAACAAGATTTTCTATGAAGTGTTGCATAATGAAATTGGCTTGAATCTATCAAGCGACAGATGACTCTTTTCTTTTGGAATTAAGGCATGGAAGGATGAGTTAGTGACCCCACCGATCTTGTCTTTTTTCCTTGTCCAATTTAGCATTTTCATATCTTCTTTTATAATATCCCACGCTGTTGTGTAAAAATTTATTGTAAATCCGTCAGGTCCAAGTGCTTTATCAGCATGGAGTGACCAGATTGCATTTCTTATCTCATATTCCATAATGGGTTTTCCAGGATCTCTATTCTCCGCATATTTGATGAGCAAGGGTATACCAAATAGGAGGTCCACTTTTGCTTCCGGATCTATCTCTCCAGTGTCCGCGTAGAGCTCTTGAAAATGAATGAAAGCATGTTCCTTTAATTCTTCTTGCCCTGTTATCTTGTTTCCATAATTATCTTTCAAATCCTTGATGGTGTTGTAACTTTGTTGAACCTTGGTTTGCTTATGAAAGTACTCAGTGTTCCTATCTCCTCCTTTCAGCCTGTCTAGATTTTATTCTCCATACCTATTTTATATACTTTGCAATGTTTAGAAATTTTATGTTCATCTCTTTCTCCTGCTTCAGATACGCTGGAGTCACCTCGTCCACTTCCATACGGGATTGTAAAGCAGCTAAATCACTTTGAAGTTTGATTTTGTGATTGTTTGGAGTCTTAAAATATTCTTTATCCCATCTCTTTAAGGAAGATCACACTGATCTTAGTTTTTATTCCCAAATGTAGTTGGGTGATATGTAGTATTGAAGGTTCCACTCCTTTTGAATTAAACCCAAAATTTTTTCATCATGCAACCAAATTAGGTTGAATCTAAAATTAATGGCCCCAAAATTGATTGGAGGGGATAAAATCAAAGAAATTAGCTTGTGGTGTGATACTGCTGAAAGGAGAGTTAGAGAGGTTGGAAGGAGGTCTTTCTGTAGGAAGGTGGCGCTTACTAGATATATGTCCAGCCTTGCTGCTACATGTCCAATTACAGTGCTTCTATTGCTCCATGTGTACTTTTTATCTCATGTATCTCATGATTCATCATCATGAGCAAAGTTATTAGAAGTGGAACCAACCCGTGAATTTATTTGTGCACTGGTCCACTTAGAAATACAGAAAATAGACAAAATTTATCTGAAACAATATGCATATACATTGAGGGCCTAAATCGCCTCTAAAGTCCAAAAATTATCGTGTAAAAGCAAATAACTACATATCATCAAAATCATTGCATATATATTGGGATCTTCATTATTAGTAGCACCCTATGTTCCCTCCTTTAGCCTTCGCCTCTACTTTGATCTTCCTAGGAAATCAATCAACACACTTCAATTTTTATGGAACTCCCTGGTCTAACTGTTAAAATAATGTATAAAGATCTTGAGATGCTTAATCAATAATTTTGCTTGAGTAAAGTGTACATTGTTAGTCCCTGTCGTAGGAAGGTGACTATATGTTTTGCTTCACTCTATTAATTTAGAAAATATACCGAAAGTATCACTAAAGTTTGAGAAACATATTATTGATCTATTTTTATTTATTCTATTTATTTTCATATGAGTTGAATTCTGATTAGCCTAGAGGCCTTGAAAGACTATTTTTATCATTGACTACATTAGTTAAAAAAATGAAAATAATATAAAATTTGCATACATTATGAAAACTTTAGAAAGCTCATGAAATATTTATGGTAAAGTGTAGTACTTATGTAACTTCAATATTGTAATGCTCTCACTTCATTCATATATGTAGTCCCTACTTATTCAAAAAAAATATTCAACTTAGATCTATTCAAAAATATTATACATTTTTTTAACTAAAACGTTTTTTTTTTTTTTTGTATTAAAAAAACTTGGTTGGGAATAGCCATCAACCAATTTAAAAATATGTTGATAGTTACATTTCCTTATTTCCAAAACTACTCATTTTCAAGGATAATACAAGTGGCAGCGCCCCTCTATTCTTTCTTATGGAATTTGATGCTTCAAGCTAGGTCCTTTATTCAGACTTAGCATTCCTGTAGGTAGTTGGCAGCCCCGGTTAGCTGTATACTTCGCCTTCTTATCCAATTCTCGAAGTATATGAAAAATGGAAACATGGTCAAATTCAATCAAGATGAATTGAAAACTTTGCATAGTCCCATTCAAGGATAGATTGTTGAACTGTTTATCAGAATTTAAAACTTTGATTAGTATTTCTAAATCTCCAAATATTTGTAGGTCTTTATGTCCGGCTTCCTTCGCTAGCTGACAGAATTTTAAAAGAGCAAGTATTTCTGCTTAATTATTCGTGCTTTGTCATGAGCCCCAACTGAAACTAGTTTCTAACATTCCTCCCTAGTAGTATATCATTTCCCCTACTCTGGTTATCCCCATATTTTATTTGGATGCTCCATCGAAAAATATTGAAACTTTATTTTGTCTTCTCCACCATTCTGAAAATTATTTTTTCCGGAAGTCTCATTTGCCATTATAGTTTTATAAAAGGATTACCAGAATCCTTTTGGAATTTTGTCAGTTGTAAAGAACCAATCCATTGATATTCATTTTTTAAGGGATCAATTTTAATTTTATTTCCCACTGCTTCTAGTAACATAGCCTTTGCTTTTGTTGCTACAATTTATCGCTTTGTGGACCTGTTATTAAAAATTAAATCATTTCGTGCAAGCCAGAGTTTCCACCATAGGAATTTTCGAATGGCTTGCCAAATTTTACTCCATCCAGGATTGTTTGAACAGTTTCTCAGATACCTTAACTTCCAATTTAAAAACAAATAAACAATTCCAGTTTGCATAGGAGCAAACACCGATAAACCGTTTAGAATCATTACCCATGCATGTTGAGTGAAATCGCAGCCAATGAACAAGTGTTCTAATTTTTCTGCAACGTGTTGACAAAAGAAACATCTCAATGGGCCGTAAAAACCTCTCTTTACCATATTTTCACCGGTTAATGCTTTCTTGTGCATTAACAACCACGTGAAGAAGTTTACCTTGGGTACACGTGAAGAACTCCAAACGGATTTCTAGAAGTATGATGGTTGCGATGGTGGCAAATTTGTTGAAGAGATGAATAACCTTGCATTATTGTGTATTTGCCCGAATTTTCCCAATTTCCCCATCCCCATTGATCCTTAATTGAAGAATGAATTGGATACTTTCATGTCAGCTCTGTCAGCAATAAAAATTTTGCGAATTAAGCCATTCTAGCAGTTCTGTAAATTTCCAATCTACCCAGTTTCCTTTGCTATCCCACATTGAAGTATTTGCTAACCGTCATAGCCCTTTATTAATAAGCCAAAGCTTGATCTCTGTGAGAGAGGATTTGGTTGATAATGGATCATGTCCTTGAATATTCTCTTCCCACAGAAGAATTTTCTTCCATTCCCTAGAATGTGATATAAATTCTAGGGAATGGAAGAAAATTCATCATTCATAATTTTCTTCGGCATAAATTCCAAGTTAGAGAGCCTTTGGGAGTGTTTACTTCCTGGATATTTCTCAGAGTTCCTCCCAAGAGATCTTTTTTCCATAATACTTGACTAACCGGATTTCTTCGTTCAGAAAAGAGTTGTCACGGAATTTTTCTTCCCATAGCAAGCTTTGTCAAGCTCGGATCTCTAATTTGCAGGCCACCTTCTAACATAGGTCTTTTTTCCATATCCCAATTAACTAGATGCAATCTATTATGTTTTCCTTTTCTACCTCTCCAGAGGAAATCTCAAATAAGTTTGGAAAGTTGATACATAATTGTTTTTGGAGCAAGGAGAAGAGAAGATTGATATATTGGAAGAGTTGACATAATTGACTTGATCATTATTAGCTTCCCTGCCTTCGTGATCCATTATCCACCCCAAGAAGCAAAATCTTCTTTTATCTTACTAATTACTTCCATTCAAAGAGAAGGTTTGTTTTGGCTTAGGGTTAAAGAAAGACCCAAATATTCAATCTTATCCCATGTGTAATATCCACAAAATTGTAATATATTTTCTATATTCAAGATTGTTGAATGATCGGTGTTCCAACCATACACTGCACTCTTTCTATTGTTAATAAGTGCTCCTGAAATGAGAGAAAAGTTTTGCATAATTTATTTGAAGGCTCTTTCCATCCTGAGCGAGGCCCCTCCCAAGAGGAGCGAATCATCTGCAAATAGAGCGTGATTGATAGAGTCTACCCCTCTTGCTAACTTGATGCCCAAAATAATCCTTACTTCTTTTTCTGTGGATAACTTTCTGCTCAAAGTTTTAGCCATCAGAATATACAGGAACGACAAGAGCGGGAAGCCCTGACAAAGACCCCTAGTTGCTTGAAAGAAATTTGTCGGTCTATCATTTATTAAATGTGTTATCCAAGGTTTATATGTACAAGCTTTTATCAAATTTACAAATCTTGAGCTAAAAACAAACGAGTGAAGAACGTTGTAAAGGAAGGGCAACCTTTCCCTGTCAAATGCATTTGCCATATCAAGTTTGATTAGCATGCCTTTCTCCTATCTGTGATAGTTGGATTGCATGACTTCCTGAACTTGGATCACGTTATCCAAGATGTGTCTCCCTTTGACAAAACCGCCTTGAAGAGGGAAGATCAACTTTCCTAACAGAGGCTTTAGCTGATTAGCTAAAAGTTTAGAAAGAATTTTATAAGAGGAATTGAAAAGTGATATTGGCCGGAATCTTTCAAAAGTGGTCGGATTGACTTCTTTAGGGATTAATGCAAGGAAAGTGGAATTGGTGCTCCACCAACTTTAGATTTTAGCTTAAAGGATTTGATCATCCTTAGGAGATATTTCTTGATTACTATCCAACAAAATCTATAAAAATTAAAAGAGAATCCATCTGGTCCTAGGGCTTTATCTGACTCCATAAACCAAATAACATCAATGATCTCCTCTTCCGTAAATGGATTCATAAGTTCTCCATTTACCTCTTCACTAACCAAACAGGGGATATTGGAAAAAAATTATGTGTTTAAATCATTCTCTATTAATCCATCCTCGCTAAACAGACCTTGAAAGTGTGTTTCAACTACCTACTTTATTTGAGAATGGCCTTTAAAAAATTCCATATAAGGAGGAAATTTCTGAAATGTGATTGAGAGAGAGTCTTGCTCTATACTTCTTGTGAAAGAATGACATGTTTCTATCTCCCGCTTGCAACCATATGCTACGAGACTTCAATCTCCAGTATTCTTCTTCCTTTCTAAAGGCACGAAAGGATTTGAATTAGGCTTGTTGCTCTTTTTCCAGCTTAGTTGAGGTAATTCTTGTTTCATCCATTTCCATTTGAATCACCTCTAAAAAATTTAATGCCTATATTCTGACACTGGATGGAGTTTCCAGAGATTGTTTAACCCATTCCTTAAGAGTGTAACAAACTTAAATAATAACAAACAATATATATATATCAATATGAATTATTAATATTAATACATATTGATATTCAAAATTAATAATTAATAAATAGTTATTAGTAAACTATTCTAGATGATGCATCCTTTCATGGATGGTATCCAAAGTGCATTTCCAATTTATATATATATGGCACTCACTTTGTAATATATCATCATTCATCTTTAATATTATTTTATATTTCAATATGGAATTATTCTCCATTGGTTGATTATTCAACTGAGTAATCATTGTGGGTTAAAATGCGAATCATGTGGGTTTAGAAGTCTTTTTCTGCTTCAAGTGGTTGAAAGAGTGGAAAGACGATGAGAATCACCGCTTATTGAATCAAAATCGACAACTAGAATGAACCATAAGAGATAACAAGAAAATGTTATCTGATCAGGATAAAGAAATATCATGTTTAAAAATGCATCATCAAAACCTAGAAGACCAGATCAAAAAGTCAAAAAATGACAACAAATCACCATATGGATGCGATAATGAATTAGAAGAAGAAATAAAGCATCTAAACAAACTCATCATGGAAAAAGATGTTGAATTGGCTCAAGTCCGAATGAGGTTAGAAAATCAAGGAGCAGAGTTACGTCATCATAAACAGCAAAAAGAAAAACTCCAGCAGCAGTATGACGATAGTAAGAAGACACATAAGTTAGAACTGACAAAATTCAACAAGGTTTTATCAAGCCATTCCGAAGAAATTTTCAGAATAGGTAATCATAACAAGACACTAGTCACAAAAATTAAGAAGTTGAAAAGTATTCGGAAGACAAAACAATCTACGGAAGACATTGAAGGAAAACTTCTAGACAAACAGGAAGAAAATCGTTGTATCAGAAGGCATAATGAAGATCTTAAGGAACAACTTAAGAAGTCTGAAGATGATAGAAAATCACATGTAGAAGTGATTAAGAAGTTTCAAAATGATAACATGCAGTTAGAAAACAAGTTGAAAAATATACAGAACGAAACCTTAAAACCTCAAGAGATGAAAACAATAATAATAATAATATAAATATATATATATATATATATTGTTTGTTACAAAGAGCGAGTTTTATGGATTTTAATTGTTGCTCCCAAAAAAACTTGGAGATCCTAGTACTGGTTGAGACTAAGACTGAGACTATATTCATAAAACCTTCACGGCCTATCTAGAGTGGACTAAACCTTAAGGGGATGGGCCCAATTTCTTGTTCATCTTCAAACTGGAGACGTATAGGTTTATGATCTGAAGTTAATTTTGGAAGAATGCAAGAAGAGATGTTTTTTTCTTCAACAAAAAAGAACTTTGAACCAAGAAATGATCCAATCTTGCTGAGATGTTGGTCGCTCCTGCTCTATTGTTGGTCCATGAGTATCTTCCTTTATTTGGCTTGAAATCTATCAAATCCCATCATTGGATAAAATTCTCCATTGTTTCAAGCATTGGGTCCTTCCCACAGACTCCTCCGTTTTTATCCTTGGGATCTATCATGATGTTAAGATTGCTAACCACAATTATATTGGATGGTACATTTGTATCAACATAATCTGCAAGAGACTGCCAACATTCTTTTTTCTCTTGAAAATTTACAGGAACATAAAGATTAAAAATAGACAGAGCAATCTTACTTGCAATATGTTGGATTTCAGTAAATGTTCATTTTTGAGTTTTAAATGAATTTTCCATAGAAAACGTATCGTCTGCCCACAATGTTGCAAGTCCATCAGATGAACCACTTACACTCACTGTGATCCATGTGTTCTTTTTCCATTTCATTTTACTGAATGCAACGAGAGTTTCCTCGTCTACTTTTGTCTCTTGGAGCAAAAGGACATCGGGTGAATCCATTTTTATTAGGTATTTTACAGCTTCATCTTTCGAAGGATTTCCCAGCCCCCTGCAATTCCAAGAGACAATGTGCACTACTTATTAATGACAGAAAGTGGAGGGACTCCCTTTACAGGTATAGCCCGAGTATTCTTGCTGATAGACATCTCTATTGTGGCTTCATCGCCTTACATCTTCAGACATTCGTCTTATTCCTCTCGAACCGTCTTAAGAGATTTATGCCCTTTATTAGAGTACCTCTCAATAGATTCCTCTTCATTGGATTCAAAATTATCCATGGGTTTGCTTATTTCCATTTCTACATATATGGGGGAAGATCCACCTACAGGAGAACTAAGATCTTTAGCAGTTGAATTTTCTTCCCTTATCAGTCCTTGAGATTGTTGGACTCCACCCTCCTCAAGCGCTGGAGCTTGTTCTTCTGGGTTACTCAACACTTAAAATTTGTTTTGTGATGTGATTTCCTTCATAGCTATCTCATTTTCATTCTACTTCTGCTTCGTGGGATTACTGCCTGACCCCATTTCTCCTATTTTTCCTTTTGATTTATTGACCTGCTTTGTTGTGCTGGTTTTTGGGGCTTGAGTCCATTGTTCTCCCTTCTCTTTGTCATCTTCGTCCTCTGGTTTCTTCTTACACGATCTAGAAAAGTGACCATATCAATGGAAATACCTGCAATTGAATGGCAATTGCTCATAATCGAGCTCCTACACATGTAGCCAATCTGCTACTATCAATTTAATCGCTTTAGGAAGCCCTCCCTCCAAATCGACCTCTACACATATTCTAGCACAAGAATATTGATCTCTTCTTCTTCTTCTTTTTTCCATGAAAAAAAAGCGTAATTTCATTCATCTTTCGAGATCAAAATTACATTCTGTAGATTCACTTATCGTGAATTTCAAGATCCAAAAACTGTTACCTAAAAAAAGGCTGTAAAGTCTTCTATCTTCTTCTTACAGCTCTATCTATGTACTTCCCGAATTTGTTTCCTATGGCTTCTAAAGACTCTAGATTCCAACAGTGGAGAGGAAGGTGTGAGATTCTAACCCAAACAGGAACTGTTGAAGGAACATCTTGGCTTGGATGAAAATTCGGTGTCCTCTTGTTCAGATACATCCTTGACGGCCCATGAAGTACGGACCATTCCGAAAAATTAAATCTCTATCTTCTGAGTTTTCAAAAATCCATACATAATATCCCTTACTTACTAGATGACTGTGAATGCCTTCCGAGATAAGGGGCTTCCAATTCCTTTGAACCCAACCATCAATTGCCTTGGGGGATGGCTAGAGACCAGTAAACTGACCAATAAGACCCTGATCTGCAATATTCATAGTTTTTCGGCAAGGGATTGGGTATATTGTCTAATTTCTTGACAAACTTATGCTTATTCGAACTGAGTTTCCTCTTGCTGCTTGTTGCAACCAATCTCCTGAAGGCATCAAGCTCCGGGGGGGGATCCCCTCTGGCTTCCATGGCACGCAAGTCTCTCAATGCAAGCTTGGGGAGTTCTTGAAAAATGCTCATGCAACTTGAAGCGAAGTTGTTTCTGGGGATTTTAAAAGAATTCAAATCTCTGCATCTCTCGTTTCAAGACTACTACAAAGAAGTTCAAATCTCTGCAACTCCCGTTTCAAGATCCAAAACTACCTGCAAAAAAATCAAAGCTCTGCAAACTTGCTCGATTTGCTCACTAAAAGTTTTGTAAAAAATTATACAAATTAAATCCATAGGTTTATATTCAAATAATACCATTAATATTCTTAATCTTCTCTTATGCGATCTTTAAACTAATTTTCTAAACCAAAATATTCAATTTTTATATTTTATGTTTCTTTAAAGATTGAATTTTTTTCTCATTTTCCACTTTTTCACATTTTCTTTTTAGTTTAATATAGTTTTTGAAATTAACTTTTAAACTTATAAAAATATTAATAAACATGAATATAGTTTTATAATTTATAAATTCATTTTTAAATCTCTTTTCCTGTTAGAAAATAGTATGGGTTTTGGATTATGTATTATTATTTATAGAAAGAAATAAGTTAATTAATATGTGCAATTATAATTTAATTGATTTTATTTATAATTTAAGTTTAAAAAAAATTTATTTTTTATTTTTTAATATGGAAAATTGTATTGATTATATTGTTGGATTTCATAATTTTTAAAATAATTTGGTTTTTAAAATTTGGTTCATATATTAATGGTATTAAATATTGATGTCAAAACAATACAAACAATTCAACAAACTCACATCTATTTATTTATACTGTAATTTATATTTTTTTTTCAAAAATAAACATATTCAACTTATTTAGGTTTACTTACTTTATACTATTTTTTTCAATAGTTTGTAATTTCACAACTTTTAAAAATTCTAAATTTTAACACTTCAAATATATTGGTATGGGTATAGAGCACTTTATATTGATATAATAATTTTTACTTATTTATATCAAAGTTTAGATTTTATTTTTATTTTTTAATTAATTTCAAATATATATGTACATTTTTTTAAAATAAAAGGTAGGAACTAAGCTCCACACAGCTCTTGTTAGTATTAGCTATGGTCATGATAGAGTGTAACACCACTTAAATTTTACCTAAAAAAAAATACAAGTTACTGAGTTCGTAGTCTTTGTAAACATACTCTATCTTCGAACTAGGGTTGCGATAAAGGTAATTCATCATTACTTATTTTAATGTTGTAATACCTAGCTTAGTTACTATTTTTTTTACATTAAGTCATGGTGATTCTTACTCTCTTATAAACAATATGTCTCTATAATCATGACTATCTTCTTGTAGATATATTATCTTGGTCATAATATTCATTAGCAAGCTTGTCATTATTGTTATGGCATGTTGTGTTGACAAAATTGTCATTGATGCCAACAAGTGTGTCAATGTGTCTTGGTGCCCATTGAGGAGCCCCTAAGGGTTAGAAGTTTGTCAAGTGATTATCAATGTCAAAGGAGACCTTTTGAGCTTGTCCAAGCCCAAGTCTAAAGCCCTTGGAGCCCTTGGGACAATGTCAAAATCCCTATACACCCTTTAGAGTGTTTAAGTTCCCCTAAGTTGTGTTTATGGTTCCCCATTTGTTTCTTCGGATTCCCTAGTACCACAACCTATGCCCTAGTGCCCTAGAAAGTATCCTTGGTGGGTTGAAGAAGCTGGAATAGGACAAATGACCCATTCAATGGTCATTTGTGTTTTAAGGAGGTCATGGTAACCTGAGAGAAGTTTAGGCACCCCCACACCTGATGGTTCAATGGTCCTTGTACCCTTGAAGGAATGACAAAAATAATATGGGTCATTTGTATGTTGGTAACCTTAAGATGGTCAAATTATTTAAGGAATTCATTGAACCCACACATGTTGATGTTCATGATGATGGGGTTCTTAGTGAAGCACACCCTCACATATGGTAATGTTGATAACCTAACATCAAACCCTAAACTTACAACAAGTAACAAGACCACTAACAGAAATAAAATACTAATAAATGACTCCCTATGGAACCTTGCTACCACACTTGAACCCATGACAAAGTACGCCTCATTAAGTAATTAAATATTAAACAATTTAATTTAATAACTCTTCCATTAGAGCTCCCCTTGCTAAGGTCGACCTTATTAAGCAATTGTGTGTTAAAACAAATTTTAAAATTAATAAAATGATTTTAAAACCTTCCCTTGAAGTCAACCCCATATTGTTAAAGCATTTTTAATTTTAATAAATTATTTGACCCTCATGGAAGTCGTCCCTAGTCTATCTTCCCTCAACGACTAGATAGTGTATTTATACACCATTTGCTTCGACAACTTAAAATCATGGATTATACTAACAAATAGTGGACTGAGGGAAATTGTAGAGGAAATCTTGGACTAAGATTTTCGGTGGTAGCATACCATAGACATCTTCACCTTTCTTTGATATTTTTCTTATCTTGGTTAACAGTTGTTAGAACTCGATGGGAGCAATCCTTGTACATAAGCTTACAAACATCTTTTAGGCCGACACTTGTCCATATCCTTTGCCACACTTATGCTTGAACAACTCCAAGTTAGTTGGGTGATTATATTTCATACAGTCTGAGTTTTGAAGCACTTCCACGCAGTCTGAGTTTGTGGAGAGTAACTACGGTCCAAAGCTTGCTTAAACAATCCAAGACCTGCCTTTTAGCTCAGACCTTTCATGGTCTGAGTTTGAGGTTTGAAGTCTGAGTTTACTACTGCTTACAGTCTGAGGTTTGACTTCCTCTCATCTTGTAAGCAAGTCCATAATTTTGAGTCATCTACAGTACAGTCTTGAATTTTCTTAAGCTTAAACAGAGTTCTTGTTTGAAGTCATCTACAGAAGGAATACACAGCCCCAAGTACATGCATTGATCAAGGTATGCATATACAATGTGAACAATATTGATTGGATGTAAAGTGGTATATGTACAATGATACAGTGAAGTAAATCTATTGTGATTTATATGCTATGATGATGTTTATGATGCATTCTACACTATATGTTCTATGATATTGATGCATTCCTACACGCTATGGTGTACACACTATGATGATGATGCATGCTATGATCTGATGAATCATTCCTATGCACTATCATGTACACTTGATGATGACAATGATGATGATGCATATCCTATGACGATGATGCTAATTGATGATACACTATGATGATGCATGTCTTATGATCAGTGAAAGCATAGCAGAATTACTTGTTCAATGATTATGTATGATGAGGTGTACAATGATGTACATGAGTAGTGTATGGCAGTGAAATGACTTATCCGTATATAGTGATGACTTGGCAGTGATAAGAGAGCAGAGGTTATTAGCAGGAAGTTTAATGATTGGTTTTGACAGTTCCAGAGGTTCAGTCCTCTTTTTCTTCAGGGTGGTAGGGTGGTGCTAGGGCTCACAATCTTGTGAGTTAAGCTGTTGTAGGAGCTTTTCAGTTGTAGTTGACGAATCCTAAGGGGTTCTATCCCCTTCCAGTTGTAGCTGGTAAAGTTCTATTAAATTTGTTTACCCCAGTTGTTGCTAGGTTAAATTCATTTTTTTAAAGCATTATGTGGTTTTACCCCAGGACATGGATTTCCACATCAAAATATTGTGTATTGTGCATCTTGTTATTTTCATGTACATTGATGATATGTTATTATTGGTGATTAGCAACTTGCTCTTCATAAAAAATTTATAATTGTGCAATTACTGATTCCCCCCCCCCCCTCTCAGTATTTCAACATGTTGTAGTAGAAGATGGTAACTTACTTAGCGTTCCATGCTAATACATTTCTTTTCGTGTATGCAGGGTACGTTATATTAGGATATTCTTTCCGAGAGATGGACATATAAACAAGAGTAACCTACTTACCCGACCATTTGCATCGATCGGACGACCTGGCTCGTGTGAGCGGTCACATCCGACGTTGTCGGTCGTCCGATCTGTGCAAATGGTCGAGTAAGTAGTTTACTCCCATATAAACACACTCCTAAACTTAGGTTGAGGGAGGAGGTTGATTAATACGCGAGCTAGCTTGACACTTGAGAAATGGGAAGGGAAGCCTTATCCTTACCATCCACCTAGGTTTAATTTTAAATATATTCTACATCTCTCGAAGTTGATGAAAAGTGAACTTTAACCTGTTAAGAGACTTCCCAGAGTTTCATTTCAAATTATTTGGGTTTCTCGTCTCTACTCAGTGGCTCCTTGGCAAAGTGTGAAATGTTAACAAAATGATGAAAGGAAACCCGAAGGACTAAATGTGCTTCTTAATGTTCAAGAATGGAGTTGTTACAGTACTCACAGCATGGTGGAAATTCTACTCGTAAAAATTAATTACTATTCTAGTTTGTCCATTATCCTTTCTTTTGTTAATGGTTATGGATTAAAAACACATGTCCTTTTATTAATATTGTGTGTTATTTCAATTGCAGGTGATCCTCTTTCTTATAAGAAATGTGAAGGATAATTGGTTTGAAGGAAAACAATATCTGAAGATTTTGGGTAAGCCTCCACCCTTGGCTCTCCTCGTCATAGTAACAAAATGACAATGGTATAGCCCCAAGGGTTATCTCAATTGGTAAGATGTGCACACACTCTCTCGGTTCGGGGAGAGGTCATGGGTTCGAGCCTTGAGTCCTTTGGGGTTACGCCTTCTGTGAGGATGGTCGGCGGTTTACCACCTCTACCATCCACTAATGTGGGGAAGTATTGATGGGTTTCCCGTGTATATTTCCATATGAAAAAAACAAAATGACAATGGTTTCCGCCAGAGCCTATTGTTTATATTGAACTTGTTACCTTAGGCTTTAGAGACTTTAATATCCTAAGAATATTTTGTAAAACCTTGTATGGGGCATGTAAACTAAGAAGATGAGTGATGTTTAAGTGATGGATTGTTTATAAAATTGGAAGATTCATTCCAAAGTTGCTCTCCGTGGGCGTTTTACTTTATGCGTCTTTATCTACTCCACAAATGTGGTTTTGAATAGGGTTTGAGACTTCCTTTTTGTTGGTCGATCTATGGATTAATCTTATTACGAATTGTTTCTTTTATAAATGTTTTCTGAAATCAAGACGTTTAAAGGTTAATTTTGATTGTATTCTTATTTGTCCTAATTTTATGGTGCGTTAACTTTGTTCCAGCCTTTAATACTTTTAACCATTTAGCTTGTGAAGTGTAATTCGGTTAAAAATACTATCTGTAGGTAAAAGTATTTGAATAGTTATTTTGCAAATTAAATGGGAATCTTTTTACAAATAGTGTAACCCTAGTTGACGCTATAGTGTTGGAATATGAAATAAATTCCTCATTCTTACCCTAATGCATGGTTAATTGAGGCTTCGTAAAAATTATTAATGTATCACTCCTCCAATTTGTTTTAATCATTTAATCGTAATGGAAATGCTTCACCTCTAGTTCTGCACTTAGGGATTTTGGTATGAACCAACGGCTTTGCCTTTACCCTATCATAGTTAGGGATCTTTTAGTAGTTTTTTCCTTATAGGTCTTGCGTTTTTTATATAATTAGTAATTTCCTTGCATACAACTATTTTCATACTCAACCTATATCTTAACACAAACTCAGTCGACAGGGGTTTGCTCATTGTCGACACCCAAACCACTGTGATCTTCCTGAGCACCGGCCTAGATAGGTTTTACCACTTCTGGAAACACCCGCAAAGCAGATGGAGTCTCACTCAAGATGTTCAAGGGAGAGTTGTCAGAACCAATTTTCCGTAGTATGAAGGAGGACAATGTCTCACTTTCTTAACTTAGCACAGCATTATTCAACAGATCTAATCATTCAACTTATGCGTTAACAGAACCACATCATCATTCAACAGATCGCATTATCATACCGCAACTGCTGTTAAACATTGATGCACAAACATATTTAACAGAGTAACATCATTTAAACCAGGAAAACATCACATCATTTATAGATCCATGTCGCAGATACACATCGCATTCATAATTGAGTCGCAAAATATAGTAAAAGAGGAAAACATAAAAGGACACAATGATTCTGCTCAACTTTTGTCATGTCATATTAACTTCTGCAGCAAAATATAAGTTCCCAAAATAGTTCCTCAAGTCTCGTATACAGATCAATAAGTTCAAAACCGAACTTTGTCTTCGAAGATCAAGAAAAAGCAAAGAGTCTAAGAGCCAATAACATTTCCAATTCACTATCTACTTATAGGCTTCTGCCTTTACATTGGTGGTCCACTTAACTAACTTCCTAACTAATTCTTAACATATTCTCCAAAATAGTGACCACTATCCACAAAATGTGGTCCAAAACTATAAACTATGACCAAAAATACATAGAATAGTCTAACTCCAACTTGCGCGTTGTTTTCCACTTGCATGGTATCTTTGACCTTGCGCAGCATCTGTGATGTTGCACAACTTACTTATCCCAAAACCACTTGCCAATAGACCCCTAACACAATCTTGTGGCTCGCCCTAGAGCCACGTCAGCTGGACATGGTGTAGTCATTGATCTTTAGCTTGAAGTCTTCGTATTACTGAGTAATCTCCTTCACCTGTTCTTTGACCTTCTAAGCAATCTCTTGACTTCCTGTCAAATCATCGCAAATGGGTGCTCCATCATCTTATCAGCAACCTCCTTTTTGCCTTGCTGAACTGCCTCTAGCGTAGAAACTGCCTTAACGGAAAGTTGCGTGCCAATATCTCGGAACTTGTCTAACTGCGTACTGCGCTTCCGCTGACGCTCTTGTGCCTTTACAATGCTCTGCAGCAACTCCTTGAGCTCCGCAGATTTGGTGATATGAATAACTAGTGGCAACACTCTCAATGATGTCTTCAATGTCTCCAGCTGCCCCTCTACTTCCTGCAACTACTTGGTCTGTTGCTCTAATTCTCATCCTGAACTACGTTGCCCCAAAATTGCATAGTTGCTTCAGTTACCTGCTTTGCTTCCTGCTCCATCTCCTCTAGCTGTGTCGCCACATCCTCTATGGCGCTTTTCCTCTCTGCGACTTCTTCTGGTGGTGTGTCAAGATGTACCAGAGCATTCAAAATATTTTTTCCATGCTCCAGTTGCGCAATTATCGTCCCAAGCCGTTGCACTTTGGCTTCTACATCCTCGTCTACAGCAGCTTCCAACACTCGTTGACACACTTCGGAAATTACCTTTTCTAGTTATGCCCTATGGTCCTAGAGTTGCGCCTTCTCGACCACTAATCAATCTTGTTCGTTTTTCAGCTCTGTAATCTCCCCGATGCTCTTGGCCCGCAAGTCCTCTTGTTCCTTCTTCAACGCTTTGACCTCTCTCCGCGCTTCTACCTCCTTCTCTTGCAATCACAAAAACTGACTGCTGATACTCTATTCTCTATCTTCCAACTCCTAATTGACGAATCTTTGCATATGCACCAACGTCTATGTGGACAACACGTTTATGTCAATGGACAAGTCCTGTAACTGCTGCAGGGAGATAATTAGATCCTTGTTGTTGGTCTCAATTGCAGTCAATGGAATTTGTACATTCTAAATTTGTGTCCCAGTGCTGATTGATCCAAATTCTTGCACAGTCACTACTTTTGGTGCTTTCTTCAAAACTACATCACATAAAGAATCAAGTCGTGTTCTTACCATAGCAAATCCATCTTGCGTTGATTTCTTCATCTCTTTGGCTAACGCATCCATTGTATTTGTAATTGCCTTAATGAGTTGATTCAACTGTGCCTCCATCCATGGTGTTGCACTACTTGTCACACCTTGCTTCTGTCACTTATTCGTCCTTGATTCTTCAAATGTGTGCTCTGCTTCCAATTCAATGGGTGTCCGCGAAGAATTTGCATTGGAATCATGGTGGCTCTGTTGGTCAGGATCAGGTACTGGATCAACTGGTGCATCCGATGGTGGACCTGTCGACACTTATTCCAAGCTGACCGATTCTCTCCATGCTACAGACCAATCATCAACAATTGTCTCTAAATCCACATCAGACAATTTGTAAGGTGTCGGCAACCATTGCTTGTCTAGGTCTCGTCACGCCTGCACATGAATGGCATGTGGGCGAATCGTGAACCGAGCAACCCACTAGAACTTCGTCACAACATCCTCAAGCAATCGCATAATTTTCACAGCTACAGCCTACAATGCTTCCCAATAGATCAAAAATTGAATAGCACAGTCCTTCAGTCAGTCGGATTCCTTCACCCACTAGAGGTTCTAGTAGCATGCTCCATTACAAACTTTTACGGCTTCTACGACCATGCCTTGATAGTCATCTAGCTCCATCCAAGCCACAAGCGCAATTAAAATCAGTAACCAATTGTATGTGAACGGCCGCAACCCCGCTTGGACTGCCACTGCATCCTCCGTCAATTGGTTCATTAAAAGGAGGGACCAATTCAGTTGGACTCCTTACATACACTGTTCTGCGCATGCACCCCCGAATTACATTGGGTAGGCCTGTTCATCCGCACGATATTAGTAGCCAAATTTTGCATGCTAATGTGGATAGCCGGATCATTGATGTTGTCGACATGGTACACCCATCCGTCCCGCTGCAAACCATATCTCTTCTTTAGTCTTGCCACAAGTCTCTTGTTATTATCCCTTCCTCTAAAATACTGCAAGGGATCTGTCCCATCCTTAGGAAGCCCCGTGATCTATGAAATCATTGCTACACAGGAATATGCCTCATTCAACTGCCCAAAATGCGGCATGTTGATAAATCCAAACAGTCTTTCTTTATCCAAGCCGTGCACCCAATCTTGTTGAATGCGTAATATCGGGTCACCTCCAATTGCTACCATAGTTTCGAAAGGTTCCTTTATGACTGATGTCGATGCAAGCAAGTCATGATCGTCATACTTCATTTTCATTAGCATTGGCACGATATCCATAGTGCATGCTGTTGGGTATATGTTATATCCTTTACATGTGCGTATGGAGGGGAGGTGCGCATGTCAGCGCTGCAGCTCGGCAATCCCAAAGGCACCTTCGACGAAAACAGGCCGTTAGGCCGTTTTCGATGCGAGCTCATCGAGCAAATTATTTTGGCTATTTATAGATTTTATGGCTATTTATAGTTGTTTGTGCGTATTTTTACAATTTGTCTAAAAATATGTAACTTAATCCCGGTTAAGGGATTGGATTCTTTTTCTAATCCGGGTTAACGGATTAGGGTATTTGGATGTTGCGGAATGCCTATATTTTGTATTGTGAGGATTTCATAATGTAATGAAGAGAAAATAGGAGGTGTGGCTCCAAGGTTTTCTAGTTTTCCCGGTTAAGGGTTTCCAGGTTAAATCTCTCTGTTTATGTGTGACTGATGTGTTGTGATCTCTATTTTGCTTAAAAGAATCTGTATGCTTTGCTTCTCTGCACGGGTTTAAAACTTACATCTGGTATCAGAGCTCGATTTTGGCATCAGGGGGACACCTTTGCTGCTAAGGGTTCGACACGGTTAATAGATCTCGGGTCTATGATAAACCTGGGTTCAGTGGGAGCTTTGCAGTGTTGATTTGTGCATTGAAAGAGAATGGCGAGCACTTCAAGAATCGAGATCGAGAAATTTAACGGCCAGAATTTTGAGCTATGGAAGCTCAAAATGGAGGATCTTCTAGTAGATCAGGAACAATGGATTGTTGTGGATCCGGGTACGAAACCCACTGCAACGTCACAAGAAGATTGGGATAAATTAGAAAGAAGGGCGAGGAGTACAATACGATTGTGCTTATCAGATTCTGTGTTGTTGAATGTATCTGGTGAAGATAGTGCAGTAAAGCTATGGGAAAAACTAGGGAGTTTGTATCAATCAAAATCCCTTGTGAACAAGTTGTTTCTGCAAAAGAAGTTGTTTCACCTCAGAATGGACGAGAATGACACTGTAACAGAGCATTTGAATGTCTACAATACTATGGTAAGTTAGATAACCTCTGTTGGTATTAAAATGGCTAAAAAAGATAAATGTATTACATTATTGTGTTCTTTGTCGGATTCCTGGGACAACCTAATTGTTGCAATAGGTAGTTCTAGCCAAGCGACCTTAAAATTTCATGAAATTGTATCATTCCTACTATCAGAAGAGATGACGCGGAAAACCATGGATAATCATAACATGGAGGCCTTGTCTGTGAGAGGTCGCCCCCAGGAGAGAAACAAAAATAAAGGATCTGGGGGGAGATCTAAATCCCCAGGAAAAGGAATAAGGAAGTGTTGGAAATGCGGTAAAGATGGGCACTATAAAAAGGATTGAAAATCTAAGAATGTTGAGAAAGCAAAGGGATATGAGGATACCCCTTACACAAAGGCGAAGAACTCCTCAGAAGAAGGAGGGGATGTGTACCTAGCTTCCATGGGTAATCCTTCAGAACGTGATACATGGCTGATTGACTCAGGTGCGTCATGTCATAAGACCCCTCATAGGGAGTGGTTCTGTGAATATGAAAAGTACAATGGAGGAGATGTGTACTTGGGAGATGATTCGCCAGCCAGTATCATTGGACGTGGTAGATTCAAGATAAAACTGAAGGATGGAAGGATTAGAACTCTGCCTGGAGTGCTACACATTCCAAATCTAGCAAGAAACTTGATATCTGTCAGAAATATGGATGTTGCAGGTGTAAAGACTGTGGGTGGAGATGGTGGTTGCAAAATGGTTCAAGGATCAATGGTATTGATGAGAGGAGTTCGGTATGGAACTCTGTACAAACTATTGGGAAAAACCATCATTGATGAATGTAACAATACCGTTGTGCTGAACGAAGGAGGTAAAGATGACAAAACCCTGACTGCATTAGGAGGAAAGACAATGCCGTGGCATCAAAAAATGGGGCATATCGGAGAAAAGGGACTTCGAGCATTACAAGGTAAAGGTATGGTGGAAGGTATGACTGATTTCACTCTGGATTTTGATTTCTGTGAACATTGCATATATGGAAAACAAAATCGAGTAAGATTTGCATCTGGTGCTACAAGAGCAAAGGGAAT